>VWZI01009160.1:150878-180960 GCA_013396835.1 Psilopogon haemacephalus
CCGCTCGCTCCCGCCGCCCTCTCTCGCCGGCGGTGAAGCCGCAGCCCCAGCAGCACAATATGGCGAGCGGCAGCCTCCGCAATGGAGCTCGGGAAATAGAGGGGAGTTACATATTCATGGCTGGGGCTGGGCAGGGGGAGCTCGGATGGGGTGCCGGCACCGGTCTCCTCAGCGCCCTCCTCCCTCCTTTCGCCGAGCTGGGGACCGCTCGCTCCTTTCCCCGCCTTCCCCACACCCCAGCTGCCGCTGTCAGCGCCCGCGCCGCGCTCCCGCCGCCGTGCCCCCCGCCGCTGGCGGTGGGCGATGTGGCAGCGAGCCCGGAGGGGCTCTTAGCCGCGGCCCCCCATTAAGGGCCCGCAGCGGGACTAATCTCTTCAGCCAGCCGCGGCCCCCTGCGCAGAGCCGGCGCCAGTCGCAGGCAGTGTCGCCTGTGCGGGAGGGCTCGGAGGGGGGTTCCTGAGGTAACTTCGCGGTGGGCGCAGGCTGCGATCTCAGCCTTTCCACTCAGCACCGCCGAGGAGGCGTCGGAGGCAGCGGGGCCGAGCCTCCTACGGCGACGGTACCTGGGCTGGCGTCCGGCCTGGCCCCGGGCAAACATACTGGCAGGTGAAGAGCTGGGGTGAGGTTACCAAACTGTGGGCAAGAGCAGGTCCACCGGCCTCAGGACATCGGGGGACAAAGGTATGGCCTCTGGCTGGCCTTGGCTGGGCTTTTCTCCCTATACGTGCTCACTAAAGTCCATGGCTCTTCACCATTCTTGGTTCCGAAGAAACCAACGTGTCTGCTGGTTGTAGGCCATGAAATAGTGGTGGACACTTGGGCAGGACTGAGCCATGAGGCATAGCATAAAAGTGTTCTGTCATCTTCATGCTCCTCAGGCAAGGGTCAGGAGCTGAAGCAAGACTCAGTGTTGCTTCCACTAGATTAGGTGGTTTTGAGCATCTCGTGTCTGCTCTACAGTCATAACGTGAAATAACAGTGTCTGCCTTTTAATGTCTGCTAAATTAAGACAGTTTTTATGAGCCTTGGGTCTTCAATGGTGCCTTTATTGGTCTTATCGTTAGCGGGTTTATAGCAAAAGCAAAGCAGTACACCAAATGTAATTAAATCTGGCGCAAGTGGAAAGTGAAGAAAGATCACCTTGTGAGATGTAAATTTGAATTAATACTCCCGTCTTTAATGATGCAGCAACACCATTTCAGATAATTCAATATGGAGCACTGCAAGCAACTGAAGAGGGAGTATTTTAAGGTTTCCTAGAGCTTTACATTTAATATTTTCCCAATCAAAGTCCTGATTCGGACTTTCCCTCTCTTTTTCCACCCCCCCCATTCACTGCAAAACTTCACGTTTTAAAGTAATTCTAGCCTATGCCAGGTTATTTCTGGTCATTCTGAGTAATTATTTTTATTCACTCCCTCACACTCCTTGTGAACTGCACTGCAGCCTATCTAATTAAATCCCCATAAGAGGTTGATAAGGTACTCAGCAATAACCTCTCTGTTTTCTAAGTGTGATCAAATGTCTTGGCTAAATCTCAGAGGGAGTCAGCTGGGAATAGGATTTAACAGTCCTTTTTTTGTTCCTGATTAGGTTTTTTAAAAGATTATTTTTAAGTGGATTGTGTTGAGCTCTTTAAATGTTAAAGTTCAAAGCTGGTAGAGAACAAAAAAGAAAAGAGAATCTGATAAGTTCCTCTCTTTGGAATGATGTTGGTCGGAATTAATGACTGAAATTTTCCTGATTTTTCCAGCTGTTTGTCAGTTCTGGGGAAAGGAAAACGTCATCTGTCAAACTGTTGCTGTCCCTGAAAGTGTCCCTCGGTGACAACTGCTTCATTTGTTGGTTGTCTGCAGGTGAGTGGAGAACATTTTGCTGCAAGGGATAAAAAAGAAATTCAACACAGTTAAGTTGTGCTAGCGGTGTCCAACTCACCCATGTTTGTAGGAATGTTTACTTGACTTTGGTTTACATTTCCTGTATTTACCACATAATACTAGCACCATGTATCTTCTCTGCAATGTGGTGTTCTTGCTGCTTTTAAGGGTGTAAAAAAAGGCTACTGAATACTCTTCCAAGAACAGGCTGTCAGTCTGCTAAAACATCAATGTGAAGAAGTTGGGGGGAAATACTCAGCTCTGCTCTGTACTAGGTACCCAGGACTCCACTGCCTCTGCAGTGAAGGCCCTGGGGCCAGCACTTTGGGTGGCACAAACAAGGACATGGCCAGGAGATCAAGCTTAGTCCTTTCCGATCAGCACTCCTTGGATCACATCTAGATACCGTGTCCTATTTTGGGCTTCTAGTACAGGAAAGGCTTTGACAAACTGGAGCAAGCTCAGGGAGGCCCCTACTATGTTTGAGGCTGGAGCACTTGCCCTGAGAGAAGAGGCCACTGAAGTGGGGCTTGGTCAGCCTGGGACAGGAAAGATTCAGGGGACTCTACACCATCCAATCTCTTCCTCTAAGGTTGCTGAGGATATGAAGCCAAGCTTTCCTCGGTGTTGCAAGAGAGCAAGGTGGAAGCTGACAGTGAACTGAAACAAGAAAGATTTGGGTAGAAAGTGAAGAAAAACTGTTCCCCATGAGGACACTCAAGCAGCAGCACAGTTTACCTAGTGAGGTTGTGCCATCTCCCCTGGAGGTTTTCAAGACCCGAGTGGCTCAAGCCCTAAGCAACTTGGTCTGACTCTAGAGCTGACCTCCCTTAAGCAGGAGCAGTAACAGCTTCACCTGTACTTGAAAATCATAGAATGGTTTAGGTTTAGGTTGGAAGGGACCTCAAAGATCATCCAGTTCCAACACCCTGCCATAGACAGAGACAACTCCCCCTAGAACAGGTCACTCAAGGCCTCAATCCAACCTAGCCTTGAACACCTCCAGGGAGAATGCAGCCACAGCCTCCCTGGGCAACCTGTTCTAGTGTCTCACCACCCTCACTGTAAAGAACTTCTTCCAAACATCCCATTTAAATCTCCCCTCTGCCAGTTTAAACCCATTACCCCATGTCATGTCATTACAAGACTTTGTGAATAGTCCCTCCCCAGCCCTCCTGAGGTTGGACAGGAACCTCCCAAGGTCCCTTTTAGCCCAAATTCATTCTGTCCTTTTTGCACTTGCAGTGCGGACAAGAACCTGGGACATGGGTAATATGGTATTTCAGACTTTAGCATCTGTCCGCGTTTTTGTTCTTTGCATCTTTTTCTGCAGCAGAAACAGTGTGCAGCAGGAGAGCTGGAAAAGCTTTCATCAGCTCCTGGTTTCCATCATTGCTGTTGTAATGGAAACATTTCTTCTGCTCCTTGTAGCAGCAAAATAATAGTAAAGAAAATTACTGCCGTCAACTGAGACATGCTATTTCCAAGTCCTTCTTCCAGGTGAAATATTTATTACTTGTTAAAGTGATGGAAGGTCACCCATTCACTGCCTTCTAGAAACCAGTATAGGGGAGAAAGAAAAAGGCAAATAAAGTACTGCCATGTTGAAAGCTTGGGGTGGGAAACTGTAATTAAGACACAAAAGATGCGAGAGGGTGGGAAGAAATGTCCATATTGGTGATTAACTCTGCTGTGGTGGTTTACAGTAGAGAAAGACAGGCATGTGAGCAAATGATAGCAAGGTAAAAATAAATGGGCAGTGCATTGCTAAGATGAGGTGTCACAGGTAGGCTGAGAGACTTGTCTGTCCTGGCATTAGTAAAGTAATAATTTCTCCTGTGCTGGCTGCCCTGGTCCCCCAGAGCAGAAGAGATCTCTGAGACCTTTACCTTTTGTGTGGATTACAAAGTGAGTACAGAGCACCTTTCCCTGGAGCCAAATCAGATCCAAGTGAGGGAGGAAGAAAGGGCACTGAGGTTGATCTGAACAAACACTAGCTACAAACTAATGGGTTTGCTCCAATTTAAGATTTAGGTTCTTTAAAAACAAAACAGACTGAAGCAAGCTGTGTGATCTCCAAGGAAAAATGTTCAGTATTATGAATGGGGAAGGAGGGAAATTTAAACCTGTATTGTGATATATCACATTCTGGAATACAAAAAAAAAACCCTTTTCTGTGCACTTACAATGTGATGCTCATGTTTATTCCAGCTTCAAAACTACACTAAGATACCTTAAGAAGTTAGGTCAGGTTACATAGCATTCAAATGGGCACCTTGAAAATAACTGTAAGGACTTACTATGGAGGTACTTTGCTGATGATGTGATAGGTTATGCTCAGCAGGAACATATCTGGAGACATAAGCTTATCATCTTTTCAGGTATTGGGTCATGCACCTTGGATTTTTCTTCACTGAGAGGGTTGTCATATATTGGAATGGTCTGCCTGTGTCAGTGGTGGAGTCACCATCCCTGGAGGTGTTTAAGCAGCATGTGGACCTGGTGCTTAGGGACATGGTTTAGTGTTGACTCTTTAGTACTGGGTTGGAGGTAGGACTGGATGATCTTTGAGGTCTCTTCCAAGCGGATGTTTTCTGTCATTCTGTGATCGATGCTCTTAAAGGTCTTTTCCAGCCTAAACAATAATATGTTTCTGTCAGGTTTAATCCTTTGGAAAAGCAGTTTTACACAAGACACTATAGGATCCTTAGTATTCAAGCCCCACATTATTAAGTTCTTGCTTCAAAAAAATCACTGAAAATCAGTATGCAGCCAGTACCTGAATAACCAACGCTGACCCAAGAGGGAAAGACATTGCTAAAACCAGCTAATTTTAAGTCCTGAATGAGGAGTAGCAGAGATGGGAGTAGATAGTAAAATACTGGATCTTGCTTAGAAAGGGTCAAGGACTTGATTTCCCTTCCTGTATGGCCTAAAAATGTTTTTGTATCTTCCCTTAATACATCCTGAATAAACTCATGACTGCAATGCACTTCTTAAGCAGTGTGCAGAAGGGCAACAGGTTTTGAGCAAGCAGGGATCTAAAATCATTCAACAGCTTTGAGGGAAACAGTATCAAGCTGAGTTCTCCAGCACAGATTGCCTTAAGGAGGCAAAGATGAGAGAGAGCTGTAAGAAAATGAAGTTTTCTCTTCTTCAAACTGGCAACATCTTCTGATAGTTTGGTAGCTGTAGGACCGTGAAGCCTTGTGGTATAGATACAAGCCAAAGAAACCACAAGTGTTGAACAGCAGCAGTGCAGTGGTATCAGTAACTGGTAGTAATTCAGAAATATTTAAGGTTTTCCAGACAGTGTTTTCATAACATCATTAAACTGCAGGGTTTTGAAAGTAATCCTATCAGCAAAGTGAAAACAGAGGTCAAAACTAGCCAACAGCTTCAGGAGTAGCTGTGAGATATTACCTACTTCATAAAATGAAGTTTCAGGCAGTGATCAAAGGACTTTGCCAATTTAGGAAATGAAAGCTGGCTCAAAATAGCACACCCCCAAATTACAGCTTGAAAAAGTTAGTGTATAAAATGCAGATTCTTTAAAATTTCAAAAGGCAAGACCCCAAACTCAGATTGAAAAATAAATATAAAAACCCAACACCATCTATAGCTTTAGGGCTTGCACTTTGAGTAGACATTTTATGTCTCCTTACTTTGTTAGGTGTCTCCAAGGCATATTAAGACATTTAAGTGAAATAACAAAGCTGGATAATTGGAAGAATCAGTTGTAAAGATGTGCTTAAGTTGGACTTCTGGGGTGGGTGACACGGGATGAGCTAATCAAACACAGTATCCCGTGGGACGAGGGGGGGAACGATACCCTCCTCACCGGTTCTTTGGGTTTCGGTCGGCAGAAAAAACACGGATATCGCTTAAACGTCAGGTATAAACGTTTAACAACCAGGACAGGGGAAAACAGAGAGCTTACACGCAAGACAAATCCCGATCGCGCCTATGAGCATCCGCGGGAGCGCGAGGCAAAGGGGGAAAAACGCTCCTTTTCGAACCGAGGGGGAAAACCGCGGAAGGAGGGAGACCGATTTAAGGAAAATAGAAGAGGGATTAGAAAGAGGGAGAGAAGGGTCAGCCTTGCCGCTTAGGAGAGCTGCGTGCTGCCTGCTGCCTGCTGCCGTGCACGTGGCTGGGGCTTCTCCCAGTTGCTGCGTGGGTAGCGATGAACGAGGAGAGCGGGAAGAAGAGCAAAATGGCTGCTGACCCGTTTAAGTACCCTGCAGGGCGTACGAAGCTGTCCATCAGGCGTCCAACATTTCCCGGCCGGCCAATTGATTCAAGGTTTGACGTATATGGGCATCTCGAGGTTCCCACCCTGGGTCCCGGGGCCACCTGGGATGCCCCACCTTTCACCCCCTACCAAACCTTTAACAATAGAGGGAGGAGAGAGCCCAGGAATTGGATTGATTCTAGGATGCTTCGTCATTCTATGCCGGGACAGTGGGGTAGTGTGCACTTAATGCCTACTATTCATTCTGGAATTTATATTTAAGACAGTGTATTAGCACATGTGGAAATTCAGTGAGACAAAGAATGCAATTATTTAATCAGTAATGAGACAACTTATTAGAAATAAGTTTGTTTGGTGAGAACTGTATTTTAGGCATTTCTTGTATCTCTTTAATACTGTAAGTGAAGATAATTAATTGCATTTATCTAAAATACATTGTTTAGCCACAAGAAAACTAAAAGGAGGCTGTTGTGAGGTGGGCGTCAGTCTCTCTGTCCAAGGAACAAGTGACAGAACAAGAGGAAATGGCCTCAAGTCGAACAAAGGGAGGTTTAGGTTGTATATTAGGAACAAATTTTTTCACTGAAAAACATTGACTCAAGCACGGGAACAGGCTGCCCAGCGAGGTGGTGGAGTCACCATCCCTGGAGGTGTTTAAAAGCTGTGTAGATGTGGTGCTTGGGGATGTGGTTTAGTGGTGGGCTTGGTAGAGTAAGGTTAATGGTTGGACTTGATGATCTTGAAGGTCTTTTCCAACCTAAATGATTCTGTGATTCTATTAATTGCTTCCTCTTGCCAAAGAAAAATCAGAACTAAATAGAAGCTATTTATCTGCCCAAAGCAACAACTCTCTGTCAGTGTTTGCAGCTATCCAGGTACCCTAAAGTAGGTGTGACTTTCCTGTTGCTAGTTTATGTTCTAGTGTAGATCCTCAGATATGAAGCCAGCTGTCTGGCCCTACTTTCTTTCCTCTAAACTACACTTTCAGAGTACACTGAGCTGTTTTTGGCTTGAAGTCCTTAGTGATTTAATCTCTGACAATAGAATATTATTCTTGTCCAGTTTTATTTCAAGAGATGAAGCTAACACTTTAAACACATGTGGTTTCCTTCTACTTATGAACTGCCCTGTTTAGCTAATGGATATTCAAACTGAAGGCTACAAATGATAAGCTAATGGATACCATTTCATTCCCAGAAATCCAGGACCAGAAGGTAAGGCAAAAGAGTGGTAACACATTATAAGCAACTAGGAAAGCAATGAAATGCTGTGCTCTTGAATGCTAAGTTATCTCATGCCAATTAGCATTCAGCAAGACAAGGATCTATTAGAGAGCATCTGATGGAGAGCTACAAGGATGATGAGGGAACTTGAACATCTCTCCTATGAATGAAAATGGAGAGAGCTGAGGCTGTATAGTCTGGAGAAGAGAAGGCTGAGAGGGGGTCTTATCAATGTCTATAAATATCTGAAGGGCAGGTATCAAGATGAAGGTGCCAGCCACTTTTTGGTGGTGCTCAGTAATAGGACAAGTAACAACAGCTACAAGCTGGAACACAGAAAGTTTCAGCTCAACATGAAGAGAAAATTCTTTACTGTGAGGGTGCTGTAGCCCTAAAGCAGATTGCCCAGAGAGGCTATGGAGTTTCCTTCTCTAGAGAGATTCCAAACCTGCCTACCTGGATGTTGTGATCCTGGTCAAGCTGCTGCAGGTGACCCTGCTTTAGCAGGGGGTGGTTTGGACTGGAAGATATCTAGACGTTCCTTCCAACCCCTAACATTCTATGATTCTCATTAAGAATATGTCTAGAAACAAAACAAAAAAGGGACTCCACTCCTTTTAGGAGCTACTCTAAGACTTAATACTCCTGGTCTGGGAGTGTTCTTTGTTTTTTCACTGAGCATTTTGGTTCCCATTTGAAGGAGATTTGAACATTTGTATGACTGGCAAACTGTCACTGACCTTCCTCTGTTCTCTCATAGCCATGTGCAATAAAGATTCTTAATCCTTTTTTCTCTTCTTGCCATTATCATCACAGCTAAGGACTGAAGCTAGTTTCATGCGCTGTGCAGGGCTTTCTGCAATTAAGCAGTTATTTCAAAGTATTCACAAATGAGTGACTGCAAATCTGCTTCAAAGAGTTCTAACATTTCTCTGTTACATTTGCAAAGCATGACATTTTAAAATGCTCTAGTGAAATGGAAGCCTGTTCTGTGGTCACCCTTCTCTGCAGAAGGGACAGTAGATCAGACAGAACCCAGGCCACATGTCCAGCTGCAGCTGGTTCTCCTGTAATTCTTATTTTACTACTTTATTTACCTTTTTGTACTATAATAATTATTATTATTATTATAAGTGGACTGAAAGGAAAGAGGTTTTAGTTTTTTTTCACCTTCTTATTTCCTCAAAATGGTTGAGGAGAGTTTAAATTTACTTTCATAGAATTACAGAATTGTGTGGTGGTTTGGCAGTTAGCTCAGACACACACTTTGGAAGTTAATAAATGAAGCTTTATATTTACAGCTTTGCACAATATACAAGCAGATATTTACAATGCATAACAGATATATACAGTAAAAGGTGATACAGAAACACCACACCCCTCCCAGAGATCAAAATCCCTCAGAGGGGTTTCTAACCACCCCTACCACCTTCCCCCTTTCCCCAATCTTATCTCACCATCTGTTTAACTCAGCAGATAGGCAAAGGTAGATCAGCCAGGAGGATTAGCAGCAGGAAAGAAGTTAGTGGAATTATTCAGATTCAGCTACAAACACCAGGGAGAAAGAGCCATGCAAGAGCAACAGCCCAAAGCGGTCTGAAGCAGTCTGACTTATCTATATTTGGGTTACAATTCTTAAAACAATTTTTTTCTTTCTCAGTAAAGCTATGAGTGAAGTAGCACCATCAGTGCTTTCCTCTCTCAGCCTATAGCCTAATTTCTTATTCGAATCCTCCAATTAGTTCAAACCAGCACAAATTATTTAGGCTGGAAAAGACCCTTAAGATTGTCAAGTCCAACTGTTAACCCAGCACTGCCAAGTCACCATTGAATCATGTACCTCATCACCACATCTGCATGGCTTTTTAATCCCTCCAGGGATGGGGACTGCACCACTGCCCTGGTCAGCCTGTTCCAGGGTTTGGCAACCCTTTGTGGGGGAGGGGGGAAATTTTCTTGTGTCTAACCTAAAAGGCCATTTCCTCTAGTCCTATCACTTGTTCCTGGGCGAAGAACAAGTCCCATCTGGCTCCAGCCCCCTTTCATGGAGTTGTAGAGAGCCAGAAGGTCTCCACTCAGCCTCCTTTTCTCCAGGCTAAACAAATTAAGGCTGATTCCTCTCATCCTATCATTTGTTCCTTGAGAAAAGAGGACAGCATCCACCTTCAGAAGGATCTGAGTGGTCTCAGGGCAAACAAGAATGCAGAATGTTTCTGCTCCAGTACCCAGCTGAGGTAATTTGAGCAGAAACAGGGATGTAATTAAACAATTTTTACAGCTTTTAAAGTTGTGATTAGTTTGTACACACCTGTAATGTCCTGTTCTCTGTGATAAGGAATCAAGTGTGACTCCTATTGAAAGTTCACTATGGGGCAAATTCTCTATGCAAGCTTGGGTTGGAAGAGATCCTAAAGATCATCCAGTTCCAACCCCCAGCCATAGTCAGGGTCATCTTCCACTAGACTAGGCTGCTCAAGGCCTCATCCACCCTGGCCTTGAACACCTCCAGGGAGGGAGTATCCACGATCTCCCTGGGCAGCCTGTTCCAATGTCTCACCAATAGTTCTACAGACCATAATAAAGTTGCCTGTTACACTAGTGAACTTCCAATTTGTGGTGAAAAAAAAAAAAAAAAAAAAAAAAAGAAGAAAAAAAAAAAAAGAANTGTACCCTAGAAAACAAATGTAACAATTGCTGTTCTCTTTCTAGAGCTCCAGGGGATATTTTACGTGTGTGCAGTATCTGAGGTGTCTGACAGAAGACAGGATGGTAGTCAGGTCAGAAACGGTGAGATGTTGGTAGGTGGCACTAGCTCCATGCAGGCTCTCCTGGGGTGTGAAACAGATGCAGCAAACCTCAAGCTGAGTGCAGATGGAAACACTGAGTTTGCCACTGAACAAACGTTCAGGCCTGACCTGCAGTTGGAGAACACAAATGTTGATTCCATATTAGTGGCAAGGAGCAGTTTGTATGGAGAGCTGCCTGGATACTATTTAGGATAAGTCTCTGGTGCCCTCATGTGGGACGTTTCACATCAGGCAAAAGCAACACAGCTGCAACCCCATGGGGGTTGGCAGGAACCTCTGGAGATCATCCACTCCAAACTCCCTGCTAAAGCAGGGTCACCCACAGCAGCTTGTCAAGGATCACAATGTCCAGGTGGCTTTGGAATCTCTCCAGACAAGGAGACTCCACAACCTCTCTGCTCTAGGCCTCCAGCACCCTCATCCCAAAGAATTTTCTTCTCATGTTTAGATGGAACCTCCTGGGTTCCACTTTGTGCTCATTGGCCCTTGTTCTAGCAATGGGCACCACTGAGAAGAGTCTGGTCCCATCCTCTTGCCTCCCACCCTTTATCTCTTACTGCATATGCCCTCTCAGGCTGCTGTTCTCCAGGCTAACCAGCCCCAGCTCTCAGCCTTTCGTTCTCACATAGATGCATCAGGCCCATCAGCAATTTTGTAGCCTCTGCTGGATTCTCTCCAGTAGTTCCCTGTCTTCTTGAACTGGGGAACACAGAAATTAATCTAGTACTCCAAATGTGGCCTCAGTAGGACAGAGTGGAAAAGCTGTCTTCATCTGCTGACAAAGTATCTAACTCTGTCTTCAAAGCTCCCAGAAAAATCTCTCTAAAAGAGGACATATATGAGTTTAGTCCCAGTTTAGTGAGTTTAGTTGCAGCTGTGTGAACCAGATCAAATCAAATGTGGATTCTGTTTGTGCAGTTATTTGCTTTGCAAATGCAGAGATTTTCTTGGCCAGTGAGTGGCCCAACCCAGAGCTTCAACTTTTGTTGAAGCTGTTGAAGGTTTATGCTTGCACTGAAAAGCACCCAGGAGGTCAGTAAATATGAGGATGTCTTGGCCTGTTATGTTTCTCTCTGCAAGGCCATTTAGAAGTGATGAACAACAGTCTGTTTATAAGTAGACCATCAAGGATAAGGACAGAAACAGGCAAAGAAGATGAGGGGTCAGGGAGGTAAAAGAAAAATAAATCAGGACAGAATTTTAGTCAGTGCTGCCTTAGACATCAGTTACAGAAAATAATTGAGAACTCCTTCCCTCTCTAGACCTCATTTTAAAGATTTTGTGTAGCGAAGACTTCCCTTGTTTTGTAGCTGGTCAATGCACAGCATCCTCATACGTCTGTGTCATCAAGTGTGCTCTTCTTTCCCCAAGAGAAGAAGCTCAGCAGACGATTGTAGCATACTTGTCAGGGTCTGGTTGAATTTTGCATGGCCATCCCTGAGCTATGTGTTTCCAGTATAATTCAATGGAGGTTTCTGTTAACTCGTCTGTCTTTTTCATTATTTGAAGTTAAGCACTGACCTCAAGAAATTGCGAAGAATAAGTGTCTGCAGGCTGTGTTCTTGTTCTAAGTCAGCATGCCACTCACCAGAGCACTTCTGCCCAGTTCTGCCCACTTCTCTCATAAACGTTAGGAGCTGTTTAACTCAAAGACAACCCTGCCACAGTAGTCTGGACTGCTTTTGAATTGGAACGACATAGAACTGAGCTGTAATTTATTCAGAGGTCCAACAGCTTCAGCAGGATCTTGCAGTCAGTTTCTTCCCAAAGAGGCCCAGTCCAATTTCTACTTGTATTGTGACTGGCTGCTTGTGAGAACCTAAGCAAGTCACTCAAGGTTTATCCATCAGCTCCCACACCTGAAGATAAAGATAACAATTGTCAGATCATCTTCTAAATGTCTTTATGCATTAGAGATCGGTGATGGCATTTGATAGATGCTGGGGCAGGCATTAACATAAAAACATTAAGGCTGCAAAAGACCTTTAGGATCATCCAGTTCAACCACTAACCTATTACTGCCTGGTTCACCAGGTTCACCACTAGACCATGTCCCTCAGCATTATATCTATGTGTCTTTTTAATCCCTTCAAGGATGGAAACTCCACCACTGCCGTGGCAGCCTCTTTCAGGGCTTGACAATTCTTTTGGGGAAGAAATTATTCCTTATGTTCAAACTGAACCTCCCATGACACAACTTAAGGCTGTTTCCTCTTGTCCTACTACTTGTTAATAGGGAAAAGAGACCAACATTCACCTACCAACAGCTCCAACCTCCTTCAAGGGAATTGCACAAAGCCAAAAGGTTTCCTCTCGCCCTCCTTTTGTCCAGCAAAACCAATCCCAGTTCCCTCAACTGCTCCTCACAAGTTTTGTGCTCTAAACCCTTTGCCAGCTTTCTTGCCTTTCTCTGGACCCTGCCCAGCCCTTCAACATCCTTGGAATAAAGGGCCCAAAACTGAACCCAATACTCAAGGTCTGGCCTCACCAGTACAGGGGGGTAATCACTGCTCTGGTCCTCTGTGTCACACTATTGCTGATCCAGGCCAGGATACTGTTGGCCTTCTTGGCCACCTGGGCACACCCTGGCTCATGTTCAGCTGGCTGTTGACCAGCACCTCCGGGTCCTTTCCCACTGGGCAGCTTTCCAGCCACTCTTCTCAAAGATGTTATGTTAGAGCAGAAGTCTAAAGAAGAGAGAATTTCCCTGTTTGGCTTTCACCTCCACTCTTTCATTATTTTCAGGCTAAAAGATGGAAAAATGATATCTTGGCTGTGTGTCTTTACTTGTTTTTAAAGTCTGTGGTTCTATTTGGAAATGTCCTGCCTTCTAAATGACCAGTAAGAACTGAGTCTGGAGAAAAATAGCCTATCCCTATTCTCTACAGCCTCCCACATCTGCTTCAGATTTGCAGTAAGAGGAGAAATAAGATGTGTCATACAGTTTTTTTTAACACAGCAGATATGAAGGTCCATACACTAAGAAGGCTTAAACCTTTTGGATTCGGTTACATCAGGCATGAGGCTAGTGAGAAGCACATCACTATTTGTTGTAATGATTTCCACTTGCAAAGAACCTGCATTTATGAAGCCTGTCCTCTGTCAACTGCCTGCAAGTAAAATTCAACAGAAGTGAGGGGCTGCCTGAAAAGATGCCAGTATTTGGTATTATCGTTAGAACAAGCAGTGGAAGGGCTACAACCTCCTTAAGACAAAGAGAGGAAAAAAGAAACAAGCCAAACTTTCCAAAGAAAATTATGAATATTAATGTACAGCTATTGCACTCTTCTGACATGAGGTAATTCCCTAGTGAGGGGCAAGTTCACCATGAGCCAGCAATGTACTCTTGTGGCCAAGGAGGCAAATAGTCTCCTGAGGTGTATAAGAATCGTGGCCAGCAGGTTGGGGAAAGTCGGCCTCCCTCCTAGTGAAGCCACATCTGGAGTACTGTGTTCAGTTCTAGGTTCCTCAGTTCAAGAGACTGGGAACTACTGTGGAGAGTCCAGCAGAGGCTACAAAGGTGATGAGAGCATTGGAGCATCTGTATGAGGAGGAAAGGCTGAGAGACCTGGGGCTATTTAGCCTGGAAAAGAGCAGATTGAGTGAGGTGCTGATCAATGCTCAGCAAGAGCTAAAAGGTGGGGGCAAGAGGATGGGGCCAGACTCTTCTCAGTGGTGCACAGTGCCAGAACAAGAGGCAATAAACACAAACTGAAATTCAGGAGGTTCCATCTGAACAGGAGGAAGAACTTTGGTGGAAGAGTTCTGGAGCCCTAGAGCAGGCTGCCCAGACAAGTTGTGGAGTCTCCTTCTCTGGGGAGATTCCAAATCTGCCTGGACATTGTGATCCTGGGCAAGCTGCTGTGGGCGACCTTGGTTTAACAGAGATGTGGACTGGATGATCTGCAGTGGTCCTTTCCAACCCCTACCAGTTTGGATTCTGTCTAATATTTGCAGTGTTTAATGAAAAACTGGCAGCAGTAATACACGCTTAGAATAATTCTGCCTCCACTGCCGTCTCCATTGGAGCTGGTTGGAAAGATGGATTGTGTGCCTCAGGTTCCAAGTCATTCTGAATTTGTTTTTTAACCTGTATTGATCATAGAATTAGATATTGCAGCAGACGTGGGGCAGTGCACTCAAACCAGGTTATTTACAGCACCCAGCAGCAGCTCTGTTGGGGCAGCACGTTTTGAAAGCCATGGCAAGGGTTTCAAAGAGAGATGAAGGATCGCCACAATGTTTATCATTGTTACAGGCTCGGTGGGAGTCTGGGTTAATCTAATTAACATAACAGTGGGAACACAATGACAATAACAATTAGCGGCACTAAAGAACTCTCTATTATGTAGCCAGTGAGACCGGCTGGAAAAGAGGGAAGCTGTGATGAATACAGAAGAGGAGAACGCTCGAGGGTGACTAATAGGTCAAAGAAGCTGTTTTTTTGTACTCATAACATTATCTGGGATATTTTTCCACACAGCTTTTCTCTAAGCACCTGCTTTGGCTAATTGCCCTTGTGCCAGTTTGAACCACCACAGCCCTCCATGCCTAATGCCTCTGAATTGAATAATCGAGCAAGAGAGCTTTACTCCTCTGAGTCCTACCTGAGTGAGATGTAGAGAGGGAGGCAAAGGAGGGAGTCTGGATTTCTGCCTGGGTCCCAAACTGTAACAGTTAACTGCAGTGCAATTAGAATCTGAGCTTAGAAGGGTAAGGAAGGGAAGTGCCGGCAGGTATGACATGGCTGATTGAATCAGAAAGACCCAAACTGCATTGGAAGTTCTTGAAAGCAGATTCATTAATTTGGTGATTGTCATTTGGGAGTTTTTAGACTCTTTCAGACACAACTTTGGAATTTAAAAAAAAATAAATGTGGGGGAAGCAAGAAAGGGAAGGGGAGAAGGAGAAGGGAAAGAAAGTAGGGAAAGGAGGAAAGGAGGATCACAATGTCCAGGTGGGTTTGGAGTCTCTCTGGAGAAGGAGATTCCACAATCTCTCTGGGCAGCCTGCTTTGTAACCCTCACAGCAAATAAGTTTTCCCTTGTGTTTAGGTGGAACCTCTCGGGTTCCAGTTTGTACCCATTACCTCTTGTCCTGTCACTGGGCTCCACTGAAAAGAGTCTGGCTCCATCGTCTTGCCTCCCTCCCCTGCCATTTATATCTTGCTGAGCACTGATCAGATCCCCTCTCAGGCTGCTCTTCTGCAGGCAAAACAGCCCCAGACCACTCAGCCTTTCCTCATCAGAGAGGTGCTCCAGTCTTCTCAGAACCTTTGTAGCCTTTGCTGGACTTTTCCCAGTAGATCCCTGTCTCCTTAGCACAAGTGTAGGAATAGATCTCACAAACTCATGGGTCAGTGTGTGCCCTGGTCCTAAATTCCTCCAGCAGGAGCAGTTGGAGCTACACTGTCCTACTACTCACTGCATTTAAGTTTCCAGAAAGCAGCTGAAAAAAATTTTTTAATGTACTTCCTGGTGAAATAGTTTGCAAGAATATTGTGTAGCCATTGATCAGAGAATAATCAGACAGGCCACCTTGCAGAAAGATTTTTCAGAGGCTCCTACAAAAAATGCATGGCCAGTGTCTGTGATTTTTTTACTGAAAACAGATATCTGCTTCTCATCTCCAACATACAAGTAAAAAAACACCAAAATGTATAGCTCAAATGCCATAAACACTGCACAGCATTAGCCAAAAGTCAAAGCATTATTTCTGTTGTTCTTGAAGACATAATTTATTTTCTTAGTTTCTTGCAGCTTTCTAAAGATAAACCAACCAACCAAAAAAAAAAAAAAAAAAGATAAAAAGAAGTCTTGGAACACTGAGCAGGGCTGAGGAAGCAGTGTGAATGGCTTAACAGTGTGTAAAAAAGACAAGGTGGAGGAAGGAAACAGAGGAGAAAGTGGTTTGGCAATCAGCCCATGAGAGGAGGATGTAGAAATATGGTGATTAAATGCTAGCCTCATATAATTTCCTCCTTTATGGATTCTTAATCTCCTCAGAGTTTGTGTACTCTTCCTTGCTTTTTGTGGGACTCAGGACCATAGATTTTCATCTTCAGATGAAGAAGTGGGTTCATTCTCTCTCACGGTAGGGGAGGAGAACCCATACACAGAGTAAATTTTCTGTCTCAGAGCTGCTGTTTCAGATTGTTTTAATCTCAGCCAGATGACCTCAGAACCTGCTGTCAGTAGGCAGAGGTCAAGTCACACCTGTGTGAAGTTCCTCTGCTGCAGATACAATGGGCCTTCTGTGCAAAAACACTTAGATTTGGAACAGAGACACAGAATCTGACTGATTTTTCTTGCCTCTACTGGGTGTAGGGACAATTACTGCTACGTAACTATTGCTACCTTACCACAGGCTGAAGGATGTTATGATGGTGGTGAAGAGGCAGCAGCTCTCAAAGAGATTTGCCCTAACTCTATGAAGGAAAGGTTGAATCATAGAATCATTTTGGTTGGAAAAGATCCTTAAGATCATCAAGTCCAATGATTAATTCATCACTGCCAGGTCACCACTAAACCATACCCCTTAGCACCACATCTGCATGACTTTTAAATCCCTTCAGGAATGGGGACTCCACCATTGCCCTGGGCAGCCTGTTTCAGGGCTTGAACACCCTTTTGGGGACGAAATTCTTACTAATGTCCAATCTAAACCTCTCCTGAGATAACTGAGGGTCTTTCCTCTTGTCTTATTGCTTACAACTAGGAGAAAAGACCAACCCCCACCTGGCCCCAACCTCCTTTCAAGGAGTAATGAGGTCTCCTCTTAGCCTCCTTTTCTTCAGACTGAACAACCCCAGCTCCCTCAGCTGCTCCTCACCAGATCTGTTTTTCATTTCCTTCACCAGTTTTGTTGCCCTTCTCTGGACCAGCTCCAGCACCTCAATGTCCTCGGAGCAAGGAGCCCAAAGAGAACAGTTAGAGAGATTACCTTGAAGAGGAAAAGCTACTAATACCTACTCAAAGAATTTTGTGGCATGGACAATTGTTGTTAATAGACCAGAGACATGGAGAGGTGAACCATGGTTGATTGAAGATTCTGGGGTGAACTTTTCTTTATAAAGAAAGCTAATTGCCTGATAAGGAAGCCTGACAGCTTCATTAATGAAGCTAAGTTTGCCTGGGAGCCTTTCAAAGTATAATGAGCGGCCACAACCCAGTAAGGTTAATGGTTGGACTTGATGATCTTGAACGTCTTTTCCAACTTAAATGATTCTGTGATTCTTGCCAAAGAAAAATTTGGGGAAAAAAGGAAGGTAAGCTTTGCCAGATCAGGAGGAACGTTTGTCATCAAAGATCTTACCAAAGGAGGAGGAAGAGGATGTTGCTGTAGGAGATTCTCTGTAATCAGAACTGCCTACACAAGTAAAGGTGCAGGAGAGGGCGCCAGATAGCAACGAGTAACTTCTGGTAAGCTAACATCTCAATAAAATAGGAAGAGAACAGATAGTTTTAAGTTTGGGGCCGGGTTATATTTTACATAATCTCAGAGTGTTTGAGTGGCCAGCTGAACACCCATGATTTTGTTAGCTAATGCATTCAGCATTCAGTGCCACAGCCAGGATATAGGAATAGCCACCGGACATCTGTCACTCATATCAGCGACTGCAGTCCTTAACCAGTCAGAAGTATCATCTTTATCATCTTTATTACAATGTCCAGGAGGCTTAGGAATCTTTCCAGTGAAGGAGACTCCACATCCTCTCTGGGCAGCCTGCTCCAGGGCTCCAGCAGGCACAAAACAAAGGAATTTCCCCTCCTGCTCAGATGGAACCTCCTGGGTTCCAGTTTGTGCCTGTTGCCACTTGTCCTGACTGGGCACCACTGACAAGAGTCTGGCCCCATCCTTTTGGCCCCCACCCTTTAGATATTGATAGATATTTGTTACACACATTTAAGAACAGCAGACAAAGCTGTTGTTTGCATAACTAATTCTAGTGAAAACTGTCCTTGATGGGGCACTTGACCAGAGTTATGGCTGGTGCTCTATATACTTCATGTACATGAACTTCAGTTTACCTTTCCTTGCTTTGAGAGGATTTTCCACAAGGCAGAACACTGGCATGGCTCAAAATATCACTGGGCACTCAGAAAATATTTTTTTTGTTGATGATTGTTTTGGTCCATGGGCTAACAATGGAAGCAATGCCCTCAGCTGAGAGCCAGCAGCCAAGTGGCTTGCAGCGATAAAGAGAAGGAAGGAGGAGCAAGTGAGAGTTTGACCTCAGCACCTTTGTTTAGATTGCTGATTCTTATGAGTGTTTCCTCTTGTTATTCTGTCAAGTATGTGGGGAAAGAGAAGGAAAATGTAGCCAAACCATTCTGCCTGCTTATTCCATGATATAAACATTTTTATCGTCTCTTTCTTTTCTGGCAGCTGTTTAAATAGCTATAGAAATAGAGCAGAGAAATGGGGACTAAAGGCTAAAATTCTGCAAGATTTTGGTCTGGGCAGCATGCCAAGTAACAGGTAATTGTTGGCAGGGCTAGGAGGTTGGTTTGCATTCTGCTTTCAGTCTGCAGTATCAAAGCCTGCAAAATAAGGGTTGAAAACAGGCCTTCAGGCAGTAGCTGGAGCCTCTGCAGCTGTGTTAGACCATGTAGGCAAAGTCCTTGAAAAAATGTATTTTCAAATGGGGTGGTGAGTGGCTTTTGTAGAACATTAACACCTTGATTTCAACCTTCTGCCCACTTCTGTGTTCTTTGGTTCTCTGGTATTTGACAGGTCGACTACTTAAAGACCACCCAGTTGTGTTCAGTACTTACAGAAGCTGTGCAAAGGGGAATGAAAGACTTGGAGGATGAGCAGCTTTCAGGAAGCAGAAATATGCAGTGTGACATCAGAACTAAAACAAAGCCACTGCTTTTTTTTTTTTCCTGTTGATTATTTAGATAGGCAAGCACATCGAATCATAGAGTGCCTTAAGTGGAAGGGACCTTGGAGATCATCTCTTACAGCTTCCCTACTATGGCTAGGGTTACCTCTCAATAGACCTGGCTGTCCAAGGCCTCAGCCAATCTGGCCTTAAACACCACCACAGAGGGGGATCTACAACCACTCTGGGTAACCTATTCCATAGTCTCACCACTTTCATACTGAAGAAAGAAATATCTAAATACACCAAGGGGAAACAACTTGCTTCAAGGAGAAATTCTGTCTGGATGTCAGTGAAAAAAAAAAAATCACTATGAGAACAATTAAACATTGGAAGAGGTTTCCAGACAAGTGGTAGGATTTCCCTCCCTGGAAATATTAAAGACTTGGTTTGGCAGAGCCCTAGACAGCCTAACTCAGTGGCCCTGCTTCCAGAAGAAGTTTGGACCAGATGGTCTCCAGAAGTCCCTTCCAACCTAGATTTTTCTCTGCTCTATGATAATGCTTCTGATCATCATGTTTCAAAGCTGGGATAACAGAAGAATGTTGTTATTTTCTCTCATGTCAGGCAAATGAGGATTCCAGTGCCTGCGGAAATACTGTTACGAAATAGAAAAGGAAGGAAAAGCAATAGCTGCATTTCACTTGCAAACATTATTGCAACCCACTGTGGTCCAACCCAGTTTGATAAGCTGGGTTGCAGAGATAACAGGAGAATATAGGTTTCTGCTGAGCATAATTGAAAAGGTAATAAAATTAGTTGTTTGTAGTTAGCTTTTTTGGTTGGTTGGTTGGTTGGTTTGTTTTGTTTTCTGGAGAGGACTGCTTTACTGCAATAAACACACCAGTAGGCTTAGTAAAGTACAGCAAAACAGCTGACTTGCCATGATGGATGTGTATGTGAAAGTAATCAAGTTCTAAAATGACTGCCATGCTTTCCTGTAAAAGCCAAATAAATACTGACATTTAAATTGCTTTGAAAAAAAAACCCACAACAACAAACAAACAACAGACTTATTATGATTTGATAGAGTTTATCAATTTTAACTAGATCACTGTTATATAAAAATGTTCACTTTAGAGCAAAAGGAGATCATAGAATCATAGAATGTTTTGATTTGCAGGGACCTTTAAAGGTCATAAAGTCCAATCCCTCTGCAGTCACCAGGGACATCTGCAACTAGAGCAGGTTGCTTGGAGTCCCAAACAACCTGACCTGCAGGTCTCCTTTAAATACTGGAAGGCCACAAGAAGTTCTCCATGCATCAGTGCCCAGCTAATTAAGATTTGCTCTCCTAAAGCACAATGACAACCTGTGTCCAGATATTACTACCCATATAAGTAATGGCAATAATTAACTGCTGAGGTTCTTGCTTCCTACTTCACCATGAGATGTTCTTTGCAATTTATATGCCTACCAACATCACTTGGACAGATCCTGCACCAGTAACAAACACATCATGCCACTGCATGTCCTGGAATGGGGGAATCTACCCCATGCACATGCTAGTGCCCTCGAGTAGGTGATGTCCTTCACTTGTCTCAGCAAATTCTTGTGTGACTGCAGATGAGCTAGGATAAGAGCAAGAGGCTAACAGGATTGCAAGGATCAGCAGCTACCTCACCCACTGATGTGATTAGCTCATTGTCCTTTGCTGTGAAGGCTTCTTGCTGTGTGGCTTTCCCATGGCATAAACTGGGCTTGGGTGGATGGAATTTATGTGCTGAGCATCTAAACTTAATGAACAGAATACTTGTAAACATCTTGGGCTGTGAGCTGTGCCATGGTTTTCATAAAATTATCTAGGGAAAACATGAAGCAGACAAGACAGTCACTTCTGAGGGAGGGGGGAAAGGACCAAACATCCAAACTATTCAGCTTTCCTTTGTCTGTCTCCTTCTGAACTCTTGCAGCCCGTTGAGTGTGCAAGATGGTTGAGAAAATCCCTTTTCAATCACTACATATGCCTGCTTGGAAAGGCTCCCGGTGGGAAGCATCTCCCTGGAAAATGGAGACTTGGAACAGGAAGGCTGTGTTTAAACCCTGTGCTTAGTCTTAATGAACATACTCAGAATAAAAAGCAACCAAAACCATCTGTGCCCAGCAGAAGCAAATCCAGATGTGGTGGGGATTTAGTCCTCTCTTTCGTTAATCATGCCTGCAGGATCATTCAGATTCTGCAGCACATGGCTGCTGTACTTTTGAAGGGTACTTAATAATGCACAAACATCTACTCACTTGGGAAGAAAGTTTTGGTCATATCTTGGTTAATCAAATGGAAACAGTACTTCTAACTCCTTTACATAGAGTCACACTACAATTTACTTAACTGAGAAGAAAAAATGACAGATATAATTTCTATCTTTTGAAGGCTTTCCACACTAAAGTCTGTTCAAAGGGAATGGGATGCCTTGAGCCTTCCTGTGTTACCTGAGATGAAAGCATTTAATGTTGCCTCTTGCAAACCCAGCATGGTGAGGCTTGAAAGGAACCTCTGGAGATCATTCAGTCCAACCCCCCTGCAAAAGCAGGGTCACCCACAGCAGCTTGCCTGGGATCACAATGTCCAGGTAGATTTGGAATCTTTCCAGGGCAGACTCCCTCCCAGGAAAGAAGTTTTAACTCACGTTCAGATGGAACTTCCTGTGTTCTAGCTCATGCCCTTTGCTCCTTGTCCTCACAACCTCACCCTACCAACTGATTTCCACCATTTATGAAGGTTTTTCTTTCTGTCCATTTGAGGAAGTAAAGGATCCATCAGATCTCCAACAGACAATTTTCCTGGATTTTCTGCTGAGATCAGCAGGCTGAGCTGTGCCTTCTCATTTGCTGTGCTGTGTGGGCACCAGACACTGGGAAGTGCAGTCAGCTGTGGTTTTATTTACTGGTTTTACTCCATTTCAAGGTGAAGGAACAAATCAATGTGTCTTGTTTGACAAGGAGGAAGCATGCTTCAACAATTAACTTGCAAAGGCCTGTGTGTTAGCTGCTGTGACATGAATGTCCTAACTAATTAAAGTCCCTAATATCAGCTGAGCAGGAGCAATCACACCTAGCTGTGTCATTCAACACAGCTTCTAAGGGCGAAGGAAATACTGTTAAAATTCACCAAATATGTTTTGGGTATTTAGTAAACAAGGCAAGTTCCATGTATTTTGATTTACCCCTGTAATCACTTGGCCACTGGAACAAGCAAATGGTGCATGGAAGAGCTGGAGGTGATTCTAAGCTCTAGGATTCCTCAACTGATAGGATATAAAACCAAGAATCACATCCTAAAGAGCCTGGATGTTACATCCCTATTCAGAATCTTCATTCCTTTCCCATGCCCTTAGTGCCATGTCATGTCCTATCAACTGGAGTTCTCTCCTTTCTGACACCCCTTTGTTTTGAATTTGTTGCACAACTTTATGTCTCTATTCTTCTCCTTCCAGCATTGCTCCTCAAGCTTTCCAAAAGCAGCCTCCAGCTTCAAAGAACCGCAAGGCTGACACTAAAAGAACTTAAAACAGCACTTTTGTAATGTTCCTGACATGGCAGATGACAGGACCAACATCAACCCTTCAGTAAAACCAGAGAGGGAACGAGAAGAGACCAAGGGAAGGAGTGAAAACCAGGGAATTTGTCACCACATGGCTCCAAAAGTAATTATTTCAGAGTTAAGGTAAGATGAAGTCTCTTGTTCTTGTGGGGTTAGTCCATCAGAGGATTTTTCTCCGTATGTACTCTGGTGTACAGAGTGTTTTTCCTGCTCCACAGCCACTGTCTGAAGCTGTACTTGAAGAGACTTTTTATTTGTAATAAATCCGTTCTGAAATCTGTTTTTGAAATGCAGTTTGGGAATATTCCCCAAGTACTAAGAGCTTGTGTATTGGATTACAAAGAATATAATTTGGTCAGAATATATTTGAAAGCTTTGTTTGTACTCCATGGGAACTGGGAACCTAGGACACTGAAGTGTCCCTACAAACAGGAAAGAAAGGAAGATCCCTTCTCTCAAGTGTATACCATTAGCACTGTGCTGTTCTCCTAATTTGGGGGTGGGGGGGAGAAATTCTATGTAAGCAGCATTTTTGTGCTTTGTTTACCCAGAATCTTTAAGATCCAGGAGGTTAAGTGCCCAAGAATCTCAGGGGCCAAAAGAGAAGAACGCTTCTAGCCCTCATTTACAGCACAGCTTTCATGACCCCACCTTGCTCTTTGACAACTAGGAAAAAAAGGTTTTACCCCTAGTTTTCTACCTCTCCACTAAGAAGTATTTATTTTCGAGGAATTGTTTGGATACTGAGGATAGAAAATCCACATCTGTAGCAATGCTAACACCTAGCTGAGACTTGCCATGGGCTAGGTTTATATATGCTTAGTAAATGTGAGTACAGGGCTACTGTCTGATATGTCACCATTAATAGATTATGAGAACATTTCATTGATGAAGGTTCAAAAATGTTTCCAATTATGAATCAGCCAGCGTGTGCCCAGGTGCTTTCCTCTGAAGCAAAGGGTGCAGTCAAGTGTTAACATGCAGCACATCAAAGCAACTGGTCCCTTGGTATGACAGCTGTTGGTTCACAGGAGAGGTAGCCAAGAAAGTGGCAGAGACTTTCCATTCCTCTGGTGACACATCTACAGTTTGGCAGCCCTGTGGCTGCATTCAGGACCGTGTGTTTGACTAACAACCACTGGAAAATTATGATGATGGTGCACTCATTTGCATTGAGAGAGGATGTCCTTGTCATGTCTGTGGCACATCAGAGTTGCATTGCAATTTTCCCCATAAGGAAGGTGATGGTGGAGATAACCTCTTTCTCCCTCCCAAAATAGAGTTGGAGGCCAATACAAAATCTGGCAGGATGGTGACTGTCACTGCACCTTTGGGGTATGAGAGCTCCCACTACTTTCATTGGCTGTCACCAAGTCTCCCTGGAGCCTTCTTTTCGTCCTGTGGGATAGAAGAGCTCCATCACATTGCCCTTTAGGATATCATACAAAACAAGGGTTTAGAGAAGGAATGCTTTAGGGGAGTAAAGGGAAAAAACCCTCAAAGGTCATGATTTTTGCAGGAGAATATCTGGAGAAGAAATTGTGCTTCAGGTGGCATTTTTGTTTTCTGGTGCAGATATCTTCTCTCAGAATAACATCTAACATGGACAATTTCTTGTCTTAGAGAGGATGGGTTTGTTCTTAAGCATCAGAGAACTAAAATAATGCATATCTGTTCCTGACTTGGCTCACATTCTCATGGTGTCTCATGGTATCTTTTTAAGATGCCATTAAAACACATCATTTCCCTATCTTACAAGGAAAATTATGGTCTTTAATTAGCTTGCATTTGTGAAATTCTTGAGGATCTCAGAGATCAGGTATTACTCAAGTATAAAATAGTGTAATTAAAGAACCTATTCAGCTCTCCTTTTGTTTTGACCCTGGCTGTAATTAGAGAGGAAGGGTTCCCATGCAGTATGCACACTGACATCTGTTCTGGGGAATAAAGCTTCTGGGATATGGCATATTCTCATCTGCTGGATGATGAGACAGACTAGTAATCCTGTTTACAGCTCATGAATTTTCTGTAGTTTATCTCTCCAGACTCCTGGAGTTGACTTGCATGCTACATGTGACTGCATTAACATAAAGGCTGCTCAAATACAGGTGATAAAAGAGATGCTGTGCTCCACCAAGGCAGAGTCCCCCAAGGTAACCCCTTGAAAATGCATCACAGGAAATGTTATTTCTTCATCCTAGTCTGCTCCTGCAGCTCGAAGACGGGCCACAAGCAAGCTGCAGTAGCCACCGTTCTGTGAGCAAGTGCAAAGTGCTCAAGCAGAGCTCGACATCCAAATATGCTGATGACAGAGTCTGCTGTCTGACTTGTATTTGAGCTGGACAGGCTGGAGAGCAACCTCATGAATTGCAAGGGTAGGGTCTTGCACGTGGGGAGGAACAACTCCTTGCACCAGTACAGGTGAAGGTTTGACCTGCTGGAAAGCGGCTCTGCAGAGAGAGACCCGGGAGTGCCGTAGGACAGCAAGTTGCTCGTGGCTCAGCAATGTGCCAACAAGGCAAATGGTCTCCTGGGGGTGCTTTAGGAAGACAGTAACCAGCAGGTAAAGGGAGGTCCTCCCAATCCACTCTGCCCTAGTGAGGCCACATCTGGAGTCCTGGCTCCAGTTCTGAGTGAGAAACTCAAGAGAGGCAGGGAACTACTAGAGAGAGTCAAATAGAGGCTACAAAGACACTGAGAGGTCTGAAACATCTTTGTGAGGAGGAAAGGCTGAGAGACCTGGGAGTGTTTAGTCTGGAGAAGAGCAGTATGAGAGGGGATCTGACCAATGCTTAGCAAGAGCTAAAGCATGAGGTCAAGAGGATGAGGACAGACTCTTGTCAGTGGTGCTCAGTGACAAAGAACAGGCACAAACTGGAACCCAGGAAGTTTCATCTGAACAGGAGGAAAATTCTTTGGTATGAGGATGCTGGAGCCCTGGAGCAGGCTGCTCAGAGAGGTTGTGGAGTCTTTTTCTCGGGGAGGTTGGACTAGATCTGCAGAGGTCCGTCCAACATCTACCACACTGTGATTCCGTGTGTGGGCAAAAGGAGACAGCGGTGCTATACTTTCTGATGGGGCAAAGAACGCTGTTGAGGATACGGGTGCCCAGGGGCACACCCTTGCCTGGAAAATGGACACGTTCTCCACTGCCCTACTGGTACTTCCATCCACTCCTTGCTCCCAGGTTTCCGAAACAAGCGAGACACTACCCCGCGGCCCCTCCAGGGCAGGGCTGGAGGGTGGGAGAGACAGGCAGGAAGGAGCAGGGTCCGAGCAGCGATGCCGACTCCGAGCCCGACTCCTGGCGGCGACAGCGGGCGA
The DNA here is from genome assembly GCA_013396835.1 of Psilopogon haemacephalus. Classification (NCBI taxonomy): domain Eukaryota; kingdom Metazoa; phylum Chordata; class Aves; order Piciformes; family Megalaimidae; genus Psilopogon; species Psilopogon haemacephalus. The sequence goes on from VWZI01009160.1 coordinate 176,793, forward strand.
GAGGCGGCGCCTGCGGGAGGAAGCGGGCGCAGAGCGGGGCCGGGCTCAGCCAAGCCGGGCCGGGCTGGGCTAGGCTGGGTTGGGTTGGGTTGGGCTGGACTGAGCTGAGCGGCAGCAGCGCTCCCCGGCAGCTCTCAGCGGCCCCGCTCGCCGGCAGCATGGGCGGCTCTTCCTCCAGCCTGCTGGACGAGAGCAAATGCACCTACATCCGAGGTAGGCTCTGCAGGGGTGAGGCGAAGAGGTCGCTGCCTCCCCAGACTTCTTCGCAGAGTTGTCTCTGGGGAAAGCCCGCAGAAAAGCAGCCGGGGGCGAAGCGGGAGAAGCCACAGAGAGATGGGGGCCAGGCGCGGTGGGAGCCCCTGGCAGCGGTCAGGGCTCGGCGAGAGTTGGGCTGGTTCAGAGGGAGACGGTGTCTGATGGGGGTTTCGAGAAAACTTTGTTAAACGGCGATGCTTTCAAGGATCCTTTGAGTGAGTTGTGCAGAACAGCAGAGGGTAAAAAAAACTTTAGAACGCGGAGAGATGTGATCTGGAGCTGGCCGTGTGACGGTGAGGTCCCAGCTCCCCGGCGCCGGCAGGTACACTGCTCAATGCAGCGAGTTTTGCCGGGGTGCATCCATCGGACCAGCTGGCGGCAGTGGGGAAGCTGCTAGCGGATATTTCTTTTCTGGAGACTTTCAAAACCCACCTGGATGCATTCGTGTGTGACCTGCCGTAGGTGACCCTGTTTTGGCACGGGGTCGACTCGATGACCTCCAGGAGTCCCTTCCAACTGTGATTCTGTGATTTGGGTGAGCTGTTAAGACCTGTGTAGGAACTACCTTTTTCCTCATTCACATGTCGAGAGAGAAAACAAACCAAAAAATGCTTTAAATTTATGCATATTACTATTAAACTACAAAAGAAAAGGGCATAATTCAGTATTTAGGGGGCTACTTTTGGTATTTGAGGAGTTAAAAGATGAAATAATACATTTGGCTCTTGCCTGCCTACCTACATTCCTTATCAGTAAGGTTGCAGGTAAAGTATTTACAAAGCAAATCGTAAGGCTTTAGATTTACAAAAGAAATCAAAGTTTGCATGTGAAAAGGAAGCCCTGTCCCAGAATATTATTTATGCTGCATGTGAAGCCTGTAAGAGTCCTTACTGCTGCGGACTGGGAGATCAAATGCATTTCAGACCAGAGGGTGACTCCTGGGTGGTGCCCACAGCTGAGCTTGTCCTTTTATTCTGTTGCTTTGGGATTTTTTTTGTGGTGTAGAGGGAGTGCAAATGTTGAACCGCTTCTCTGTTAGGACTCTTTTGAAATCACAGTGGGTCTTTCAAGAGATTCCCGTAGTGGGAAAGATGTCCAAATACTAAATGGCTTTCACCCAAAAATCAGTCGGCAGTCTGCCTCTCATATGGGTGTTTTTCTGCAGTGTCCCCTCAGTATTGCCGTTTTCTGCCCCACTGAGGGTGGTTTCATGTCCCATCAGAGCCACAAGGATGCAGTTCCTATTGGTTTCTTTTTTTGCTTTGCACTCATCCCCATGCTGCAGCCAAAATTGTGTTTCCACAGTTACGTGTTTCAAATTTTCTGGTCCATGACTGAGTGGGGGAAGTTGTGAGCCTGTAAAAACGGATGTCTAATTACTGCCAAAAGAAAAGATATTCATGGAGCTTATTAACTTCTTCACAGCTGTGCAAGAGGAAACAGAACAGGTCTTTGCCCTGGACATCTAGAATTAGAACAAATTCTTGTGCCAAAGGGTTGGGAAATTCTTATCAGCTTGAACATGTGTGAAACTGGACTGGATGCCTGTATGTGAGACTTCACTGTACCTCAAAGGGAGAGAGCCCTTGCCTTGCAGAGAGCTTCACAGCTTGTGCCTAGCACATCTCTGCAGTGGCAAGTGATGAAGCAAAATCACTGAAAGAAGGAATTAGAACATTGTGCTTAGCCCCACTCAATTCTTGCTGTAAGTGAAGATCACCTTCTTTGATCTTGCTTTGAAAAATAATGAGGCTCCTTGTACAGAGGCAGCCCAGAAATTAGTACTTCAAGGAGGAAAAGAAATCAGGAAGAACATCTTAAATCAGAAGAGAATGCAGTCCAGCCAACTCACCCAACCTACTGCTCATGTTGAGGCTGGAGTCTGCAAGATTCAGACATTGCTTATCCATCTTCTGTGTCTTGGTCTGATGTCTTTCTGGAGCAGTGCTGTGGTGGAGCTCTCCTCAAAGAGGAATCTGGCTGAATCACTGATTCTGGAGATTGAATAAGCAGCAGGTGTTTTAGCTGGCTTTATAAAGGTTAGGTTGATTTTACTGAGGGTCTGGAAACTTTGGAGTGTTCTTTTTCCTTCAAAGATGCTGCAAGGGAGTCCTCCATGAAAAGGGAAGGGAGATGTCTGCATTTTGTCAAAAGAACTGTCAGTCCATAGTGCTTGAATGGGATGGCACTGGTGAAGGAGGCTGTGAGATAGCAAGTTTGACGATGCTGCCCTGCACACCTTACTCAGAGACTGCAACCAGTGACCTGGCTTGCTTATACTGGCCCAAGTGTCAGTACACTCAAGACAGGAAATCCCAGAATTCCAGCATGGTGAGAATTGGAAAGGACTCTGGAGATCATCTATTCCAACCTCCCGCTAAAGCAGGGTCAACCACAGCAGGTTGCTGAGGATAGCAATGTGGGTTTGAATCCCTGTGAAGAAGAGGACTCCACAACCTCTGTGGGCACTCTGCTCCAGGTCTCCATCAAAGTTTTTTCTCTTGTTCAGATTAAGACTCCTGGATTCCAGTTTGTGCCTGTTGCTGCTTGTGCTGTCACTGGGCACCACTGAGAAGAGTCTGGCGTTATCCTCTTCCTCATGTCTCATCTAAATTGAGCTGCTTCCAGTTTGAAGCCATTACCCTTGATTCTGTCATTCCATGGCTTTTTAAAAGTCCCTCTCCAGCTGTCCTGGAGGCCTCCTTCCAAAAGTGTTTGCTCACATGGTTTGAGGGCTGAGAGAACAAAAGAAGGACAGAGTGGATATGCTAAGTAAAGTCATGTAAATCAATATGCAAAAGCATATGTGTAGTGTCTCTATGAAGCAGTGAGAACATGGCCCTTGGCACAGGCACCCCCAGTAGAGCTTGGGAGATGCTTTGCTCTGCGCACTTCCCTGCAGGGAACTAAGCACTGAGCCTTGTCAGACCAGTCAGAGAAATTAATCTGGAGAAAGTCATCAAGGCATCGTACACAGAGTCTCCATTACTGAACACAAAGGCTGTGATTTCCACCTTAGCCTGCTTCATTTTGAAGTCTGAGACAAAGAAGTCAAGGCTGAGGTGCTCAGTGACTTCTTTGCCTCAGTCTTCAACAGCAAGGGCTCTAACCATAATGTCCAAGTCCCAGAGGGCAAAAGTGAGGACTGGGAGAAGGAAGATCTGCCCACTATAATTGAAGACCATGTTCATGAACACCTAAAGAATCTGAATGTGCACAAGTCAATGGGGCCTGATGAGATCTACCCTTGGGTCCTGAGGGAACTGATGGATGAAGTTGCTAAACCACTGTCTGTCATATTTGAAAGGTCATGGCATACTGGTGAAGTTCCTGCTGACTAGAAAAGAGCAAACATAACACCCATCTTCAAGAGGAGAAAAAAAGATGACGCTGAGAGCTACAGACCAGTCAGTCTCACCTCTGTGCCTGGCAAGATCAAGGAGCAGATCCTCCTGAAGGCTCTGCTATGGCAAATGGAAAACAAAGCAGAGATGATTGGTGGTAACCAGCATGGCTTCACCAAGAGCAAATCATGCCTGACAAATTTGGTGGCTTTTTACGATGAAGTCTCAGCAGCGGTGGACAAGAGAAGGGCAACTGATGTCATCTACCTGGATCTGAGTAAGGCCTTTGACTCTGTCCCACATGACACCCTGGTCACCAAACTGGAAAAACACAGACTTGACGGTGGACCACTTGCTGGGTAAGGAATTGGCTGGATGGTCACATGCAGAGAGCAGTGATCAAGGTTCACAATGTCCAACTGGAGACCAGTGCCAAGTGGCGTCCCTCAAGGGTCAGTGCTGGGACCAGTGCTGCTTAACATCTTTGTCAGTGACATGGACAGAGGAATCGAGTGCACCCTCAGCAAGTTTGCAGATGACACCAAGCTGTGTGGCACATTGACTTGCTG
>VWZI01009160.1:181219-250756 GCA_013396835.1 Psilopogon haemacephalus
CCTCTGCTATGAGGACAGGCTGAAAGAGCTGGGGCTTTTCAGCCTGGAGAAGAGAAGGCTTTGAGGAGATCTTGTAATGGCCTTCTAGTATCTGAAGGGGGCCTACGGGAAGGCTGGGGAGGGACTATTCACAAGGTGTTGTAATGACAGGATGAGGGACAATGGGTTTACACTGGCAGAGGGGAGATTTAAATGGGATGTTAGGAAGAAGTTCTTTACAGTGAGGGTGGCAAAACACTGAAATAGGTTACCCAGGAAGGTTGTGGATGCTTCCTCCCTGGAGGTGTTCAAGGCCAGGTTAGATGAAGCCTTGGGCAACCTGTTCTAGTGGGAGTTGTCCCTGCCTATGGTAAGGGGTTTGAACTGGATGATCTTTAAGGTTCCTTCCAACCTAAACCGTATAATTCTATGATCTTCTTAAGAAAGAAGTGACAGTGTTGAACCAGTCAGACTTCAAGATGTTGAGTGCTCTGCATGTGTGTACATGGGGTAATACCTTAAGGCACCCCCAAAAGTCAGCTAATAAGATCATTGACCTGGTTATGTGTGTTTCCTGAAGCAGATAATACCTAAGAGGGGAATATTTGGTGCCAATATGTAATTTTTTGAGTGGTCTTTGCAGTACGATACATGTGAGGCTGTGTTTGAGGGCAGAGGAGTTTGAATCAGAGGCAGGTACTTCACAGGCTGCCTGGAGACTTACTTGGAGAGGGTAAATGTTTTTCAGAACTATTTTTACAGTCAGAGGATCTCTGTGTTAAGAAGCTATTCATATATTTATGTATATAAAATGAAGGTAAGTTTTGCAAGCGATCACAAAATATTTTGTCTTTTTCTGGTAGAAATTTAATGCAGATTGGTCATTACTGTAGGAAGAAAGGCTTAGGTTGAAAGTGACCTCAGAGACCATCTACTCCAACCTTCTTGCCATGAGCAGGGATACCTCTTAACTAGGCTTGGTTATCCAAAGCCTTATCCAACCTGGCCTTGAACACCTCCAGGGAGGAGGCATCCACAATCTCTTTGGGCAACCCATTCCAGAGTTTTGCCACCCTTGTACCAAAGAATTTCCAGTCTAAACCTACTCTCCCTCAGCTTCAAACCTTTCCTCCTCGTCCTGTCTCTATACAATGTCTCTATATGAAAAGTCCCTCTTCAGCCTTCTTGCAGGATCCTTTCAGGTATTGAAAGGCAGTTATGAGGTCCCCCACAGCCTTCTCCTCTTCAGACTGAACCACCCCAGCTCCCTCAGCCTATCCTTATAGCAGAGGTGCCCCAACCCTTGGATCATCTTTGTGGCCCTCCTCTGGACTCATTCCAACAGTTCTATGTCCTTCTTATGATGGTGACACCAGAATTGGGAGCAGTATTTGAGGTGGGAATCTGACAAGAGCAAAGGGGAAGAATCACCTTTCTTGACCTGCTGGTGAATAAAATGTCAAAACTCAATATTTTTTTTCTCCTACCTGAAGGAAATTTGCGTCATAGTAAATTAATGGAGAAATGAATCAGCAGAGACTCCTGTGAACTCTGGGGACAGCTTGTGTCCACTTGGAGAAGGTGGGTGGAGGATATTTAGGGGAAGAGTAGGAGGCCATGTAGTGCCAGCAAGGAGGAGTGGGGCAGAAAGCCAGACCACAAGTACTGCAGCATTGCTAGTCTTGAAACCTTAGCAGGTTCAAAGGTGTCTTCTGTCCTGTGTAGCACAAGCCTGTTTCTGTACCTATGGAAAAATAGGGTTTTTTCCATTTATATAAGATCCTTAAGATATCTTAAGTCAACACACATCACAAGCAGTAAAATAGTAATTCCTCTAGATTTTGGACACCAAGTCCTTTAAAGAGAAGGGACGACTTGTAGCAGAGATAATCCTTCTTTCTAGGGTTTTGGGGGGACTACATGGGACTTATTCAGGATGGGGTTTAAAAGATGGCAGCAATAATTAGAAGACTGGGAGTTGGTCATGTGAAAACAGTTTATTAAGACAATTCATGCTTTCAGTTTGATGAGGCATGGGCTGAACTTGTGATGGGAGGTGTTGGATGGGTGATTTGTCTAATGATACTTAATGAGGATACACCCAACAGGGAGCGGTGCAGGGTGGTAGTGGGGAGTGATGGACTCATGAAACTGGGAAAAAGATGAAAGTGCTTGTTAAAACAACCTAGCAGTGTGCCCTGAGAGGCTGACTTTCAAATCAGCATTGAGATTGCTGATTTGAAAGTTTTGCTTTGGGTCTCTAATAGTAGACAAGAAACAATCAAGGATGTAGGTCTCATGCCAAGGCGAAGGCAGAAATGGCTCTTACTGATTTTCCATTTCTGTAACCTTAGCAGCACTAGTAGTAGGGAACCAAGCTCTGCTCTATCACATCAGATCTAGCTGGACTTTTTTTTTTTTTCCCCCAGTTTGAAAGGTGGAGGGATTTCAAGCACCCAGTGCCAGTAATTTCAATATCTATGCCTTCTGAATATTTCATACAAACAACAGAACTTCTCTGAAGGTTGGTTTTCTTTGACCATCTCCAGTATACCCAATTCTATAAACACAAAACTATCCAGGGGACAAGACTTCATAGCCCTTTTCTTTTAATTTGCTTATTTAAATGAAGTTCTTCTCCCTCCTTTCTTTACTCCTTCCTTCTCTTCTTTCTCTTCTTCTTTTCTTTCCTCTCTTCTTCTCTTTTCCCTCCTTTCTTCCTTGACCTTCCTTTCTTTTTCCATCTCTTCCCTTCTCCAACCTGGCCAAGGGACACAGCAATAGTTCTGTGACCTTGTGCTACCCTATGGGTTTCCTCATTGTTCATCAGTATTTGCTGAGCAGACCTTCCAGCCATTTTTGTTTTCAGCTGACAGTGAAAGCTGTTAGCTCGTATCTATAACAAATCTCTTTCTAGTTATTTGTTTTCCCTGTGAATTTCAGTATGGTACTGATTAAGATGGTTTTGTTGCAGAAGGATGAAACACTTTAGCATCATAGAATTGTTTTGGTTGGAAAAGACCTTTAAGATCATTGAGTCTAACCATTAACTCTGCCAAGGCTGGTGTTGCACCATGTCTCTCAGCAACACATTTCTCTTTGAAACACTTTCAGGGATGGGGGTTCAACCACCTCCCGGGGAACCCTGTTCCAGTGTTTGAGAACTCCTTCAGTAACGAAGTTTCTTCTAATGTCCAACCCAAACCTCCCCTGGTGCAACTTGAGGCCATTTCCCCTTGGTCCATTGCTTCACAGAAGGGTGGAGAGACTGACCCCACCTCACTCCAACCTCCTTTCAGGGAGTTATTGAGAGTGAAAAGGTCTCACTTCAGCCTCCTTTTCTCCAGACTGAACAAGCCAAGTTCCCTCAGCTGCTCCTCACCATCCCTGTTCTCCAGACCCATAACCAGCTTCATTGCTCTTCTCTGGATCTGCCCCAGCACTTCAATGTCTTTCTTGTAGTGAGTGATCTAGAAATGGAACATGTTGTTCCTACTAGGTGCAACATACTTAGAAGGAGCGGAGAGACTCCTCCAATTTGGTCAAGTTTTAAAGACTGAAGAGGAGCCTCTTTACGTTTGCTTAAAAGGCAAGAGAAGGAAAACACTCACTAGCCTTACAGGAAACCATCTGAACAAACACCAGTGATACTACAGAGGTGAGTGCCACCAATGTAGGGTGAGATAACCCAAGTGCCTGACACAGCTCTGGAGTGGAATTCTCCTGGTCAGTCAGCCATGAGCAAGGATGCTAGAGAATAGAAGAGTAACTTGAATTAATTGTAGAAAAGTTGGCCTTTTATGAACAGGCACGCAGGCTGGGTGTTGGATTTTCTGCTTCAAGCTGTGGTGGTGTATTTCTGACTTAATTTGGCACACAACTGCAAGTATAGCAGAGCTCTCTGAAACATCTGGCGGCACTTACTGCTTTTTTTCTCAGCTTGTTGCAAGATGTCTCTTCTTGTGGTGTGAAAATCCTCTCTTTTGTTTTCCATAGGTGAGTGTGGCTGTAGTATCACATAGAGCAGAAGTGTGGTGTCTCTCTGGACTTAGAATCATTGAACTATTTAGGTTGGAAAAGACCTTCAAGATCATCAAATCCAACCCTACTCTATCAAGTCCACCACTAAACCATACCCCTAAGCACCACATCTACACTTAGCACCATCTACTTCATAACATTTAGTAGGAGCTTTTCATTTTTATTTTTTGAGGCTGAGGGTCAAGCTGATAGGATTTTTTGTGATTACAAAATCTAAGGAAGAAGCAGAGTAGTATTTTTCTTTTATAAACATGCATTGAATCCAGAATTTGTGAATATGAAATACCACTTAGCAAGTACTATCTAGCCCAGTCCAAAAAAAGGATAAATAAATATCCATGGCATGAAAAAAATCAAATAAAATGCATAGGAAATTCAAATTTCAATAAGAATATTAAATTCTGTTCTTCATTATATTCACTTGCTCAGTTTCTAAGTTCTTGAAGACTTTGAGAAATGAGATTTTGAAGGGAAATCCTTTTGGCTTTAAATCCTTGCTTGAATGTTTCAGTTCTTAGAGAGGTTGTTGCTATTGGAGTTAGGGATGGATTTTCATCCAGTAGTTCTAATAAATGGTGTCGGAAGTGAGAGGCAGCTTTTCTTTGGTTCTTACATTGTTTCATTCAGGGGGGCAGGCACTTCATTTCAGCTTCAGACTGAATGTAAGCAGAAGGCATCCAGGCATATGATTGATGGGAAAGGTATTTGCCACCCAACCTGAACAGAATTGCTGTACTTGATAACTTCCAGATTTCAGCTTTGGGAGATTAAGGCTTGAGGCACCTTCTCTGTTAAGTTTCCATTGCTTGTGCAATGCCATTTAGTAACATCTTCCAAAAGTAGCATGAGCAATTTTGGCAGTTTCCAGTTGTGTATCCTGCAATGACTGTGGTCAGGAACTTCTCTTGTTAAAGCAGGAGCCGAGAATTTGTCTTTTGATTTGTCAAGAAATAGATTGTCCATGATCACATCCCACTACCTGCTGTGAATTGATGGAGGTTTTCCTAAGCCCAGAAATCTGTTACCCATTTTGTGGCATGGCTCCTTGTCTGCCAGAGCCTCTGGGAAGCTGGGTTAGGCTCCTAAACTTGAGGGAGGTTCTTCAACTTTACTGTGCCCTAGTGAGGCCACTATGTAGTACTGTGTCCAGTTCTGGGTTCCCTAATTCAATAGAGACAGAGAACTACTGCAGAGAGCCCAGCAGAGGCTAAAAAGGTGCTGAGGGGCCTGGAGCATCTCTGTGAGGAGGAAAGGCTGAGAGACATGGGGTTATTTAGCCTGGAGAAGAACAGCCTGAGAGGGCATCTGATCAATGCTCAGCAGAAGATAAAGGGTGTGGGTCAAAAGGATAAGGACAGACTCTTTTCAGTGGTGGCCAGTGACAGGACAAGGGGCAATGGGGACAAACTGGAACCCAGAAGGTTCCATCTGAACAGGAGGAAAATTTTGTTTACTGGTGAGGGTGCCCAGAGAGGTTGTGAAGTCTCCTTTGGAGTGATCCCAGGCCCACCTGGACATTGAGATCCTAGGCAAGCTTCTGTAGGGGACCCTGCCAAAGCCAGAGTAGTTAGACTGGGTGATCTCCAGATATTCCTTCCAACCATCACTAGCCTGTGATTCCTTGTCGGGATCATTTTAAGCTCTCTTACACCAAAGAAAGCCCTATTGCTTGCACAAGAACTAACCTTAAAGATGAAACAAGCTAAGAGAGTTTGGGTTGTTCAGCCTGGAGAAGAGAAGGCTCCAGGGACATCTTAGAGCAGCCTTCCAGTATTTGAAGTGGGCTACAGGAGAGCTGGAGGGGGACTTTTTACAAAGGCATGGTAACGGTTTCAGACTGAAAACAGCTTGATTGAGCATTTGAAAGAAATTCTTCCCCATGAGGATGGTGAGGCACTGCAACAGGTTTCCCAGAGAAGCTGTGGAGACTCCAGGCCAGGTTGTATGAAGCCTTGAGCAGCCTGGTCTAGTATGAGGTGTCCCTGCCCATGGCAGGGCATTGGAACTAAATCATCATAGTGCATGTTACAGAGCCCGTGTTTGAAAGTGGAGAAGTGATTTCTTATGGGGAAAGAGGCCCTGTTTTGGACAGTGTAAGTGAAGGAAGCCACTAGGTGGTAGAGGAAGGCATATGGCATTTTGAATGCTTTTCTGCTCTTGGTGCAGGAAAAACTATGTACAATATTGAATTAAGAGTGGTTATCAGTGGAGAGATCTTCTTCATATAAAAAGTGAGACATATGCTCACCTTTGCCCTAAACCCTTGTGACTGGGAGGAAACTTGGAAGTGTGGAGTCTCCTGCTCTTCTTAATACTTTCCAAACTCTCAGAGACTGGAGATCTTTAATTAGTGCAGCTTAGCCACAATTGATGAGACAGTCTTCGCATCTGATAGAAATTTTATTGATATTAAAGTGAGAAAAAGCAGTCTGTGATGATGAAAGCAGCTTTGTTGTTGATGCCTTTGGGCAGTAGCAGCTGCAAAGCCAGTGTCTAGATGGAGAAGGATGATATTCATGAGCAATGTGGTCATGGTTGCTTTCAAAGAACCAGCACCATTTCTCTCTGCAGCTTTTTCCTTTTGATACAGTACACTTGCTGTTCTCTTCACACTTAAAGAACAATTAGAAAAGGCTTCAAGTTTTAGAATGTGCATGCAAGCATCTTAGTTGCTTTTGCGTTTAAAGGACAGAAAAGAGGACAGCTTTTACATACAGGTAGGATTAAAGCCTGTGGAAGTGGCCTGGATTTGTGTGGAGACAGTGTTCACCTGCTTGGTGTTCTAAAAACTTGATCCTGTTTTTTTTTTTTTTTAATTAATCTTACATAGAAAAAGTGTGATGCTGGTTCCATACTAATGCTGAACTCAATCTGCAGAACCCAAGATTTTCATAGAATCACAGAGTTACAATGTGTTTGGAAGGGACCTTTGAAGATTATAGAGTCCAACCTCCCCTGCCCACAAAGATTCACAGAAACATGTCCAGGCAGGTCTCTGGAAATGGAGACTCCACCACCTCTCTGGGCAGTGCTCTGTTACCCTTAAAAAAGTCCCTCCTCATGTTTAGATAGAACTTTTGATGTTCAAATTGGTGCCTCTTACTCCTTGTCCTGTCATTGGACACCGCAGAAACAAGACTGGTCTCTTCCTCCTGACACACACTCTTTAAGTATTTATAAGCATTAATGAGATATCCTCTCAGCCTTCTCTTTTCCCAACTAAAAAGTCCCAAGTCCCTCAGACTTTCTTCACAGCAGAGATCTTTGTAGCCCTTTTCTGTACCCTCTCCTCAAGTCCTTGTCCTTGAGCTGGGGAGCTCAGAACTGGACATAGTATTCCAGACGTGGCCTCACCAGGGCAGAATAGAGGGGAGCCAGAGCAGAGTAGGGGGAGGAATTTTGTTTCTCTAGTTATTAAATTAAGGGCTAATTTTTTAAATCACAAGCCTTTGATCTTCAAGCTTCTGTGATATTAATAGGTTGGACATGAGCAGTTGCTTTTACACTTTGTCTCCTACTAAAGCTTTATGCCTATTAGGCCACTGGAATGCTACCAAGTTATTTAGTTCTTGTATCTTCCTTTTATTTATTTATTTGTGTATTTATTTATTTATTTTTAGAGATAGGTAGTCATCTTAGCTACCAACATAAATAGCTAAAGGGTGAGGGGCAAGAGGATGGAGCTAGACTCTCTTCAGTGGTGCTCAGCGACAGGATGAGGGACAACAGGCACAACTGGAGCCCAAGAGGTTCCACCTAAACATGAGGGAAAAATTCTCTCCTGCGAAAGTGCTGGAGCCATGAAACAGGCTGCCCAGAGAGGCTGTGGAGTCTTCTTCTCTGCAGAGATTCCAGACTCACCTGGACATTGTGATCCTGGGCAAGCTGCTGTGGGTGAGCCAGCTTTAGCAGGGGAGTTGGACTGGATGATCTCCAGAGGTCCCTTCCAACCCCCAACCATGCTGGGATTCTGTGACTATCAGGAAACAGAAAACAAAGTACAACTGATTCTTGGGCTCTGCTGCTTGGGTGATTAAAAGCAATGCAGTTTTCAAAAGTATGTAGACTGGTTTTGTATGGTTGAAATTCTTCTAGGGAACAAGTGAAATAAGGCATTGAGTGGTTAATTTATTTTCTAAAGAAGCTTTCTAATTCCCAAGTAGTTATTAAAAGGAACTTTTGGATGTTGTTTGTACTGATTTTGATTCTAAGCCTATTCTGCCCTGCCCCGAGGAGCCTTGTTTCTAAGGAGAATGCCCATGCTACAGAGGCTTTTGTTGTGGGTGACATTTTCAGTGTTGTCACACAATCCCTGTTCAGTGCCTGAGCACCCAAGTGTCTCTGCTGAATGTTTGGTGTGTCCGATGTGAATGGGTGAATAGGACGTGTGCCAACCATCAGAGCATGACCACAGTGGTTGGTAGATGTTGAGTGCTGGCTGTTGCAGATGTGTGGTCACAGTCTGGAATCTCAGAGGGTGCTGTGTCCACCCTTTAGGTCAGGTCTCCTTCGAGACTGCTTCAAACCATGCCTAGCACCACACTGCTCAACGGGCTGGGATAGCTGCAGCAGTGCAGGAACACAGGAATGGAAAGCAGTAGCAGAGGTTCTTGGATTGCTATCTGCTTTGCATACCTTCCCTGGAGTGAGCCATGAGCTGTCTTTCAGAATAAATTGTGCTTTTGAGATATATGTAAATTGAGCATGTCAGCTGATCTTCAGGTGTTTATTCTCCATTTCATTATTTAAACAGTGAATGTGGTGCATCCTCCTCATGATGGTTTCTGGCCAGGCAGCATGCCCAGAGAAAACACACACATCAGTGCCTGGCCCAGCATTGGACTTTCCCTGGCAACGCCAGCAGTGGGGAAGCCTTTTCAAGTCATGGTGGACTTGTAAAGAGATCATAGAATCATAGAATGGTTTAGGTTGGAAGAGACCTTAAAGATCATCCAGTTCCAACCCCCTGCCATAGGCAGGGACACCCGTTCAAATCTCCCCTCTGCCAATTTGAACCCATTCCCCCTCGTCCTGTCATTACAAGACCTTGTGAATAGTCCCTCCCCAGCCCTCCTGTAGGCCCCCCTCAGATACTGGAAAGCTACTATAAGGTCTCCTCGAAGCCTTCTCTTTTCCAGGCTGAAATGGATGATTGGTAATGATCTGAGACCATCACTTCGTAGCTCCCTCAAAGTGCTGCTGTTTTTTCCAGCTTCATTCTGTTTTGTCCTTCAAAGGTCAATGCAAGTTTTGACTGTGGCTGTTACCTACGCCTGGTGGGGGGGACATGTTGGTCCTCACAAAGAGTGTTTGTGGTACAAACAGAGCAAAGCAATCCTTACTCCTTGTTGGTTACTGTTCAAGCAGGCAAAGAGCTGCTTAAACAGAGAAATGAAAGCATAGGGCCAGGAAGTGTCAAGATGGAGCAGGGTCAGGCCTCTGCAGCATCTCCAGCTGCACTGTGCTGATGTGTCTCAGCCAGGCAGTTAACAGCTATGGTACATGCTAGGGATCACTTGGACCTTCATGCACTCCTAAATACTTCCACAGCCAACCCTAGTTAAAACTGTCTGCGGCATCTTTAAATTATAAAACCATCTGGGATTTCCCTCAAAGTTTTATGTTTCCCAGCTCAAGGTACTGCAGGTTTTGTGGAGCTCATAAGGCAGCTCTTTCTGTGCATTCCACTTCTAAAGCGCCCCTGCTCCCTGCCTGGGATGGATCATTTGCTGCAGTTACACCTTCCTGGATTTACTACTGGGTTAGTTCTTGCATGCTGGGGGATCCCAGCTGAAAATAAAATTGCTCTCATGTTGTATCTGGAAACTTTCTGCCTGCCAAGGAGCTTCTTTTCAGAGATACATGGACATTATTGCTTGAGATTTACAAAAGATGCCACCACCACCTCTCCACTCTGCATCCGGCTCACTCATCCCTGTCTTTTAGCTAGAACTGTTCTTCAGCCTCTCTCATCTGTTATCTTAGGAAGCAATTTAAAGCTTTTTGTGCCCTTTTCCTTCCTCTGCATGAAACCACAGTTGTCACTTGTGCTGTGGTTCTCTGCAGGACTTTGCTGCAATGGTGACAGCTGAAGATCTGACACTTGAAGCAGCATTGGGGATGTTAGCTATCTTAGGTGAACATTGCCTAAACACCCACTTGCTTTTATCAAACATGATAGAGAATCACAGAATTGTTTCAGTTGGAAAAGACCTCTAAGATTATCGAGTCCAACAATGACCCTAAGACCACCATGGCCATTAAACCATGTCCCAGATTGCCATGCCCAAATGTTTCTTGAACACCTCCAGGGTCGGGACTCCACCACCTGCATGGCAGCTTGTGCCAGTGCCTGATTGTATTCCACACACTGCAGTGGACACACTAGAGGAAAGGCAAGAGTTTGGCATCTCCAGGCAAAGATTTAATGGCAGAGTCTGTCGAACACAAAAAAAACCAAAACAAAAAGACCTTCTGTGCTCTTAGAGTGATCTGCAAAATAATATCACTGGCAGTAATTTAGTCTGCCAGACATGTTTCACCATTTCCAGTTGCAAATGAGGCTTTGCAGTCTTCAGCTGTTCAGGTTGAAGTTTCCACGCGAGCATATGCCTCAAACTGCATTTGTGAGAAAACTGCAGCTAAAATGCTTTTTCTGATTGAGAATTAAGGCGTAGAAAATGTGTTCTTCCTCTCTGGTTGTTCTGGTGAGCTGCTCAGGCATATCCTGCAAGAGGAGGGAAGTGGCTAGGGGCTGTGGAGCTGGGATAAGGGAGTGAGAAGGGTTTCTAACCACTGCCAGTGCTTACCTACTGAACTAAACCCTGACGTTTCCACTTTTACTCTCTGTGCAAAGAGAGCAAAGAGCAATGAAACCACAGCTACCAGTAGCTCTTCAGCCCTGTAGCAAAGGTGATGCCGCAAAGCAAACTCAACTTTATACCATGTAGGCTTACTGTCTTAGCTGAAAAGTTCTGTGGATCTGAAGGCCCAAACCCACTAGTGATGCTGGAGGAAGACCAGGGTGCAAAGGCAGCTTTTGTGTATATTTTGCTATTGGCTTCATCCTGTAGGAAGTCCCAGATTTGTTGCTTGGGTTGTTCTTTTTCTGTTCTGAGATTTCCTGTACACCTGCCAAGCTCCCAAGTGCTGTGCAGTTGTCAATCAGCTGATCTTCCCACTGAGACACTGTGGTAAGTGGTGGTATCTTGTTTCATGCAGGAGTTCTGGCTATTCGTTTAGGGTCTCACATACCTAGTGCCTAGTTTTTCAGGGAACTGGCCATGTTAATGCTCTCCCCAGATTTCCAGATGAGCTCCAGCTGTGCTCAGTTGTGAATTTGGGCAGTCAGCATTTCTGTAAATCAGAAAAAGAAGTTGACAGGAGCCACCTGGGAACTTCTTCCATCAGTGACATGTTTGGTCCAGCTTTACAATTTGTAGTGGACATAGAGACAGGATCTGCTTCTTTGGAGTGGTATTTACCTGCTTCGAACACAAATCAGGTCCCTGCTAATGGGGCAGGTACCATATGAAGTTGATTAGAAGATGGTATTTTTGGATGTGACTGGAAGAGAAGAAGCTGTAATGACTTCTGTGTCTGCTCCATCAGTCTCTGACACAGAGTGTTTGAGGTTAGTGACAGTTTATGAGTGTGACAGGAGGGAGGTACCCAGATGTCAGGTTTGCATTTGATGTCACTGCAAGGAGGAGCCCAAGAATCATCCAGATTGTGAGCTAATCTAAATTCATGATGGTTTTTATGATGCTTTTGGAGAACAAAAGATCATAGAGTCATAAAATGGTTTGGGTCGATAGGAACCTTTAGAAGCCATCTAGTCCAACTGGCCTGCAGTCAGCAGAGACATCTGCAACTAGAGCAGGTTGCTTGGAATCCCAAACAACATGGCCTGGAATGGTTCTCTGGACACCCTGCCCTCAGGGTGAAAACTCTCTTCCTTAGATTCTAAGTGTAAACACATCGTCCCTTGTCCTGCTATAGACTCTACTATAAAGTCTGTCCCCAGCTTTCTGACTGTCCCCTTTAAGTCCTGAAAGGCCACCAGAAGGTGTCCCTGGAGCTTTCTCTTCTCCAGGCTGAAAAACGCCAACTCTTTCAGCCTGGCCTCACAGCAGAGGCCTTCCAGCACTATCACCATTGCTGTGGCCTCCTCTGGCCCCACTCCAACAGGTCCATGTCTCTCCTGTGCTGAGGATTCCAGTGTTGGACACAGATCAGACCATGGAAGCATTGGTCAGTATTATAATGTATCAAAATTAGGGGTAGGATTAACTCAATGATCTTAAAGGTCCTGTTCTGGTGTCCCCATCATAAGGACATGAAACTGTTGGAGCAAGTCCAGAAAAGGGTCACAAAGATTATCCAAGGCCCGGAGCACCTCTGCTATGAGGACAGGTTGAGGGAGCTGGGGTTGTTCAGCCTGGAGAAGAGAAGACACAGGGAAGATGCCTGGCTGCCTTCCAGTAACTGAAGGGATACTACAGGAAGGCTGCAGAGGGACTTTTCATAAGGGTGTCTAGAGACAGGACAAGGGGACTGGTTTGAAGCTGAGGGACAGCAGGTTTAGACTGGATCTTAGGAAGAAATTCTTCAGTATGAGGGTGTGAGACTCTGGAATACATTGCCCAAAGAGGTTATGCATGCCTTCTCCCTGGAGGTGTTCAAGGCCAAGTTGAGCAACCAAGTCTAGGTGAGAGGTGTTGAAGCAAATGATCTCTATGATCTCTTCCAACCTAAACCATTCCATGGTTCTATGATTTTCCAGCAGAAGCAATTCTGTTTCTATAAAACCAATCTGGTTTGTCCACATGAGCACTCTGTGAAGAAAGGACATACATCCATTTGAATACGAAGCATAATAAATCATCTGCCCAACACCAAAGCTGAAACTTTTCTGTCCAGAGCAGGATGACAAGCTCTGGTAGCCTCCTTGTCCATTTACTCAGCTTGTGGTACAAATTTAATGTTATGATTTGGAGGCGAGGCAGGTCTCGAGCGGACCAGTGAAAGGCCACAGGACAGGCATTGCTCCCAGTTTCCACGAGCTTTAGAGTCTGACCTGCGTGTACAAGGTATGTGTAGCCCACGCCAAAATCTTGATTCAGCCTTCACATTGTATTTCATAGAGAATTCTATACCTAAGCAGAAGCAAACCACCTGCTGAACAGAAAGTGATGTGAATAGCTGCTTCCATCAGCCTGTGGATCAAGAACATGGAAGGAATGGGAATGAATGTCAGTGTCTGTGTGAACTGATGTGGGATTTGGGCATCTCTCTCTCTGGATGCCAAAATCAAGTCATCTTGAAAACTCGAATCCTAATTGAACCTTACTTCTGGATGTGTGATACTTCACCATTTTGCTCCTTTGGCCACATTGCGTTTTTAGGATGAGTAGGATTTGACCCCTGTTTCTTTCTCTCTCATTCCTTCAGAGATTTGTAGATTCATAGAACTGGAAGGGACCTTAAAGATCATCTAGTTCAAATCCCCTGTTATAGCCAGGGACATTTCCTACTAGACCAGATTGCTGAAGGCCTCATCCAACCTGGCCTTGAACACCTCCAGGGAGGGAGCAGCCACGACCTCCGTGGCCAACCTGTTCCAGTGTCTCACCACACTCACTGCAAAGAATTTCTTTCTACTCTCCAATCTAAATCTGCCCTCCTCCAGCTTCAAGCCATTCTCTCACATCCTATCTCTACACACCCTGGGAAATTGTCCCTCCCCAGCTTTCTTGTAGACTCTCTTCAGATACTGGAAGGTTGCTCTAAGTCTCTCCAGTGCCTTCCCTTGTCCAGGCTGAACAGCCCAAACTCTCTCAGCTTATCCCCATAGGGGAAGTGCTCCAACCCTCTGAACATCTTTGTGGCCCTCCTCTGGACCTGCTCTGTCCTGGTTGTTTCCTTTAGTGAACGGCTGCAGCATGCATTCTTGCTTTCATGGTAGATAATAGCTGTGCTGCTGGAGGGACTGTAGGTATTTCATTAGCACAGCAGTTCTGTTGCCAGTCAAATTGCCCTCATGTGGTGTTCCCTCAGAAGCTCTATGAAGAAAGGTCCCCATGTTGTTGTTCAGTTCCTTCCTCCTGTTCTTGAGTTTCCGCTGCTTTTTCTAGCTGAGAGCTGGAGGGCCCAGCAGCAAGCTGCTTTCAAACGGATGTTCTACCAAACCCAAGGGAAGCAGTGGAGAAGAAGAAAGCCCAGGACAAAATTGAGGCCACATTTGCTGTGAAATACACTCGAGGTCTGTAACAAAAGAAGCTTCTGTAGAAGGCTCTGGAGATGGGGCATTAAGGGCTCGATGTGTTAATGATAATCCCATGGGAGCTGTGGCCAAGTGTTGGTGACGAATGGTAAACTGAAGCAGCACTGGGATGAGTTGGAGAATCAGTTGAGTTTCAAAGTGAATGAAGAAGGAAGGTGCCCATCTGAATCTGACGTCAGCTTCCCTTGCGCTTGGAAAAAACCCACAAAGCTGCTCAGCACATCTGGTACCAGAATGGAGATGTCTAAAGCTGATACCACGCAGAGATACAAGGCAGTTACCAATGTAAACAAACATACAAAGGCAGTGCATTGGGAGAAGGAGAAAACATGATGTGGAGCTGTGAGCAGGAGCTGGCGGTTTGCTGGTTACTACTGTTGCTAGGTCGTTCTTCCTTTGGGTGCCTTCAGTGTTTAGGCAGCAGGAAATGTGGTCAACTGAAAAACTGCTCTGCTCTTTCTGTACGACCTGGCATTGGCAGCTGTTACTTTCATGAATATAAATCAAAATCAGACCTGCCTTGGAGGGTGCTCCTACAGCCAGACCTGGCAGGGTGCTGGGGCTGAGTGGTTTGGGTGACCACTGGATAGGTTTTTATTGTTACTGGTGGCAAAAGAGTGGGTTTTAAGATAAAACCCAACCTCTCTGATAGCTGAGGTGTCTGGAGTTTTGCTGCTGGAAGGGTCATCCCATTTTCTGAGAGGTTGATTGTCAAGGATCAAGGCTGGGCCAGCCACTAAATGAGTGGCAGACTCTCCATGAAGTCCTTTGCCTTCCCAAAGGGAAGAGAAAAGAAGGGAGGGAGAGGCTGACGGGGTGGAAAAGAAACTAAGCCAGCTGAGATGGAAAGAAGAGCAATGCATTCTCACTGCTAGAAGCAGCCCCTGGCTGTGCAAACGTTCACAAAGTGTCCCAGTGAGCAGAGACTGAGCTGGGAAGCCCTAGCACTGGACAGAGTTGGTTCTGGTCTAGCTCAGATGAGGATACTGCACCAAAACTCAGTTGAGAGCTGAATCTGAGGATGCTGTAAGAGATGTCAGGTTGGGTTTCAGTCACCACTACATATAACAGTGTAGGTTGAATCAGTGCCAGATATGTGAGTGTGCATAGCCTTGGGAGGATGTGAAAACTGTATTTCAGATGGGGCCCATCTCTCTACTCATATTCTTTTGGATGATGAGAATGGAGACATCTGTAAAAAGTAATAAGTCTCCTTTCCTTCCAGAGTAAGGCTATGAGTTTTCCAGCTGCTGGCTAAGGCAGGTTTTCCTGTTGAAATAGCTTTTGCCTGATGTAAGTCTAAGACAATATGGTTATGGTAACTGAAAATATTTCTTTGTCAGTGTTGTCCCTGTTAGCTTTAGTTGTAAATTCAAGGATTTCTCTTCATTGTTGCTTCTCAGAGCAGTTGTTGGCTGTTTAAAACCTTGTGGAGCCTTCCAGTGAAGTGTACACTGCTGATCAAATGCAGAGCTGCTCCTAGACTGTACTTTCTTTACCATATTCTGTGGCTCATTACCTTTTATCTTCAGAGAGGATTCTCATGATCATAGAAGAGGCTTTTGCTTTCCTTCAGAAGTCCTCTGTCATCTTGAATAATGTAAAAGCAAGTCCCTAACAGCCATTCATGTGGTTCATGGTGGCAACCACAACAGTATGGACTGGGCCATGGATTTGTCAGCTGACACCATTCTGTGTTCACAAAACATGCCTGGGGATCTTGTTTTAGCTCTGCAAAGTTTAAGAACTAGTTCATTAGGCAGCTCTCTGATGTGTGGTTATTCCAGACTGAACAGTATGTGAACCAGGAGATATGCAATTTATATACAGTAGACAAGGAAAGAAGAATCTATGTTTTAAAAATTAGGTTTTCCAGAGCAGTTTTGCAAAACAGGTGGTTGTGAAGCATGTCAGAAGTTCCTTCTGATGCAGCTAAAAGGCTTTTCTTTATTTTCATTTAAACAACTTCTATAAAAACGAATGTGTGCTGTCTTGTGACAGTTTTTTCCTTTTGCATCTTTTGTGTTTCTTTACTACACTTTTCTTTCCATTTCAGGATACAGTATTTTAGAAATTTTGGAATTTAAGAGTTTAGAAAGCATATCACTCTTGAAGGCAGGGCTGCATTATCTCCTCCAAGTTTCTTTGCATTGCTTTACACTAGTTGTACTTAAATCTTTTCAGTGGTGCTCAGTGACAGGACAAGGGCCAACAGGCACAAACTGGAACCCAGGAGGTTCCATCTAAACAGGAGGAGAAGCTGCTTTGGTGTGAGGGTGCTGGAGCCCTGGAGAAGGCTGCTCAGAGAGGTTGTGGAGTCTCCTGCTCTGAAGAGATTCCAAACCCAACGGGACATTGTGATTCTGGGCAAGCTACTGTGGGTGACCCTGCTTTGGCAGGGGGATTGAACTGCATGACCTCCAGAGGTCCCTTCCAAGCCCCACCATCCTGAGATTCTGTGATTCAAGAGTGTTTGGAAGCCCCACTGGATGCTGCTAAGTGGGAAAATATTTCGTAAAGTTTCAGTGCTTATCCTGGATTTCATCAGGCTGGTGAATCCTCTCAGCCCAAACGAAGACAGAAAATTGATTTATGTGACTTGCCCTGCATCTGTTTCTCAGAAAGCCACAGACTGACTTTCAGCCACCGTGAAAGAATGCAAACATGGCTTGAAATTTAGTTGTCTGTAAATGCAGGCAGCCTTTTGGAGGAATTCCCACTTGGATGAGGTTTAGAATGAATCTTACTCTGTTAAAGGCAGTTTGTGGATATTGGAGACTTACGGGGGCTTATGGTAAATTTTTGCAGAGCAGCTCTGCAGAGCCCGAAGCAAAAAACAGACTGTCTTGGAAGCTCTGCTTTATCTTCTATCTTTTATTGCTGAACTGAGGGCTTTGGGGAAAGACACACAGAAAAATCCACTATGTAATTTTGGCCCTTCCAAGCAGCCCCACAGCATCGTAGTTGTTGATTGTTACCCAATACCTGCACTTTCTTACGAAAACCTGTCCTAACATAAGCATTTTGTTACTCTTTTTTTTTTTTTTTTTTTTTTTTCCAGCTGAGTAGATAGGAACTAAACATGTTTAAAGTAGTATTGCTAATGCTTACTTTTGCCTTCAGAAAATGAAATGTAATTTGGTGGACATAAATTTGCCAGATAAACCTCTTATCACACAAAAGGTGTGTTCTGCTATTCTTATTGGCTCTTGCATGTCCCATTCTTAGGGCTGTTTTTCTTTTTACCTTAGTCCCCTAGATAAAACATTTTACAATACACAGAACGATGAAGAGTTTAAGTTTTGAATATCGGGAACACTTTCTTCATGGAAAGGGTTATCAAGGCCAGGACAGGCTGCCTATGGAGGTGGTGGTCACCATGAATGGAGGAATTTAAATGGCATGTGGCTGTGGTGCTGAGGGACACGGTTTAGTGGTAGTGGCTTAGCTGTAGTGGTGGGAATTTGAGCTCTAGGCGAGAGGTTGGGCTTGATGATCTCAAAAGTCTCTTCCATCCTCAACAGTTCTGTGATCCTATGTGGACATACAAACCTAAAAGAGAGGAATTAGCAGCAGACATGTCAGTAGGAGTTCAGACTGGATTGAGTGGGACAACTTTAGGAAGACCCATAACGGAGAACTGAGGCTTACAAAACTGGCACCCCATAATTTTTCATACAAAGGCAAGGATGATGAAAGCAAAGCATTAAATGCACTAATTGTGCTATTGCCACTGTAGATATAACACCAGGCTTGTAACCTCTGCTGGTTATGGGTTGCTACAAGTTGTGATGTGTGGGCAAGTACTTTTGACCTGTGTATACATGGAGGTCCTGCTCAAGGGGCGCAGGGTTACTGTGAACCAGCAGGAGAGTTCTCAGTGAACTGTTTCCAAGCAAATTCTCAGGAACAAATTTCCTCTTTTAGTAATAACCTGCTTGGGTGTTTTGCCAAGCCCAGAAGCACATGTGGTCCTACTGTACAAACACAGTGCTGGAAGAAGGTGTTTTTGATTTGGGTTTTTTCCTTTCAAGTTGGGCTGTGTTGTCACAAGGCCTTCTGAATGTGAAAGATAAATGAAGAGGAAACGAGGCAACTTTGGGGTTGTTTTTTTTTTCTCTCAAAAAGGAAGGAGCATTGAAACATAGAGGCGGAAGAGCAGAGTGGCTGAGGAGACTCAGACATGTTTAATGAGGGAGACAATAGCTGACTGGTTGCTTCTTCCCAGGAAGTTGTTTTAGAAATGAAAAAAACAAACACCAGCTCTATTGTCTTCTCAGGGATGCATTCATGAATGCTTGAGGAACTGAAACTTGCCCAGGCGGAAGCAGAATAATGTACAAGACTTGGTGAGCTTTCCAGTGGCTGCAGTGTAATGCCTCTGAGTTGAATTCCAGTGCATGTACGCAGGCTTGAGTGAAACCAGCTTCATGGAGAAAACAATTCTGGAGAGGACAAGGCTAAGGGGAGATCTTACTGCTGTGCTCTCTACAGCTACCTGAAAGGAGGTTGGAGTGAGGCCAGTGATAGTCTCTTCACCCAAGTCCCCTATGACAGGGGATGGGAGGAAATGTGCTTAGGTTGTGCCAGAGGAGGTTTAGATTGGACATTAGGAAAGATTTCTTCACTGAAAGAGCGGCGAGATGCTGGAATGGATTGCCCAGGGAGGTGGTGGATTCACCATCCCTGGAGGTGTTCAAGAAGCTGTATATGTGATACTTCAGGATATAGTTTAGTGGTCATGGCAGTTGGATTACAGTTGGACTCTTAAAGGTCTTTTCCAGTCTTAAGGATTCTGTGATTCTAAGACAACTTTGAGACTCCATCTATGGAGCTGTGTGCCACCACCTTCCTGTCACAGCAGGTGACAACCATAGCTATGCCTGTCTGGGAGTCACAGTCAGAGACTCAGTGGGGCATGTCAAGCCAGACATTTCTGTAGCCTTGAAGAACTCTGGATCCAGGCAGCTCATGCTCTGGTACCACTTCTTGGTTTCTCTCAACTAACTTGGACTATTTAAAGTTCACCTACCACATCACAGAGCTGTAGTTTCCGTTCCCTGTCTCTAATCTTCAGTGCTTTACATGGGCTTTGGTGAGCAGATCCCTGTCCGAATTCTACACTTGTTTTCTAAACTCCTCACTTTTATTGGTGCTTTTTTTACAGTGTGGGAAGAAAACTTCCTTCCCCACAGGATAATGCACCAGTGCTTCCTGTCTTCTGCAGAGTTAAAAATTCAGTGAGCAGTGTGGTTTGCTTGTCTGGGAGATGTTATCATCCACGGAGAAGCAGAGAAGGGTTTGTTTATCAAGTGGGAGACTTTTAGTTGCATGAATACAGACCTTTTAATGCTTGGAAGTAATTGTTGCAAAGCATGAGTGCACTCATTTTTTAATCCATTTATTTCTAAAGATTTAGGAACCATGTTTAAGGACACTATCTTGTTTTTTTCTGAACACCAGACCAGACTGTCAGCAAGGAAAATTCATCCAGTTTGTCCTAGCTAAGGCACAAAAAGATTGACCATATATGAGGAAAAATAATTTAGAAATGCCAGAACTAAGAAATAGTTTTCTAGTGATTCATGTCATAGAAACAGAATAGTTTTGGTTGGAAGAGACCTTTAAGATTTAGTCCAACCGTTAACCCAGCACTGCTGGGTCACCATTAAACAATGTCCCTCAGCACCACATCTACACAGCTTTTTAATCCCTCCAGGGGTGGGGGCTCTACCACTGCCCTGGGCAGGTTGGTCCAGGGTTTGACAACCCTTCTGAGGGAAAACTTTTTCCTAATGGCTAACCTAAAATTCCTCTGGTGCAGCTTCAGGCTATTTTCTCTTGTCCTATCGATTGTTTCTTGGGAGAAGAGACCAACCCCCACCTGGTTTCAGCTTCTTATTCTCCAGGCTGAACTACCTGATCTTCCTCGGCTGCTCCTAACAAGATTTGTACTCTAGACTTGTCACCAGCTTCATTGCCCTTCTTTGGATATGCTCCATCACCTCTTCAAACACCTCATAATTCAGTGGGGGAAAAAAAAAAAAAAATTGCAAGGAAAGGGGCTGCAGTGCTGCCCAATTCTTATTTTGTTACCCACATGTAACCCTTTGTCATTTTTTGGCAATCGTGGAAGAGAAATGGAAGAGCATATTACCATGGGATAATGGCCTTCTGCTACAGTGCTTAAAAAGTGATGCCTTTATGGGCAGTCTTCAGCTCTGAGAACACCATCTGGGTTGATTTACACTGGACTGATAGAGAAAGGAGTTCTAGTGTAAAGGAGGAACTTTAAGGTGAGGTAACCTCCACATAACTGAGTCCTCACGTGGTAAATGTCTGTCTATATTTATTGCTGTGTCTGATCTCATGTACACTCTTGAGTAATTTTACAAGAAAGCTGTCTAGTATGGCGAAAGTTGGGCAAAATAATTAAGGACATAAAGAAACAAGTACAATTATCTCCTGGTTATTTCCAGGTTCTTCGAAATCAAGGTAGGAGGGTTGTGGCCAGCAGGCGAAGGGAGAGGATTCTACCCTCTTATTCCACTCTGCTGAGACCCCAACTGCACTGCTGGGGCCAGCTCTGGAGCCCTCAGCACAGCAGAGACATGGACCTGTTGGAGGAGGGCTAGAGGAGGCCGCATCAATGATGAGAGGGCTGGAAGCCCCCTGCTGTGAGACCAGGCTGAGGGAGTTTGGGTTGTTCACCCTAGAGAACAGAAGGCTTCAGGGAGAACTTCTGGTGGCCCTTCAGGACTTAAAGGCACTGATCAGAAAGCTGCAAAACTTTTTATCAGAGTGTCCTGTGACAGAACAAGGGGTGATGGTTTGACTAGAGAGAAGGAAGACATTTTTTACACTGAGAATGGTGAGACACTGGCCCAGTTTGCCCTGGGAGATGGTAGATGCCCCATCCCTGGAAGCATTTTAAGTGATTTTAGATGGAGCACTGATCTAGTTGGTTGGTTGAGTTTGTGGCTTTAAGGAGTCGGAAAAAACCCTGAAAGTTGAAACCCACTGACCTTCACCAAGTTAATTTAATACAGAGCATGCTTTAGCTTCCTGTGGCCTCCAGGAACTAGATGGGGTTCATATGCTTTATTAAATCCTTAATGCTTCTAGTGCTGTGAAATAAGATTAAAAACAGAGGATTGTCAGACCTTATTCTTGTTGAATTTGTCCAGGAATAATTGCTTCTAGATAGAGCGTTGCTGCTTCCCAACCCCATTGCCAATAAAGGAGAGATTTCAGCAGTCTGTAGGACAAGCTTATCTGACACAGTAGTAATCAAACTCTTGGCTCGTCTTGGGCTTCTTTCTGCTTGATTAACTACAAGATTTGGCTTTTATATAATTTGTGTTCATTAGGAATTTTTTTTTAATCTGACAGAAGTGCGAAGGCAGCTCATTAAATCTTTTCTCTCCCCTAACTAAAGATTTGGCAGAGCTGGTGGCTGGTGGCTGTTTGATGGAGGACTGTCCAATCTCATTAGCTGCAGTTCTGGTGCGCAAATGTTAACATTCCAGTCCCTTCCATCGTTTCCCCAACCCCTTGTATGTTTAGGACAGCAGTTGCACTGTCAGTGCCTTCCTAATGTTTGCTGCTTCACCCCTGTGCACTACTGAGGGAGGGGCTTGTGCAGCACCCATCTCCAGTTGGAGATGTTGTCCATGCACATGTGTGGGAGAAGGTATGGAGGAGCTGGAGGGAGTGTTTTGAGAGATGCATGTGTGAAGTAAGGAGTAAGTCATAGAATCAGAGAATCATGGAATCTTTAAGGCTGGAAAAGACCTTTAAGATTATTGAGTCCATCGTGTGCTTCTGGTGGAGGACATAGCATGGAAATAAAATGATTGCAGTTGAGAGATCCTCCAGAGTTTCAGGTTACCACAGGTGCTTGTGAAGGTGTGGGACATGCGCTTTTAGGATAATGCTGACCTGGGCTGCATTTAGAAGAGTGTGGCCAGCGGGTCAAGTGAGGTTCTTCACCCCCATATATACTCCCCTGGTGAGGCTACATCTGGGGTATTGTGTCTACTTCTAGGCTCCCCTGCTCAAGAGGGCCCAGGGATATACTGGAGACAGTCCATTTGAGGCTACTAGGATGATTAAGGGATTGCAACATCTGAGTTGCAGAAAGAGTGAGAGAACTGGGGCTGTTTAGCCTGGAAAAGAGACAGCTGAAAGGAGGTCTTTTCAATGTTGATAAATATCTGAAGGATGGATGTCAAGAAGAAGGGACTGTGGATACAAACTGGAACACAGGAAGTTCCACCTCAACACAAGGGAAAACTTATTCACTGTGAGGGTGCTGAAGCCCTGGAGCAGGGTGCCCAGGGAGGTTGTAGAGTCTCTTTCTCTGGAGACTTTCAAGACCCTTCTGGATGCGCTCCTGTGTGACCTGCCCTAGGTGACCCTGCTTTGGCAGGGAGTTGGGCTGGCTGATCTCCAGAGATCCCTTCCAACTCCCACCATTCTATGAGTCTATGATGCTGTATGTATATATAAACCTATTGAAATCCAGGAGATAACTGTGCAGCCCAAGACAAAATATATCCTCATTTAGAGCAAAAATTGAGGAAGAACTAAGTACTCAAGTAAAATTGTGGAGAGGAAGACCTGCAAAGCTGGAACAGAGCCTGTTATTGTTGGCTTCTTCTTTGCTGTGGGTCATGTTTACATGAACTTACAAACGTGTTTGTTTAGCTTGCCTTGAAAGAGAAGCTTGGCTTCTGGGGGAACACCAGTTTCACACCCACACTCTCAACTGGTAGGCATCCTAAGAAATCTGATTTTTTTCACATGACAGCTTCAGCTTTCCCATTTGTCCTCTATAGACAAGATGAGCTAAGCACCCAAGCAGTGCTTGTATGGTGAGATTTAGGAAGAGGGTAATCTAATACATGATGGGTATTTTATATTTCTATGCCTCGAGTTTTGGATGACTAACTGGAATTTTACCACTGTCCACTTTGCAGATGAGTAATTTGGGTGTGTGCAGTTACAGTATTACAATTTTTTAATGAAAGTTGTCTTCATTAATACAGGACAAAGCTGAGAGTGTTATTTTCAATATTTTATCATGTGCAAACCATGCTTTTCAGCCTGTCTGCACGGGGAAGAGGGGTGGCTCCACCACAGAGCTTCTTGGTTTGGCTGAGTGAGTGCACACAAACCTGCAGAGAGGTGATTCAGCCAAATCAGAACGTGGGATTTGTGTCTGTCACCCCTCCCTGTCTTAACGGGTGCCACATTATGACAAATAGTCACAATACTCTTGTGATAAGTAAAGGTCAAACCAAGCTGTGCTTTCAACAGCACACAGAGTATTTTGTATCCCTGTACGTGTAGGATAAAGCCTGGGAGCACCTGGAGTTAAGCCATTTGTAGGTGGTACAAGATGGACTCGCTGGTGATTGCCACTGCGCTGTGATGTGTCCCAGAGCACTGGAAGGTGGTAGGCACTGTAAAGGAGAACTGTTCTTGCAGCTCACCTACTTACCAGATGCATTTAATAAGTGATAGTGGTGTTTGAAATGAAAGGGTGAATTCAAGAATGGCAGCTTTTATATACAGCATTGCAGCCGCAGAAACAGGTTGCTCAAGGCCCCATCCAGCCTAGCTTGCAACACTTTGAGGCTTAGAGCCTCCATGGTTTCTCTGGGAAACCTGTTCCAGTGCTTTGCCACCCTCATGGGAAAGAATTTCTTCCTAACGTGTAATCCAAATTGAGGTTCTTCCAGTTTGAAGCCATTACCCCTTGTCCTGTCACTCCATGCCTTTTTAAGAGGTCCCTCTCCAGCTCTCCTCTACCCCACTTCAAATACTGGAAGTCTTCAATAAGGTCTCTCTGGAGCCTTTTCTGGACTGAACAACCCCAACTCTCTCAGCCTTTCTCCATAACAGAGGTCCTTCAGCTCATCATCATGGCTTCCTCTGGACCAACTTTAACAGTTCCATGTCTCTCTTCTGTTGGGGCCTCCATAGCTGGTATCAGAAAAGCAGAAAAGAGGGGACAAAGAACAAAGTCTTTCATTCCTGTTCTGTCTCAGCACTTCACACTTATAGGAAATGCTGGGTGTACTGCTGTTCAGCATGCACAATGCTCATTGTTTCCTTTAGGCTTTATTTTGTCTAGGGTTTGCTTTCATACAGCAAATCATCTTTTTTTTTTTTTTTTGAAAGTGCACTTTCAAAAGAGCTTAAATAATTTAAGAACCCCCAGACCTCCAAGGAGATGTGTATCACTGATGCACTGATGGTGGCATTTCTTGAAAACCCCATTCAAAAGGTGATGGGCATAGTGTTAGAAAGAAGAAGGGTCATGGTCATCCTGCTCCCCCTGGAAGGGTCATCTTACTTCCAAAAACCAATGTTTAAGTGAAATAACAACTTTTATGGCAAGTAGGGCAACTCATTTCTCATTTCTCCATTCAGTGACATTTGTTTTTAGCCTTAAAAGACATAATTTGTGCTAAACTGTTGTGATCAGGGGTGGTTCTGCAGAAGAGGAGATGCATCATGAAGCATTAGCAAAGTTTATTCTGGAGCAGAATCAAAACCCTCAGCAATGGAGACAGAAATCCCTCTACCTCCATCCCTGTCTTTTCCAGCTGGTAATTTCAGTTGCATGAAGGCTTCTACTGGAGTCAATCAAACTACATATTCTCTTAGGGTAAACATCCTAGCTGCTGGGTTTGAAATCACATTTATATGGGCTGGAGCTGTGCTGTTGCCAAACCAGCCAAGTGGGAAAGCTGGCCTTGCTCCATGTAAACAGCTCTGACTAAGCAAGCCACATCCAATTTGGAAAAGAATTAAGGGAACTCATTTTTCAGCTGCCCTGGAGTATTTTATCTCCAGTTGCCCCACGTTATCATTTCATGGGAAGAGTTTCTGTTACTCCTGACTATTTTCATCATGTTTATTTTCAGAGAACATATTTTTTATGTTCTGTAAACCAAAACAGCTTAAAGATCCAGCAATGAACACCCACACCCACTTCTCTTCCCACCCACAGGTAGGCTGCTATTCCTGTTAAGCCAAGTAGTGCAAGTCCAGGTCGTTGTGTGGTCCCACTAAAAATGTCTTAAACTCTCCTTCTAATATTAAGAGGAGGTAGCATTTTTAATGTGAGGATCCTTTGCAACAAGTAGTGCAAAAATTGGAATATAACTGAAAGGTGGTTGGGGCAAGGTCAGGGTGAGTCTCTTCTGCCAAGGATGGGAAGAAACAGCCTCAGGTTGTGCCAGGGGAAGTTTTGGTTGGACATTAGGAATAATTTCTTTCCCAAACCAGTTGTCAAGCCCTGGCACAGGCTGCCTAGGGCAGTGGTGGAGTCCCCAGCCCTGGATGGTTTTAAAGCAGAGAAGATGTGGTGCTGAGGGACATGGTCTAGAGGTAACCTGGCAGTGCTGGGTTAACAGTTGGACTCAATGCCTTTAAGATCTCTTCTAACCAAAACATTCCTGTGAATGAACAGCCTGAAACACTCACTCCTGAATTCATGATTTAGTTGATTTATAGTCTGACCATAAAAAGTGTATTGCTGTTGTATTTCTCACCGACACATCTTATGTATTGCATAGTTCCTTTCTCTTTGGTCTTCATACATGAAGCTGATCTAAGCAATGCCGACAGTGGAGAATCACTTTTGAGCTGATTTAGCCATAATTGAAAGACTTTGCCAAAACTTCAGGTATTTCCTGTGATTGTTGCTTCTTTTTTTCCCCCAACACCAGAATCTTGTTCTTTGTCCCACTTCCTCTACAGACTTTTACTGCAGGATGCAGGCAAGCAGTCAAGTGAGGTCCAGTGTCCCTGAGCCCTCTGTAACAGATTGAGAGGCCACTGCAAGCTGGAATAGAAAAAGCCACAGTAGAAAATAGGGGCAAACCCTGAGCAGGAAACTCCACTGGGGCTGAGGCCAACAATATCCTGCTGCTGGCTGGGACCAGCAGGGAAAAAAATGCTATAAAGGTTTTGGGAAGGTTTGCCCTTATTTGGAGAATAAGTTTCTGCCTCCACACAAAGCAGGCTAGTTTTTCAAGGGCTGTCAGATGGGCAGGGACTTTCTGCTTCAATAGCTACTACAAACAAACACATCAGGAGGTCTTGAAACATCTGAACTCTTCAAACTGGAGAGTTGGACTCACTGTTGCTGTACCACAAGCAGATCTGTGAGAAACTTAGATCCTTGAAAGCTTACCCCAGTCTCCTGCTGTGTGGCTCTGCGAACATGGCAGAATCATGGAGTGGTAGGAGATGGATTCAGAGAACATCTAGTTCAGGTGAAGCCTCCTATATTCTCGTTGTCTGAGCTGTCTGCTCCAAGCAGCAGGGCAGGGCTTGAAGGAGGGGCAGGTTTCTAACCTAGATGTGTTCCTGTGTGGCCTGCCCTAAGTGATCATGTTTTGGCAGTGGAGGTTGTACTTGATGATTTCCAAAGGTCCCTTCCAATCCCTCCCATTCTATAATTCTATGACCATTTATTTCCAGCCCTCTGCCATGGACAGGGACACCTCCTACTAGACCAGCTTGCTCAAGGCCTCAATTACTATGCTTGGAAGATTTCCAGGCTTGGAGCCTCTACAGCTTCTCTGGGCAACCTGTTCCAGTGCCTCACCACCCCTATGAGGAAGAATTTCTCCCTAATGTCTAATCTAAATCAAGCTGCTTCTAGTTTGAAGCCATCACCCCTTGTCCTGTCACGCCCTGCCTTTGTCAAAAGTCCCTCTCCACCTGTCCTGTAGCCCACTTCAAATACTGGAAGGCTGCTCTAAGGTGTGCCTGGAGCCTTCTCCAGGCTCAGCAATCCCAAATCTCTCAGCCTGGTCTCATCTATCAGTAGTAATCCAGGAGGTTACTTTAGAAGGACTGTGCTTGTATGTTTGGAACAGCAAAGCTGTCAAGACATCTCTCTAATTTCATCACAGCTGCTGCAGTCTCAGCCCATCATATAAAACACAAGAATATAATGAAAACTCCCAGGGAGTCTTTTTCTGTGGTGGTGCTGTTGTGTGTTTGGGAGGAGATTATAGTCCAGGAACAGCAATACAGGATGCAGGTGGTTCAGTTTTTCCAGGACTCTGGAGGTGATGGTGCTTCTTGCTGGTTTCGCTGTGTGGCTCTTCAGGAGAGCTGAATGCCAGGCCTGGGTTAGGAGGCCAGACCTATAAAGACTTCAAGAAATCTCAGTTTGGAAACTACCTTTTTTATTTGTCTTGTACAGAATTATTTTTTTTTTTTCCACCCGAGCAGGAAAAAAAAAAAAAAAAAGAATTTTGAGAGCGTCAAAGTTGCTCGAGGTGTGAAATCATATTCCTCTGTTGTATGCTCAGGAAATCCCTTTGTGCTTGGGCTCTTTAATGCAAGGAATTATAGAATCATAGAATGGCCTAGGTTGGGAGGCCTAGAGATCATCTACTCCAGTTTCCTTGCCATAGGCAGGGACACCTCTCAGCTAAACTTGGTTGCTTAAGCCTTCATCCAGCCTGTCCTTGAACACCACCAGGAAGGAGGGCAGAAAGGGTTCTCTTCAGTACCCAGGACAGTTGGAATGCTGACCATTGTCCAGGTTTCAGATTTTGCATTGCTTCAGACTCTTTGAGTGAGGTACATGCACATGCCTTTATCTTTCAGCCTTGCTTCCCTGCCTGTAAAGCATTAACTTTCTTTGATAGACTTAATGTCTTAATTACTGGTAAATTGCTTTAAGATTCCCAGAAGTGAGACTGTCAGAGTGTTTATTGCTGTTATTGCTGCTACTGAGATCTTGATCATAGCGAGACAATACAAGATTGGTGTTTATTGTAGCATGACTTGGTATCTATTTACATTAAAACAAAGAAGATCCTGCAGTGCTCCAGCCTGGGAAACATTCTTTGTAGGAGTTTGAGTCAACTTGGAAATCTAAAGGATACAAGTTGATAATAGTGCTGAGGACTAGCCAGTATCACTTGGCTGTATGTGCCTTTGAAAACCTTACCAGCTCTGGAACACCCATGGCTCCGTGGCACCGTGTCCCAGGGAGAGGCAGATAGCATAATTTCTTCAAGAGAAGAATTTGAGGTGTATTTTTTCCCACTGTTAGAAGGAAAATCAAAGTCCAAACCCCAGTGTTTTCCTGGATGAGGTCCCACTTTGCTTGGTTATCACACCAGCTCAGTGCATCTCTGAGAGTTTCCTGATGGGCTGTGCAGCAAGTGGCTGGTGATAGGCTTGGGCAATATTTTGGGTCACTGTTGATAACTGCCTTGGTTCTGCATTGCAGTTTCTGAACCCATGTCACATTAACTACAGTTGAACCTCTCTTTGTGCTTCAGGAAAGACAGAGGCTGTCATCAAAAACTTTGGCCCGCACTACAGGCGCCAGTACGCGGTGGCTTTCTGCAAGCACATACAGGATGAGCTGGAGCAGCACCAAGACTCCCAGTCCAGGTTCCTCAAAACCAAGGTAGGAGGATTGTGGCCAGCAGGTGAACAGAGAGGATTCTGCTCTCTTACTCCACTCTGTGGAGGCCCCAGCTGTAGTGCTGGGGCCAGCTCTGGAGTCTTCAGCACAGCAGAGGCATGGACCTGTTGGAGGAGGGCCAGAGAGGGCCACAGCAATGATGGGAGGGGAGGGCTGGAAGTCCCCCACTGTGAGACCAGGCTGAGGGAGTTTGGCTTGTTCAGCCTGGAGAAGGTGGTTTCAGGGAGATCTTGTGGCCTTTCACTTCTTAAAGGGGCTGATCAGAAAGCTGGGAACAGATATTTGAGTAGTCTGTTGTGACAGGACAATCAGTGATGGTTTGAAATTAAAAGAGGGAGATTTGGACTAGAGAGGAGGGAGACATCTTTGACAACAAGGACTACGAAACATTCCCTGGTTGCCCAGAGAGGTGGGAGATGCCCCATCCCTGGAACCATTCCAAGTCAGGTTGTCTGGGGCCATGAGCAGCCTGCTATATTTGCAGATGTCCCTGCTGACTGCTGGGCAGTTGGACTAGATGACCTCGAAAGGTCCCTTCCAACCCAAACCATTCCATAGTTCTATGAGGGGACATAAGTGCTTCCCTGTCTTCAACCTGCCATACAGCTATTTTCTCATGCATGGAATAATTAATGCATTAACTATTTAAATCACACATTTGGTAGTTGTGATGTGTGAAAAATATGAGCTGGGCATGCATCAGTCACTGATTTCTTTGAGGTCCCTTCCTCTTTGAAGTCCCTTCCAACCTAAACCATTCTATGACTCTATTCTATGATTCTATGACTGGGCTTGGTTTTCTTGTTTTTCCTAGTGTCAAATGCCCTCAAGTCAAATTAACAGACAGCACAGGTACTCAGATCTGTAGAAGCTGTGCCTGTAGCTGATTCAGTTAGGTTTTAGGTGGAAAAGTTGCTTCTGGTTGCAGGTTTAAAGGTTATTTTTAAAATTTCATCTTTATTTTTTAATTAGACACACAGTCTCACTGAATGATTTAGGTTGGAAAAGACCATCACAATAATCTAGTTCCAACCCCTCTACCAGAGGGAGGGATACCTCCTACTAGACCAGCTTTCTCAGGACCCTGTCTAACCTGGCTTGGACCACTTCCAGGCTTGGAGTCTTCACAGCTTCTCTGGGCAACCTGTTCCAGTGCCTCACCACCCTCATGAGGAAGAATTTCTTCCTAATATCTAATCTAAATCAAGCTTCTTCCAGTTTGAAGCCATTATTCCTCATCTTGTTACTCCATACTTTTGTTTAAGTCCCTTCTCAGCTTTCTTGTAACCCACTTCAAATACTGGAAAGCTGCTGTAAAGTCTCTGTAAAGCTTTTTCTTCTCCAGGCTAGACAAGCCCAGCTCCCTCCAGGAGATGCTCTCCATCTCTCTGATCATCTTAATGGCTTCCTCTGGACCTGCTCTAACAGTTCCAGGTCCTTCTTGTGTTAGAGGCACCATAGGTAGACACAGTAATCCTGGTGGTGTCTCAGGACACAGGGGGTGTCTCACGAGAGAAACAGTGATGATGATGATGAACCAAAGGCCATTTTGCACTCAGCATGCTAGCTGAAAGGTAAATTGGAACATCTCTGTCTCAGAGATCAGGAAGTACTTTTGGAAGGCACTTCTCGCTTCAGGCCACAAGAATCTTATCATGTATGCCCTACCTGCCCGAATCAGAGATGTTTGTGACTCCAAATTGCATATGAAGACTGAAAAGCCCTTGCAGCAGCCCTATGGAAATGTGGAAATCAAAGCTTCCAATGGGTGGTAGTGCAGAGTCGTTTCAGACCTCATCAACTGTCTTTGCAGCCCCCGCTGGAAGCTGGCACAGTCTTATATGAAGCAGACCTGCTGCATTTTGCTGAGGACCTGAAGAAGTGGAAGGAGAGATATGTTGTTATCAAAAATGACTACACTGTGGATTGCTTTGAGACTAAAGAGGTAAATGTTTCTCCTCTTACATTCTTCTGCACTCCCAAATAAACTGCTGTCAAGAGAATTTGCTGCTGCTGCTGCCTTTCTTTTAGCAACCTGAGATGTCCTTAGTGAGGCAGCTCCAGCCTTGTGGAGCTGGCTGGAAGCTCTGTGGTGATGGCTGAAGGGACAACCAAACACCTTATGTTGGCCATATATGTTTGCAACACTGCCAAATCCTTTTACCAGCAATTTGAAGCTTCCTTTGCCTGTCACAGAACACTTTTACCTGTAGTTACTGCAATACATCCCCATGCCTCTGCACTTGGCTCACAATGAGAGGTTTTGGGTGCCTTTAAGTTGACTTGCTTTTCACTTGGCAGCTTCTGTAGCCAAACTAGTCCTGGCTGACTAATCAAACAAGAAGAAAATCCCATCCTTCTCCCCTCCCTTCTTTCTTTGACTCTTCCCACAGCTCATAATCACTGTTAGACCTGTCTAGGGAGTGTAGCAAAACTTCAGTCTGACAAAAATACCTTCCCTTTGGGGATTATCCTTGTGCATTGGCTTTGTCATTGAATTGTGTATTTTGTGTTTTCCTTTTCCTTACATCTCTGTTTGACTCCTTCTCTCTTGTTTTTCCAGGCCTACCAGAAAGGAGCCAGCCCTAAATACCGCGTTCTTCCTGCGGGAGGCAAAGTGCTAACTTCAGAAGAAGATTACAATTTGCTGTCTGATAAACATTTTCCAGATCCTGTAGGTAAGCCCTATTTGATGCTGAACCGTCAAACCTCAGGCTCCATTCTGTACAGATTTTCAGGCTGAGATTTAAAGTAGGACAACAGAAGATGCACACAGTCCTTTTTCTAAGCAAAGGACAGCTCCAGAGTGGACATACACAGAAGATGCTATAAGCTAACATGCAGAGAAATGCTGCCTTGCTTTCTTAGCCAGCATCCCAGCACAAAGCTGCTGGAAGCTGTGCAGCAGCAGGGCAGGAACCACACCACCGTTGTTCCCAGGCTTTGTTAATATTCCTGGTTTATTTGTTTCCATTTTTAGATGCCAGCTGCCTTTGTTGACTCATGGCTGATAATAAGTCCCACAGAGAGGGCAGGAAGGTTGTTGCTGCTGATTTGTTTTTTCTGGGACAGGAACTTCTCTGGTCCTGCCTGCCTGCCTGCCTGCCTGCCTGCCGCCATGAAGGTGGAGAAAATTAGGGCTTTAAGGAAGCAAATCTCATGAGGCAAAGTCATATTTGGAGAAAGGGATGCCACATGAGGAAAGGGATAAGGACAACATTTAGACAAGGATTATTTTAAAGTCCTCTCTTGTACCCTTTACAGTTATGACTTTGGGTGGTGACCCCCTCATACACCTTTTCAAAGGTGTTAGGCATTGGGTGGTCAGAGGGTAGCATGGGGCAGTGATGCCCTAAGAAAGTCACCACAGCTCTGCAGGTGTTGGGGTTGAGCAATGTAGAACATCCCAAGGCCACTTTTGGGCTTTCCATGGCTCTTCCTTCACAAAGAATGGCTCAGTCAGTCCTTTACAGTTCCTCTTCCCTTCTCTGCAGTGCTGAAGACCCTCTGAGATGAGCCTCTTGTGGCTGGGGTCTTGATGTGTGGCTCTGAGACACAATTGAGTTTGGTCACCATATGTAGTCTTGTACAGCAT
The DNA here is from genome assembly GCA_013396835.1 of Psilopogon haemacephalus. NCBI lineage: Eukaryota > Metazoa > Chordata > Aves > Piciformes > Megalaimidae > Psilopogon > Psilopogon haemacephalus. Next base: position 213,596 of record VWZI01009160.1, read on the forward strand.
CTCCTCTGCTCAAGGACTCAGGGCAGGTGGAAACTAAAGAGGCTTAATGCTCTCTTTGCTTCCTCTTTGAGGGCCAGAAGCGACAGCTCATAAGGCGATATTGCAGTTTTGCTTAGAAAGCCTGGAGGGAGGAAACTGCTGCTGTTCCTACATGGTTCCATGCAGTTTGTTTCTATATGGAGGACTCTGTGCTTCTGTGTGGTCTCTATATATGGTGGAGACCAGAGCTAACAACTAACTTTATTGCCAGGAAAAAAAAAAATTCCCTAACAGCAAAAATCCAATGAAACAGTTTGTATGAAAATGTGTAGTTTATGGCCATCTTGAATACATTAAGTTACTGAACCGTAACATAGAGATGGTGTGTTAGTTTGAGCTAACTGGAGAATTTGAGTGAGAAATTAGACTATTGGCTGAGAGAGAGTTAAACACATTGTGTCACTTCACCAAGTTTCACTGAGAAAGGAAAAAAAAATTGTTTTAAGAGATGTTCCCAAAACAAACGAGATTAGCAGAGGGCTTCTGTCCGTTGGGCACTGCAGCTGCTTTCTCCTGTGTCTCTTGGGCTTGCTGGCTAAACTCAGAGTAAAATCACTAAAACTACTAACTTCTCCTATTACTAATCTCCCTGATCTTCAGTTTATCTGCAGCATCAAGAGGTGGTGAGATAAGGCTGGGGAAGGGGGGAAAGGTGGTAGGGGGATTTGGTTACCCTCTCTTGGGGATTTTGGTCTCCAGGAGGGCTGTGGTGTCTGTGTTACCTTTTTACTGTATATATCTGTAAATATTTGTTATATCTTGTAAATATTTGCTTGTGTATTTGCATTGCTGTAAATATAAAACTTCATTTATTAATTTCCAGTGTTTTTCTGAGTTTTAGGGGGAGGGGGGGTGGGGCAGGTAACTGCTTAACCCACTACAGATGGGTACAGCCTGCTGCATTTGCCCATCCCAGCTGTGTCCCCCTGTTCCCTGTGCCCCATTCATACATTCATAGAATGGGTTGGGTTGGAAGTGATTTTAATGATTGCCTGGTTCCAATCCCCCTGCCCTGCCATGGGCAGGAACACCTCCCCCTAGAATAGGCTGCTTACGGCCTTATCCATGCTGGCCTCGAACACTTCCAGGGAGGGAGTATCCACAACCTCCATGGCCAACCTGTTCCAATGTCTTATCAGCATCACAGTAAAGAATTTCTTCCTAATCTCCAGTCTAAATCTGTCCTCCTCAATCTTCAATCCATTGCCCCTTGTGCTATCACTACAAAACCTTGTGAAAAGTCCCTCCCCAGCTCTCCTGTAGCCCACTTCAGGTATTGGAAGTCTGCTCTAAGGTGTCCCTGGAGCCTTCTCCAGTCTGAACAACCCAAACTCTCTCAGCCTGTTCACATAGGGGAGGTTATCCAGTCCTCTGGTCATCTTTGTGGCCTTCTCTGGACCTGCTCCAACAGTTCACTGTCCTTCTTGTGTTGAGGGCACCAGAACTGGGCACAGTGCTCCAGGTGAGGTCTCACAGGTTGGTTGGATCACAAAGGAGACTTGATTTTTCACATGTCTCATGCTTCCCTGCTAGCAAAGGTCTGTTCTCGTTGCTACAGCAAATTCCACCAACAAAGCCACAGATTTCAAACAGAGCTATGTTTTCTGTGCAGGGTCGAGTGAGAAGGAGGTGTCTCAAGGCTTCGTTCAGCTGCCCAAGGAGTTCCCTGTGTACCTGTGGCAGCCCTTTGCCCGACACAGCTACTATTGCTTCCCCGAGGCAGAAGCTCAGAGGCACTTCAGTGCCATGCTGGGTGACTGCGTGAGACATGCAAACTACGGTGAGTGCAAAGAGGACCTCTTGCTGGACCTCGTTCACCCCTGGGAAGGTTTAAACAGCTCTTAGAGTCAAGAAGCTGTTGGGAAAGGCAAGTCACTTCTGAAAGGTGCTGGGCTTTCAGTGCCTTGAGGAATGCGTTCGCGTACCACTTCTTAGAATTGGAGAATTGTTTTGGTTGCAAGAGACCTTTAAGATCATCAAGTCCAACCATTAACCCAGCACTGCCAAGTCACCACTTAACCATGTCCCTCAGCACCACATCTGCTTTTTAATCCCTCCAGGAATGGGGGCACGACTACTGCTGTGGGCAGCCTGTGCCAGGGCTTGACAACCTATTTGAGGAAGAAATTGTTCCTCATGTTCAGCCTAAACCCCCCCTGATGCAACCCCCATGCCACTTCAACCTCCTTTCAGGGGGTTGTAGAAAGCTAGAAGGTCTCCCCTCAGCCTCCTTTTCTCCAGGCTCAACAACCCCAGTTCCCTCAGCAGCTCCTCACAAGACCTGTGCCTTTATTTGGATGTGGCCCAGCACCTCAATGTCCATCTTGGAGTAAGAGGCCCAAAACTGAGCTCAGTATTCTTGCATTGTTGAGAACAGAGTTAGGTGGGATTTGAGCTGCAGTGTGGCAAGCCTGGGGCGAAGAGATGGGAATTGCTTTGAAAGTGACATATCCCTCTCCGCCAGAATCCAGTATCAGGTTGCAAAGCCATAAGAGATGTTTACCAACTATGGCAGGCAAACTCCCACCTCATTCACAATTGTAGTGGCCAGGTTTATCCAAGGTGGACAAAGCCTCTGTGTTTTTCAGCTCTGAATAGCCTGGTTCTAGCTGCAAGGACCATACAGTATGAAAGTGCTCTGGACTTTGGAAAGCCACCCCTTTGCTCCTCACTGAGCTCTGGTGGTTAGCTGGGGATACAATCAAGTTTTCCTGGCACTGTCAGCCCTCCATGACCTGAAGCCTGTTCATTAGGTTTGGGAGGTTTCATTTCTCTCTTGTGGAGCAAGTGTAGCAGGCTTGACAAAACTTTTGGCAGCCTTTTTTTCCCCCCTTAAAGTTCAGCACATCACTCTAGAGGCCAATTGTGAATTGGCAGAAGCTGGGACTGGATGACCTAATAGGTCTTTTCCATCTCCAGTGCCTGTGAGTCTGTGCTGGAATATATTTCATACGTCTCAACTATTGCTCCTTTATGCATCTGTCCTATCATTTATCCCTCCTAGCTTTTCCTGTGATCAAGGTTTTATCTGACAGAAGATGCTTAGTGACACTGCAGTGCCTTCTTCAAGGCTCACCCTTTCTGCCACACTGTTTTGGCTCAGCAGCCTAGCTAAAGACAGTCCGAGTTAAGACCTGCTGTTACACCAGTAAAAGGAAAGAGATTTTACAGCTAGGGAAGTGGGAGCCCATAATTTCTGGATTTCTTGGAATTATAAACCATCTCCTGGAAACCCAGGTGCTGCAAGTGGAAAAATGATCACTCACAAGAAACCTTAACTCTGCCCTTGGAGTGAACTTTTTCAGGGATTTTTTTCTCCAAGGACTTCATATTTGTTTTTATTCATTCTCGCATGCCTGAAAAAGTTACTTTATTAACACTTTTCAAAGCCTTATTTGCAAAAAATCTGCCTAAAAACTCAGATATCCAAACAATCCAACAAAGTTACAGGCATGTGCTGCAGCACCAAGGGTAATGAGCCTCATGATACAAAAATTGGCTGAGCTTTTGCATTAAAAGTAATTGAAAAGGGAGAAGAAATGTGAAAAGTCCTTCAAGCTCTGCTGTGGAATATAAGTTAGTGGGAGAAGGAGCAAGTAGCCAACGCAGCTTTTGGCCCACCTCTTCTGAAATGTGCCAGGACAGATTTGGCACAGGCAGGAGGAAGCCAGATGTTATGACTGATCAGAAGTTGCCTTTCTGTCTTTTCTAGAATGCACCACATCTGGAAAAGAATAACACTGAGATTTAGGCAAACATTTGTGTGTGGAGGGGTTGTTAAAGTCTTGTTTCTCCCAGAAAGCAGAATTAACTACGGTCTCTTGCTGAGCAGAAGACTGGAGTGAATCAGCATGTGGAGTCGCCCCAGTGTTCAGCTATTTCCTCTCCTTAGAGTCCCTTTGTTCTAGATCACTGGTCCAGCCTGTGCTTCTGGGGTTTCTGGTCAGAACTCATGGGCAGGAGAATAATGACAAAAGCATTGGGATTTAGTGCTCACTGCTTGTAAATATGATTCAGCTGTATGGATTGTGGGTTCTCCTCCCTGCCTCCTCCAAATTTTCCTCTTGTGTTTACCAGAGAATTACAGAGTGGTTTGGGTTTGAAAAGACCATCAAGACCATCTTGTACCAACTCCCTCAGCCATGGGGAGGGACACCTCCTACTAGACCATGTTGCTCAAGGCCCCATTTGAGATTTATTGGATTGTTAGAGGAAAGACCAAAGCAAGGAAAAAGGAAGGATCAAAGTGGATTGAAGAGGAACAAGTGTGAGATAACAGAGGGACAAAACCCAGAGCTGCTGTTTGTTTGAGTTTTGATGATTCATAATGAATTCAGGAGAATGACAGCTTGAGACAAAACATATCTACCCTAATACAACAAATGTTGGACTTGATCATCTTAAAGATCTCTTCCAACCTAAACAGTTCTATGATTCTATGACTTTTATAACAACTTCCTTCAGCAAGAAGGAGAAAATTCTGCCCATAACATTACTTTCTTGCTGCACTCCATAAGTTTTGCCTCACTCGAGTTTTCCTTCGGTACTTTGCAACGGTTCACTGTTACCAGGAGCCTCTTTGCAAGTATCTGTGAAGGTCAGACTTTCCTCACTGCAGGATTTGATGGACTGCTTAGCTTTAAAACTTGCCAGTTTTCAAAGAAGTTGTGCCTGAGTGGAGTGTGGCAGGAAGTGGTTTCTCATTTTCCTCCAGTTTCCTAAACCACTACTCACAGTTTAGATGTGGGTTGTAGCATTAATTTGCCTTTACTTCCATAATCTCTCCACTTTCAACTTGGACTGCTCTGGCTCCTTCTCCATCCCCATTCTCTTAGTGAGATGGTGAGAACTGCACACCTCAAATTCAGGGGGAAATTAGCTGCTGAAATGGCCACCTAACCCCCAGTGGGGAAGCACTGTCAGTCCTAGTATGGCACTAAGGAGGGAAATGCTCCAAGTACTCACAGTACTCTAATGCTTCCCATTCTCCAGTTTTTAATCCTTTGCTTTTTATGTCCTGAAAAGCAGCCTGAAGTTTCTTCTGAATGCTTATTTAATGTCTTCTTAACTTAGGAGGTCTCATTTCCTATGGGAAGTCACCAGCTACTGTGTTTCACTTGTTACTTGCTGATCAAAGTGAAGAAGCCCCCTCTATCTACTCTAGTTGGTGGAGCCCACCAGCTGTCTCTACTCTAGGCCCCTCTACTTGGTGAAGCCCACAAACTTTATCTACTCTAGACCACTCTACTTGGTGGAGCCCACAAACTACCTACTCTAGACCATTCTAGTTGATGGAGCCCACAAACTACATCTGCTCTAGGCCACTCTACTTAGTGGAGCTCATGAACACTCTCCCAGTTGGTGCTGGGACAGAGAGTAGCCTGCATGGTAAGAAGGAAAATACAACTAGCTAGTTCTGGGAGGTGCAGAGTTTCACTTCATGATTTTAGTTTCTTTCATCTGGTTTGATTTCACATCCTTATCTTCTTAAGCACCATCATGATACAGGAAGCTGAGGGACTTTCAAAACCATATCCTGTCATCTCCAATTTCACCATAAATAGACTCCCAAAAAAATTACTTTAGAGAAATAAATGCATTAAAGAAGCACAATGAAGAACTACCCCAGGCACAAGAGAAATACAAAATATACTTTTAAGCTCATTCAGGGCATTCTGTCACAGCTTGTCTACGTCAGGACAGCTAAGGTGGCTTCAGATCTTTATTCTCCATCTCTGGCTTTTAGGCTTGCCATTGGCTGTGTCCACATTTCCTTTTTCAGCTCTCGGGTTAGCTGGTAGGTGTTTTTCTCACAATTATTTCTAGTTTTCCTGTGCTGTAGACATTTAATACACAGAGGGCATAGCAGCTCTCAGACTATGATTCAAAGTAATTACTGAAGCGTTGCTGAAGGTCGAGAAGCTGGCATTAAATACTGAAGCTGAAGGATATAGATCTCCATTTACAGTGCAAAGCAGCTGTTGGGAGTCCAAACAGGAGTCTGGAAGGATTTCTGAGTCTTCATGTTGCAAACACAGGGTGGCTGTTCTTCTCCAGAGAGGCCAGCTGAAGAGAAGGGTTTTCTTGTTGCCTTTTTCAGAGGACATGTGGGAGACCCAATTAAATAAGAACTGAGGAGGAAATTGCTTTTTTTGATCTTAAAGAAAAATGTCCTTCTGCAGTGGGATGAAAGCAAGGCCTTTCTGAAGGTTTGTGTGCTCATTTACAGTGGCAAAGGGCATAAATAGAGATGAATATTCAGCCCTTTGCCTGCCTGGCCCAAACACGGCACTCATATCTTGGCTTCTGTCACTGCAGCTGCTGCTATTTGATTAATTCAATCACTTTATGGTTGATAAGATAAGCTTTCCTGTGATCACATGAGTGGCCGTGGCCATGGCTGGTCAGATAGATAGCTCAGATAGATACCTGAGGACCAAATATAACAAATGAAGATGGGAAAAATGTTCAATTCCCACGCAAGCCAAAACGACTGGGAGAAATTCCCAGCATAGTGACAGCAGTGTCACCTCCTGCTTCCAGTGCTGTCCTCCAGAAAGTGCTAGGGAAGGTACATGGTCTGCAGCTTGGCTTGCTCCTGAAATGAACCATTCCCTAAAATAAATAATAGAGTGCAGCCCCCTCCCTGGAAGTGTTCAAGGCTGGGTTAGATGAGGCCTTGAGCAATCTGGTCTAGAGAGGTTGTCCCTGTCCATGGCAGGGAGTTGGAGCTAGATGATCTTTAAGGTCCCTTCTAACCCAAACCATTCTATGAATATAAAAATGGACTTTTCAAAACTGATGTGTAAACTTCCATAGATTAATGCTGCCATCACATTCAAGGGCATTTTGCTCTAAATATCTTGATGAGGCTTGTGGGGTGCCATAACACTCATTAAATGTTTTAGGACACAATTTAGATTTTTTTTAATATATAATTTTGAATACTTTGCTTAAAATAAAGGTGGGGTGGGTTTTTTTTTTCTCTCTCTCTTTCTTGGAGGCTTTTGCTCTACACCACCAGTTCTTTCAATTAGTGTGGCTTTTGCTTTTCCAGTAAGCCTGCTTGCCCCTGCTGTGGGTAGGATCTTCAGTCTGTAGGAGTGATATTCATTCTGAAACACCAAGATGATGAATATGTTAAAATCTTAATTGCAATTACAGTCTTCCTAGCTGTCTCACCTTCATGCCTTGGGGTGATTCTCCATTTCTTATCTATGACCAAGATTACCAGCAGAGCCTTGTGCCCACCACACAAGCTTGTTTCAGGAGCCATGAAGAGATCTGTTTCATAGAATGGGTTGGGAGGAACATTTAAAGGTCATTTGGTCCAACACCCCTGCAGTCAGCAGAGACATCTGCAACTAGAGCAGGTTGCTCAGAGCCCCATTCAACCTAACCTAGATTGTTTCCAAGGATCATATTTGTAGGTGTAAGATTTTATCCATGCTTCTGCTTCAATGTTCAGCAGAAGAAAACTTCAAACTTGCATCAGGAACACAGTAACTGGTTTGGACAGCACTTGAAACTGTCAAAGATGAATGATGTTGTGGTTCTTTGTGTATGTTTATACACTGCACTCATGGTTTAGATAATGAAACACAAAGCTGCTGGTCTCAGCAGAGGGAGGCTCCTTCTAGTGTGTCTTGTGCTGCTTTGAACAGCTTAAGTGCAGCCCTCGCATGCTGCAAAGCAGAGAGCTAAACCTGCTGCATGTTGGTTTGGTGGTCTTGGAGGGAACCTGTGCTGCAAACCTCCATCTGCTATAAATACAGAGGATTATTGTAGGGTTCTGTCCTGTTTGGAAATTACCTCATCTAGCTTCTGTTAGTGGTTAGCAGCTTCACACCGCATGATCTATGAATAAGATGATAGTGTATTGCTGTCTGGAAAACAGCGGAGCTCTGAGGCTGGTGCTTCTCAGGCCCAGGGCATTATATTTCAGTCTTGATGTGACTAATCAGTCTGACAGGACTCCAGTTTGTAAAAGTACACGTGTCCTTTTATTCAGAGGGTCCTTTCCAGGGGTGCTGTAGCTGAGTTACAAGCACTATCTTTTCCTGAGCTCTCCTCATCTCCCCAAGTCCAGCAGATAGATTCACTCTCTTTTCCTACCTTCCATCCTCTTTGAGTTGGAACAATTTGCTTAGTTTTAGAGACAGGAATTTTCTGCACCTTATTTTTTGGAGTTGATGGCCATGGCCTTTCTTACAAGTGTCTTACAAGCATCAGTTTGCAAAATAGTATCACAGAATCGGAGAATGGTTTGGGTTGGAAGGGAACCTTAAAGATCATCTAGTTCTAACACCTCTACCATGGGCAAGGACACCTTTTTCTAGACCAGGTTACTCAAGGCCCCATGCAACCTGGCTTGGAACCCTTCCAGGCTTGGAGCCTTCATGACTTCTCTGGGCAACCCGTTCCAGTGCCTCACCATTTTCATGAGGAAAAATTTCCTACCTAATGTGCAATCTAAATTTATCTTCTTCCAGTTTGCAGACATTCCTCCTGCTCCTGTCACTCCATGCCTTTGTAGAAATTCCCTCTCCATCTCTCCCTTAGCCCCCTTCAAATACTGGGAGGCTGCTCTAAGGTCTCACCTGAAGCCTTCTGTTCTCCAGGCTCAAAATGTGCTGGGAACTCAGGTGGTTGCTTTTTGCCATGTGGTAACACAATGAGGGGATGGTCTTGCCCTCTCTTAGGCATTCTCTGTGTCCTGCCCATAATCCCCTGGGTGCTGTTATTACTCATACAGCCCACAGCAGAAAGTTGCTCCTCATCATCAGAAACCACATGAGTGACAGACAATGATCACCACAATCCCTGCCCACAGCAAATAAATCCCCAGCAGGTATTACCAGAAATGCCAGATGAAAATTCTATTGCAGGAAATCTGTGTTACAGAGGTCACTCTTGGAAAGGGAACTCATTCTGTGTCTGCTTCTTTATAAGTGTTTGATAGGTGGCCCCTGACTCTGGTGTAGGGAGGTTGGCAGAATGATTCCTTAGTGGTAGGAATGTCTCCATGATGTTCTCCAGCTGCCTTCACCCCAAATCCTTCAGTGGCTGGCACGTGTAACGGAAAGCAGAGCAAAACACCAGCCTAAATATATTTGAAAGAAACAGATGCTAAGGTGAGAGCAGAATGACTTGGAAGGATAAGAAAAATAGAGAAAATGTGGTTTGCATTTCTTAGCATGAAATGTGTTCCATTAAGGGGAGCAACATGCAGTGGAAACAGTTAGTGGTAGAAGCAAAGAAATAGTCTTGTGAGACCACATCAAATTCAATGCAGTATCTCCTAATCTATCATATCACCAAAGTCAGAGTAAGTGACAAACATTCTTCCTATCAGTGAAAGGTCACCAAACTCAACTCCTCAGGAATCACAGAATGGCTTAGATTGGAAGAGACCTTAGAGATCATCCACTCCAACATCTCTGCCATGGGCAGGGACACCTCTCAACTAGATTTGGTTATTCAAGGACTCATACAACCTGGCCTTAAACAACTCCAGGGAGGGGACATCTACAATCTTTTTGGGCAGCCTGTTCAGTGTCTTATCATGCTTGTACTGAAGAACTTCTTCCTAAGATCCAGTCTAACCCTGCTCTCCCTCAGCTTAAAACCATTCCCTCTTGTCCCATCACTAGACACCCTTATGAAAAGTCCCCCTGCAGCCTTCCTGTAGGATCCCTTCAGGTATCCAGCAGCTGTCCTCCTGCCTTCCCAACTCTTTGATCAGCACCAGCCTGTGGTTTTTGAAGATGTGATGAGGTATTCATGGGACTTTCAGCAGAGAACTAAAGAGTGTATCATATTTTTGGTGACTTGTTTTGGGAAGAGACTTTTGCCCAGAGCTGCTGTTATTGAAGGTAGTAGGCAAGAGCCAGGCAAGGCTTTGTTTCTACCTATGAGCAGTTACATGATCATCCACCTATTGCTGGATGTCAGATTGCTTTGATATCATTTACAGTTACTTGCAGGAAAAATTCAAGGACCATATGGAAAAAAATATTCACTGACTGACACTGGAACAGGTTGCCCAGGGGAGGTGATGGATGACACCTCCCTGGAGGTGTTCAAGGCCAGGTTGGATGAGACCATGAGCAGCCTGGTCTAATGGAAGTTGTCTCTGCCTGTGGAAGGGGGGATTTGAGCTAGATGATCTTCAAGGTCCCTTCCAACCCAAACTGTAGCAGTTCCCCAGCTCAGGAAAATATCCATAGATGTGAATCCTGCATGAAACAGTTCTCCAGCTCAGGAACATATCTGTAGATGTGAGTGTTGCAGGAAAGAGACGAAGCCAGGGCAGATTACTTCCGAATTCTGGTAGGCCGATGATGTGCATTGTGTCAGAATCAGCATTTCTTTAATTAAAACCCATGCTCTGTGAGCTCAGGCTTCTGGATTCTGTTTTAACACTTGCTCATCTACATCTTTTGGCCTCAGCCTTTTGTGAAATGTCAGCCAAAAAAGCTTAGGTTGCTCTCAGATGTTCAGCTGGCTTTGGTGAAGCAGTTCGTCCACCCCTTTGCTATTACTAACAATAAAAGTTAGCAATTCATATTTCAAAAAGAGCCCAGATGGGAGAAGGACATTTACTAGATTGCAATAGGGGCACTCAGTTTGTTTTGGAGAATGACATATTCAGTTTTTACACCTCATAAAACATCCTGACTCTGGTTCCTTGGCTCTCTAAACACTGCTGCTGCATCCAAAAATCAGCGAGTCCCAGCTTGCAGGCTTAACCAAGAGGCCAAAGGGAGCTGTGAACTGCTGGTGTCTCAGTAGAACAAACCACCCCATCAGTCCTGGGAGGGGGAAACTCTCACTGTCTGGTTATCACATCTGACTGGGGGCCCACCAGGAGCTGAACAAACATTTCACTGCTCTTCCCAAACACAGACTTTTCCATGTGTTTGCACTAGATGAGCTGTGCTGCTGCTTCCATGAAGAGTCGTTACCAGGGCATTTGTGAAGGAGGTAAATGATACTCTGCCTGTCCTCAAACACTTATTGGCACTCCTGTTGTTTGATGACACTAAGCTGAGAGGGAGTGTTGATCTGCTTGAGGGTAGGGAAGTTCTGCAGAGGGACCTGGAAAGGCTGAATTGATGGACTGAGACAATGGGATGAGATTCAGTGAGGCCAGGTGCCAGATCCTGTACTTGAGTCAAAACAAGGCCATGCAGTGCTAAAGGCTTGGGAAGGAGTGGCTGAGAACTGCCTGTCAGGAAAGAACCTGGGGGTGTTGGTTGACAGCCAGCTGAAGCCAAGCCACTGTGTCCGGATGGCCAGGAAGGCCAGCAGCATCCTGGCCTGGATCAGGAGTAGTGTGGGCAGCAGGACTAGGGCAGGGATAGTCCTCCTGTACTCAGCACTGGTGAGACCATACCTTGGGTACTGGGTTCAGTTTTGGAGCCCCCACTCTAAGAAGGATGTTGAGGTACTGGAGTGTGCCTAGAAAACAGCAACAAAGCTGGTGAAGAGTCTGGGGAACAGGTCCTGTGAGAAGCAGCTGAGGAAACTGGGGTTGTTTTTGCTGGAGAAGAGGAGCCTGAGGGAAGAAGGTCTTCCCTCAGCCTCTTCAGAATTCCCTGAAAGGAGGTTGGAGCCAGGTGGGGGTCAGGCTCTTCTCCCTAGAAACAAGTGATAAATAGGACAAAAGGAAATGGATTTGAGTTGCACCAGGGGAGGTTTAGTTTGGACATTAGAAGAAACTTCTTCACTGAAAGGGTTCTCAACCACTGGAACAGGCTGCACAGGGAGGTAGTTGAATCCTCATCCCTGGAGGTGTTTAAAAGCCATATAGATGTGGCTCTGAGGGACATGGTTGAGCCCTGACTTGGCAGAGTTAGAGAATAGACTGGGTGATCTCCAAGGTCCTTTCCAGTCAGAATGATTCTGTGACTGTTTTAGCCTCTTCCATGCTGCCATAATGAATTGGAATAGCTTTGTTAATGATAATGACTTTACAGAGGGGCACACAGTTTAAACTGGATATTGAAATGCTCACTGTCTGACAGCTAGTGAGGCAGGTTAGGATATGTGATGTTAAAGAGGCATCTTGCTTTAATCATAGTTAAGAAAAATCATTATCTAAGTAGTTGAACGTTAGCTAGTTTTGAGCTTTCTACCACAATGTACAGCAAGAGAGCCAATGCAGCAGTGTGCAGTGGATGCAAATTTGAACTGGAATATTCAAGCACAGATTTCACCTCATCTGGGTTTGATTAAACCCTCCAGTTTTAGCTAGAGGCAGTAAGTTCTGAGGCACTCATCCTCTCTGGTGCCCTATTTATAGAAGATCTTGCAGAGACCTCTTCAGTGTTTTGACTGGTGTAAGACCAATTGACTTATGGCTAAATTCAGCAGGGCAATTAATTTCTGCTGCTGTCTTTAGGCATGCACAAGAAGTGTTAATGGGTCAGAAAAATTGTTGGGGAAGCCTTTCCCAAGGGGATATTAAACAGTTGAGCCAGCAACAGGTCTGTCCTCAGACAAAGGTGCAGCTGTCCTGCTGCAGGTAGGAGGAGCAGCTGGGGACTTGGGAATGAAGATTCCCACATTACTCACTAATACAGCCAAGCCTTCATCTGCCAAGTGACAGAGAAGGAGCTGCAGGTCATAGCCTGAAGCACCTCATTAGGAGCCTTTGAGTCCCATGGTAGCCAAAATGTGGGATACAGCTGAAATGAGGAAAAGGACCCTCCAAGTTAACCCTTCTGCCCCAGGTGTAAGTGCACTCAGTGGGTGTTGAGTAGCCTGGGCCTCTGTGAATCATTTTGATGAGTTAAGGGTTGAGGTATTTATGTTTTTTATGAGAGATTTCAATTGTTTATAGGCTGCAAGGTAGCTCGGTCCCACATACAACTTTCTGCAGTACTGAACAAACTCAGGTGTGTCTTTGAGATGTGCACATTTAGGAGGCATATAAAGCCAGGGTGTTTCTAGAGGTCTTTCCATCTTTTATAAAATGAGCTTTACAGCAGTTATTGTTTTATGAAAGGAATCTATGGATGTCAATATTGTATCTGTTTCTACAGCTAGGCCTTACACTTGGATATGTAAAGGTAGTCTCTAGGTGGATTTTCTTGTTCTAGTATTAAAGAAAGCAATAGACATTTTATTTTGGTTTCCCTAAATAGGCTGATGCTATGTTCATTAGCAGCTGGAGAAGCTGTTTGGGTCATTTTCCAAGTACAGTCCAGCCTGGATTATGCATGTATCATCAGGCTGGGTACCTGTACAGCCTCACTGGTCCTCACTGGGGGGCAGGGAACTACTGGAGAAAGTCTAGCGGGGACTATATGGGCCTGGAGCATCTCTAAGAAAAAGGAAAGGCTGAGAGCTGGGGCTGTTTAGCCTGGAGAAGAGCAGCCTGAGAGGGGATGTAATCAGTGCTCATGAATGGCTAAAGGGCAGGGGCAAGAGGATGGGATCAGACTCTTTTCAGTGGTGCCCAGAGACAGTACAAGGGACAACAGGCACAAATTGGAACCCAGGAAGTTCCATCTGAATATGAAGGAAAACACTCATTGCTGTGAGGAGCACACTGCCCAGAGAGGTTGTGGAGTCTTCTCTGGAGAGATTCCAACCCCTCCTGGGCATTGTGATCCTGGGCAACCTGCTGCTGAGGGAGCTGCAGGCCTGTAGCCTTTTCATACACTGCTAGCCCTGGCTCTTCCCTGCTGGAGTCTTGGAGGATGTGCACTGCAGCTCCTTTCAGATTGGGTACAATTCATTTTTCTTGAGCCATGAATGTGGCTCTGTCTTGTGGAACTCACCAACAGCTTCTTCACAGCCCAGCACTGGATTTATCTGGTTGTTCAGTGCCTTAAAGCTGATGCAATCTTTTCCTCCTATGGAAAGTGAGAATGAAGTTGCCTAAATTAAGCAACTGCAGTAGCCTTGAAGGATAAAGCCTCCTTTCTGCTTTGAGAGAGATGTTTTTTATAGTGAGACTGCCACAATCATGTTTTTTCTTCTGCATTTACTGACATAGGAAGGAATGCATAATTGGGATTTGATGTACTTACAGCTTGACAGTTTTTCCCATGAACTGCTCAAATGAATCTCTCTGGGATTTTGAGCACCTTCTTTCTACTTCTCTATGGAGTTGGAGATAGTCACAACACAGAGAAAATACTGCCTTGAGCATGGAGGTTAAAAGTTGAAGATCTGAGAGGGCAGACTCTTGTCAGCACTGTCACATCATCATCTCAGGCAGTCCAAGATCCAGCCCTTCAGATGGTCTGTTGTCCCTTTTGGTTAGGAGGGAGCACAGCTGTGAAGAAGGAAAACATGTGAGTCACAATTGGAGGGCTGTGAGAGCTGTAGCTCTCCCTTCCTCTAGCCAAGCCTGGCCTTCTTCTCATCAAAATATTCAGAGTTTAATTTGGGGAGGACAAAAGATTTTAGATGCAACATTCCATCAGTGTCTCTGGTGGGTTGCTGCACTCTTTCATTAAAGCTGCCATCAGAAGATGCTCTCTTGGTGGTGATCAGACTGACTTACAACTCTTTTACTGGTATTTTAGATCCTGGTTTGTGACTTGCTAAATAGAATTCTATAAATCATGGAGGCAGTGGTGAAGGTATGGTTGGGATTTTACCTGGTTGTTTTTCTCTAGTTTCATCATGGTGTGAGCTCAGTGAAGATACTGTATGATCTCTCTGAACCTCCAAATATCTGTAAAGCAGGGACTGTGTCATTGAGTAGCAGTGAAAGTGTTTACTGCTCCTCAGTATGTATAATATACCTTCTTGAAGTAATTACTACATCGAGGTGAAATGCTGAAAGGGCAAATACTGAGGTCTTAGTAGATCTGAATGCTCACTGCCTACCATGTAGGTAACATCTATAGAGTGCTGTTTTCAAGCAGTAGCCAGGCTGAGGCACTGAGGAAAGTAATTGTAGCTTCTCAAGCTTTTGGGTTTGTGTAAAGTGCACAGAGGAGAAATTTCAGGCATTGCTGTAGTGTAAATCTTTCATGCTTCCCATAATTTGTATAATCCCTGTGTTGCCCTTGGCATGCATGCAAGCCTCCTATAAAGCTGCTCTCTTTAGAAGTTTCATGAACAAGTCGAAGGAAGCATCTAGTTTGGCAGGCAAGGCTTGAGACCTGACTGCCTGACTCTTCACATACCCATTGTTTATGCAGCTCAGCAACTTAAAGCAGCATAATTACATTGAGAGAGTTAACCTTCTCCTCCCCTTCTTTCTCCCTAACCTGTACACAGAAGCAGATAACCTTGAAGAGAAGACAATAAACCACCGTGGCTTTGTTTTAAGATAATAGTCCTCAGGATAATCTTGAAGCCGTGTTCCAGGGCAAAGACACAGCCCTTGCATTCCTGTAATGTTTCAGTGGTGGTTTTCCTTAGGCAGGTTTGTCAAGCAGCCTGATGGCTCCAAGGAGCTTTTCCACATTTTGAGACAGAGCGACTGTCTCTCCTCAGGTGATGACAAACTAGTTCTGTGATGTGGCTGCTGCTGCACTTTCCATTAGCTGCATTTTTGTGTGCTCTTGCACAAAGGAGAGCCTTGGCTGCAGCTCTCTTGAAAAGCCCACAGCAGCTTGGAAAAAAACACGTTGCAGGGGATCTAATTTCTGTTGCACAACTGCTTATCCAGAGTTTGTCAGAGCAAACTAGCTCAGCCACTTCTCTGTTTTTTTCCGTGCTGGCATCTCATTGGCACAAGAGAGTGTCCCCAGGCTGCCACATTGCTCTTGGGAAGCAGCTGTGTCCACTTCTGGGCCCCTCAGTTCAAGGACAGGGAACTGCTTGAAAGAGTTCAGCACGGAGCTACAAAGATGCTGAAGGAAGTGGAACATCTCCCTGCTGAGGAAAGGCTGAGGGAGCTGGGGCTCTTTAGCTTGGAGAAGACTGAGAGGTGATCTCATTCATGTTTATAAAGATGTGAAGGGCAGTGTCAGGAGGACGGAGCCAGGCTCTGCTCAGTGATGTCCAATGATAGGACAAGGGGCAGTGGATGCAAGATGGATCAGAGTAGGATCCACATGAATATAAGAAACTTCTTCACTGTGAGGGTGGCAGAGCACTGGAGCAGGCTGCTCAGAGAGGTTGTGGAGTCTGTTCTCCGGAGACATTAAAAACCTACCTGGGTATGTTCCTGTGTGACCTGCTCTAGGTGATGCTGCTCTGGCAGGGGGGTTGGACTGAATGATCTTTCAAGGTCCCTTCCAACCCCTAACATTCTGTGATTCTGTGAAGAGCCTACCACCTCGCAGCAGTAGCCAGATGCTCCAGAGCTTTGGTTAAACATTCCTGAAATATCTAAGGAAAGCAGCATATTTGTGTCAGAAGTTGTTGTGCTTAGTTGGGATGAGTGGGCATAGTGCTCACTTTGTCCAGGTCTGGTTTATTGTACATCCTTGAAAAGTCATCTTGGTCATCAATTCCAAAGGAAAGCAAAAGTATTGGGGAGTATTACCTCAGGGTTTAACAATTTAACAATGTGCTGCAGTCATGCTGATTGTCATTATCTCAAACTCTTAATTCTGATCTTGAATTAAAGAAGCCAAAGCTCCTAACTCTTGGCCCTGATATATGCTGTCAAAGTCTTCCCAGGTACCAGCTTACATTGCTTTGAAGAGCTTTCGTATATCAATGACTGCCTTGTCATTATCAATGAATGCCCTAAAATGCTTTACCTTATAATGTACTCCTCAGTAACATCTATTACTGTTGGCTTAATTTACCATCTTAGGAAGGCTTGAGACACTTCCTAGTCACAGATTATGTTGGGTTGGAAGGGACCCTCAAAGGTCATCTTGTCCAACCACCCTGCAGTCAGCAGGGACACCTCCAACTAGATCAGGCCACCCAGAGCCACATCTTCCTCCTGATGTCCAGCTTAAATCTACCCTGCTCCACTTTCAAACCATTGTCCCATATTCTATCACTTACAAATCCTTCTAAGCAGTCCCTCCCCTGTCTTCCTGTGGGTACCCTTCAGATACAGAAATGTAGTTCGAAGGTCTCCTCAGAGCCTTCTCTTCTGCAGGCTGAACAGGCCCAGTTCTTTCAGCCTGTCTTCATAGGAGAGCTGCTCTGGTCCTCTGATCATTTTGGTGGCAATGGCATAGTTCAACTTCACTCTGCTAAATCCCAATGAAAGCCCAAGGTCTTCAGGCATTCAGGTGTAGTAAGTGATTTAAAAATATTACAGCTAGACGCACATGAAACAGCAAAATAGATTAAAAAATGCTCACTGTTTAAAGATTATTTTTGTGGGTTTTTTTTTTTTTCTGTTTTATTTTAGATTTTCTCAAGCAGACCACATATGAAGTCAAGGCATTCCTAGAAGCCATTCAGTTCTTCCGGCAGGAGAAAGGCCACTATGGGACATGGGAAATGATAACAGGCAATGAAAAAGAGGTAAAAGAATATCTTCCTGCTTTTTGATTTGTTTTGTTTTGTTATTGTTTTGGATATGGCAGCTCTGAGGATAGTGAAGGTTGTAAAGCCTCTTGGGAAAACATGACATTTTCAAAAAGAAAATCTAGTAGGTAGAAATGCCCAAGATTTCAAGATACTTCTTAGTGCTCTGTAAGTGCTAATTCTTTTTTAGTAAGTCCCATTTTGGGTTTGTCGCTAAAAAGTGAACTAAAGTTGTTGAGTTGTGCTTAAATGTAGGGATAACCACATTTCCACATAAACCACACAGAATCACAGAATGAGGATCATCCAGTTCAACCTCTCTGCTAAAGCAGGGGCATCCACAGCAGCTTCCCCATGATCACAATATCTAGGAGGGTCTAGAATCTCTCCAGAGAAGGAGACTCCACAACCTCTCTGGGCAGTCTTCTCCAAAGCTCCAGCCCCCTCACACCAAAGCAGTTTTTCTTCCTGGGTTCCAGTTTGTCCTGTCACTGAGTATAACTGAGAAGAGTCTGTTTCCATCCTCTTGCTCCCTACCTTTTAACTCCTGCTGAGCACTGAGAAGATCACCTCTCAGGCTGCTCTTCTCCAGGCTAAACAGCCCCAGGTCTCCCAGCCTTTCCTCCTCACAGAGATGCACCAGGCCCCTCAGCATCTTCCTAGCTCCCACTGGACTCTCTGCAGTAATTCCTTGACTCTGTTGAAGTGCAGAGACTGGAGCTGGACCTAGGACTCCAGATGTGGCCTCACCAGGGAAGAGCAGGGTGGGAGAAGAACCTCCCTCAACACACTCTTCTTAATGCATCCAATGACCCCACTGGCCTTCTTGGCCAGAAGGACACACTGCTGCCTCATGGTGAGTTTGTCCATCAGGAGTAAAACATCACTCTCAACCTGATGTCACAGGATTAGTTGGTGAATAAATGCAGTGTCTAAAAGAAGTCACTTGCTCACCTGTCGTACCACACATGCTGCTGTTACAGTTGTGGTGACTGAGTGGGGCCAAAAGCAGTACACACCATACTCAGATCCCACGATCTGGATGCAGCAGATCCTTGCTGTCTGCTGGGGCAGGCTGGGCTCTGTTTTCCTGTCTTTCTCAACAGCTATTTTGCAAGTAGAAAAGTTTGTCCTGTTGTTGCCATCTACCTTCATAACTAAACATAACCACTTCTGCTGCTTGTCCCCAGGTGCCTCCATGTACAATGACAGGAGATCAGGCTTTGCAAGGTGCAGAACAGCAGCTAGACATAAATGTAGTAGAATCTCCTCATTTTGCTTTTCCCCATTCTTTGGGAATGAAGCTTTTAGTCCTGAGCAGATAAACCTGTAGACCTGCTTGTTGTGCCAGACTTCTGAAGCAGAGTCCTACATCTTAAGTCAGACTTGAACACCAGACATTTGGGTACTTCAGTTCTTCAGAAATGAGATGCTAAGTTCAGGGTCTGGGTCCATATTTGGGCACCTGAGGAAGTAGCTTTGGAGCACTGATGGTAGCTAGATTAATTCCACCAGTCCTTCTGGCATCACTCCAGGTGTCTTTTGGCACAACTGAGACATGATCTGGGCCCTGATTTATACATTTTTTTCCAAAGCATGAAGCACTCAGCAGCAAATATTTACTTTAGTACCAGCTGCTGGGTATTTTCCTTGATGAAATCTGGCTTCCCTTTGGGAAAGTGGGGAAGCCTGATGGAGAGTTCACAATCCAGGGTTTTGTTCTAAGAAATCAGAGAAGTCTACCTCTCAAATGGTAAAAAATGTGGAAAGTGGAGAAGAATCTATAAACCGTTCCTTTCCCAGTGCCATCGTGTTGGGGGCTGAAGTTTCCTACTAAGATCTGATAACGAATTCCTAGGAGAAGGAATTCCACCCTTCCAGTGAAGGCAGTGAGGGTTTTTCTCTTCTCCTCTCCTCCCCAAATTATGGAGCTGTTACAGTGCTAGTTTCATTTTACGCTTTATTTTTCTCTTGCTTGCCAACTCCTTACTCATAACCCATATACCTTGAGAGAACTGTAATCAGAAGACATCCAGGCTATTATCTTCTTAGCAGTAATTCATTCTGTAAGTATAGTGTGTTCTGATGCCTGCTCTGACCAAATGCAAGCCTTGTTTTAGGCAAATACCCAAGCTAAGCGAACGGTTTGGAACAAGCAAGCTACAATTTGTTGCTGTAAAAACCTCTGCGGAATGCCAATAAACAGTTGCTTGACACTTATCTGCTCCACAGTGTCAGCCCATGCAGCCCTGCAGCTCACAGCAACGTGGATCTCACATCAGCACCCAGGCACTTGGAAGAAAACTTACTAAATATTTCTTGTGTCATACAAAGGCCTTTTCCTGGTTTTGTTTTGGTCCTTATTAACAACCCCCAGCACCAGTACAGATTAGGTACTGACCTACTGGAAAGCAGATCCATGGAGAAGGACCTGGGAGTCCCGCTGGACAATAAGTTATCCACGGGACAGCAATGTGCCCTTGTGGTCCCTGGGGTGCATTAAGAAGAGTGTGGGCAGCAGGTTTTCCTCCTCCCCCCTCTATTCTGCCCTGGTGAGACCACATTTGGAGTACTGGGTCCAGTTCTGGGCTCCTCAGTTCACGAGAGACAGGGAACCACTGGAGAGAGTACAATGGAAGCTACAAAGGTGCTGGAGCATCTCTTGTGAGGAGGAGACACCTGGGGCTGTGTAGCCTGAAAAAGAGCATCCTTAGAGGGGATCTGATCAATGCTCAGCAAGGGCTAAAGTGCAGGGGGCAATAAGATGGGGCCAGATTATTCTCAGTGGTATGCATTGACAGGACAGGGGCCAATGAGCACTAACAGGAACCCAGGATGTTCCATCTGAATGGAAGGAAAAAATTGTTTGCTGTGAAGGTGCTAGAGCCCTGGAGCAGGCTGCCCAAAGATTGTGGAGTCTGGAGAGATTCTAAACCCTCCTGGACATTGTGATCCTGGGCAAGCTGCTGTGGGTGCCCCTGCTTTAGCAGGAAGGTTGGACTGGATGATCCCCAGAGGTCCTTTCCAACCCTTACCATGCTGGGATTCTGTGATTACTAATGAAGGATAAATTCAACTGGAGTTGATATTTCTATAGATTAAGTGCTGAAATATGAGGTTAAAAGACAGAATTTTAGAGGTTGGAAGAGACCTCCAGAGATCATCAAGTCCAAGCCCCTTGCCAAAAGCAGGGACCTCAAAGCTCTTTAATACAGAAATTTAAAGCCAATCCACCATTTCCAGACAGCTCAAATTCTTCAGAATATGTTTGATCTCATTTATTATTCGATCTGTCATGCTCCAGTTTGGGTTTTTCAGGAGATGGTTTTCTAAATGACCCATTAGCTGAGGCCCAAACTTAGTCTGCTGGTTTTGATAAGTATTTTAGTCAATGTAGCTGAATCTGAAGTGTTGCTGTGGCAGAACTCATAAGTTACATGAAACAACAACAATAGGGTATTGCATATTATGGGCATTTTAAAGGTATATGAATAAGTGGAGCGTTGTCTGTTAGATTTCTGGCTTATGGCCAGGAGCACCCTGGTTTACATTACCTGGCAGAGCAGTCAGAGCCTTTTCTTACTTACTTTGCTGTTTGAATTCCTGCCAATTCCCCGTGGTGGTGTTGCCTAAAACCCATTGGGGGACCTGTGACGTGTGAGGTTGAATGTCACAAAGCACTGGATGCAATGTAGACTCGTGGAATTGTTTTGCTTGAAAAAGACTCCTAAGACCCTTGAGTCCAACCCTTCTCTAACTCTGCCAAGGCTGGTGCTAAACCATGTACCTCAGCATCACAGCCTTTAAACACTTCCAGGGATAGCAACTCAGCCCCTTGAGTCCAACCCTTCTCTAACTCTGCCAAGGCTGATGCTAAACCGTGTACCTCAGCACCACAGCCTTTAAACACTTCCAGGCATAGCGACTCAGCCCCATCCCTGGGAAGCCTGTTCCAGTGTTTGACAACTCTTTCAGGGAAGAAGTTTCTCCTAACGCCCAACTTAAAGCTCCACTGGTGCAACTTGAGGCCATTTCCTCTTTTCCTGTCACTTGCTACTTGGGAGAAGAGCCCAACTCCCACTTGGGTTCAACCTCCTTTCAGGGAGGGATCGAGAAGGTCTCTAAGAACATCTTCTTAGGTTTTTTATTTCCTGTAATTTTTGTTCAAGAATCTGGAGGCGTTGGGAAGAGGCTTTAATGTAGACGAATTCCACAATGTGGGCATTTTACTGGGTTTACACCAGTACAATTGCGTTTTACTGACAAAAGTAGTGGTTTGAAAAGTTTCTCACAAGCTTCAGCACCTCTTTATTTTAACCCTTTTGTCTCATAATTAGTCTGGAGATAGCAAATCCTTTGTATTATGTTATATGTTGTTTAAAAAAGTCAGTCAGAATCATAAAAGTTGGAAAAGACCTCCAAGATCATCAAGTCCAACCATTAACCTAGCACTATCAGCTCAGCACTAAACCCTTTCCCTCAGTGCCACATCTACACTTTTTTTGAACAGTCCCAAGGAATCAATTACTTGGTTCACAGATTGCCCACATTTCTGGCTTCCATTTCTGTCCTATGTCCTGTTTTTCCTGAGATTTTCTTCTTCTCTTGTTTGGATGGTGAAGCTGGTGCTCACCCAAAAAAGTGCTGGAGATCCACATCAGTACAGCCATAGATTATTTTTTTTTTGCTGATTGTCTTCCTGTCAGAAGCATCCTTTGTGTGATGGCTCTCTATAACAATTTCTCTTTAGTGATACCTCCTCTGCAATGGTGTGAGCATCCTAGAAAAAGGTAGGTTGGGGGAGCAGCAGTCAGCAAACCAACTTGCCAAATATTTTTAACCCAGTTGCTCAGTTGATATAAATCATTTTAACTCAATTGATTTGCACATGACAATTTTGTAACTGCACTTGGTAAATTTAAATGGGCACATCAGTTCTTCTCTTGTCAGATTTTGTGTGCTCCCTCCAAGTCTTTCAGTGAAAAATGTTTCAGGTGATATGCTTCCCTCAGGCATATCTCACTCCAAGAAGGACATGAAGGTGCTGGAGTGGGTCCAGAGAAAGACAGTGAAGCTGGTCAAGGGTCTAGAGCACAAGTCTTGTGAGGAGCAGCTGAGGGAACTGGAGTTCAGCCTGGATGGTGAGGCTCTCTACAACTCCCTGAAAGAAGGTTGGAGCAGAGGTGAAGATCAGCCTCTTCTCCCAGGTAACAAGCAATAGGACAAGAGGAAATGACCTCAAGTTGTACCAAAGGAGGTTTAAGGTTGGATGTTAGAAGAAACTTCTTCACTGAAAGGAAGACCGGAACAGGTTCTACAGGGAGGTAGTTGCATCCCTGGAGGTGACCTGGCAGTGCTGCGTTAATGGTTGAACTTGACAATCTTTAAGGGCTTCTCCAACCAAAATGATTCTGTGATTCTATATGTAACGTTTCAAACCCAGTGCTTGGGGCAGTCTGGGGATAGCTAAGGCATTGTTTGTTGAGGTTGGCCATGCTGGCACATCACTCTGTGATGCAGATGCTCTGTCTTCAAGTGAAGAACAGTGCGTGACCGTGTCATCTTTATCTTCTGACCATCTAGATCCTGAGCAACCTTGTGATGGAAGAACTCCTGCCTAACCTTCAGACAATGATCCTGCCTAAAATGAAAGGCAAGAGGAACGACAGGAAGCGTGCCTGGTTTGGTGTAAGTGCTGCTGTTTGCAGAGCAGTTGTTTCCCATACCAGCTCTCTCTGCATGCTGATTCTGATCTCTGCTTCTTAATGTCATTTGGGCGTAGATCATAGAAGAAACTTATGGCCTAGTCCAGCAGCAGGTGTCAGAAGAATTAAGTACCTTGAAAGAAGAATGCAGAGAGTTTGCAAAGACTCTTGAAGGAACCATTCGTTCAGACATGGATCAGATTCTGAACTCCAAGAACTTCTTAGCTGGGAAAATCAAAGGTTGGTGGAGGAACAGCTGTGTCCTGGAGTAGGTTTTTAATGTTTCCCGTTGTGTTGTTCAAATTACCAGATGTCATTGGTTTGAAATCCTTGTTTTGAAAAATCCAGCTGGAGACACTAATTTTCAGACAGCAAATGCTTTGAACCTCTGCTGCCTTTGATGGGAACTGATACCTGTGGCCACTGTGGCTGTGAAAATAGGGCCTCTCAGGTTGGAGATAGAGCTGGCAGGTCTTGAGCATCCTAGTTAAAGTTGCTGATTCTGCTTTCATTTTGACTTGGACAGCTTTATTTGATGAAGATGAGCATAATTAAAGTGTAGTGGTTTTGACCTGATGTCTAGAAATGTACCGCAAAGCCAGGGTCTGGTTATGTGAAAGATTTGTAGGCTACCAAAGAATACTTAAACCAAAGGGCTTCTGAGGTGGTTTCAAACTAATAGGAAGTAATTATGATTTTGTTACAAATGTAAAGATGAGTGTAAAAAGCAAGCAAAGCATTAGTTGATGCTGTCTGAGCTAGCAAATAAAAAAATAGATGATCACCAAGGAGCTGTTTGGATGAAACTCAGGGCATGCTGTTGATATTCTCACATACCAGACTAGGATGCTTTCAGTACCAAGGTTGGATGCCTCCTTACAGTGTGACCATGACCGTGCTCCCTGCAGACCTCTCAGTCCTTTCCTTTGCTCTCACAGTGCCCCCAAGCTGCTGGCATTTGATTAGCTGGGATATGGGAAAAGATGTTTCATTATCATTCCTAAAACTATAAACTTTCCTTTCATCACCCTGATCACCTGTGCAGAGGTGTGGCTTCAGGGGAAAACAGGGAGGCAGGTCATTCAGGCTAAAGTAAATCAGATTACCTTTTCCACTGTACCTGAAACGCAACCCTTGTGTTGTCTGACACTCCAGCCACCGTTTCTGAGCCTGCCCAGAAGTGCTGCACAGAAAACATCCAGCCATTTCTCACGTCCGTTTTAGAGGAGCTCATGGGTCCAGTGAGTTCTGGATTCACAGAAGTCCGCTCCCTTTTTGATAAAGAGGTTAATGAAATCATCCAGGACTTCCAGAAGACAAATGATATGACCAAGCTAAAGGAGGTAAGACAAAAATAGTTTGGGAAGTTTTTATATCAGGACATGAACCTTCTAGCTAGAGTTTGACTGATGGAAGTGTTTGCTTTCCCAGGTGGTAGCATCTTAGCTCTTGGTTTTGTCATTTAGAAAGTCTGGTGGTCTTTGTGCAACTAGAGTGTAGACAGCTGAATTTGGTCTAGGGTCACTTTTACCTTCTGCATTATAAACTGGCCTCTGGTTGCTCTCTCTCAAAACCCATTCTCCCTCTACTGGAATGCAGAATGTGGATCAGCTGATGAATCTACCATTCAGCTCTGTGAAAATGGAGCCCTGCTATCTGAAAGTCAACCTCCTCCAGGAGCTCCTTCAAGACCTCAAGAGTCGCTTCAAGGTGTATCACATTGATTTTGTGATTCAGAGGACACAGAACTTCATGCAAGAGGTACTGTAAGATCCAGTTTTTCCTCCTGGCAGAACAGGTTAGGTTTGCCCATCTAAGCAGCTTCAAAGGAATCTGGATAAAAAGCTGCGCAAGAGTCCCAGAAATACTTCTCAATCAAAGCACAGATAACAAAAAAAACCAAAACCCCACAGCTAGAAGCTGTTTGACATTTTTAAGGTTGCATGTGTGTGAGTCTCTCAGCAAGGCACAAAAATGTTGAATGGATCATCTCTTTCCCTGAATTCCCATGGTCTGAATTTTCAGTCTCAGCACCTGAGAAAGTTGTGGTTGTAACCAGAGGGGTGATTAAAATCCACCTGATTTTCACTTACAAGGGTTGATTTTTCAGGAAGGGTTTTAAACATATTTCACCAAAGTGGAATATCTTCTCCTTGGTAATTAATTTTCTGATTGATATAAAGTATATTCATGTTAGAAATTGGCAATTACTTGGATCTGGTGAGACCTCATCTGGGATACTGTGTTCAGCTCTGGAGCACTCTGCACAGAAAAGACAGGAGCCTGTACCTGCTTAGCCAGAGAAGGCCACAAAAAGGCTGAGAGAGTTGGGGTTGTTCAGCCTGGAGAAGAGGAGGCTCCAGGGAGATCTTCTGGTGGCCTTTCAGGACTTAAAAGGGCCAATCAGAAAGCTGGGAGCAGACTTTGGAGCAGGCCATATTGTGATAGGACAAGGGCTGATAGTTTGAACTAAAAGAGGGAGAATTACACTAGACCTAAGGAAGAAGTGCTTTACACTGAGGGTAGCGAGACAGTGTCCCAGGTTTCCTAAAGAGCTGATAGATACCTCATTCATGGAAACATTCCATTAAGGTTGTCTGAGGCTCTGAGCAACCTGCTCTGGTTGCAGATATCCCTGCTCAGTTCAGGGGGGATGGGCTAGATGACCTTTAAAGGTCCCTTCCCACCTAAAGAATTCTGTGATTCTACTTGGACATATCTCAGGATGTGGCTGCATGCAGGTGCTTTAACCAACTTCACCTCTCCTGGGAATAGGTGAAGTGACAACATCATTTCAGATAAAAGATAAACTTCTAAAAGATAAAAGCTTCTTCTTCCCCTCTAGTGTCTCTTGGCAGAGGCTATAATTTTGCTTTGTTTTTATTTCTTCTGGATTCCTGACCAGAAGTCTATTAGGAGCTGGCCAATAGACTCCTTTTGATTGCCAGATCACAAGGCAGATTAAACCCTGCAGTTCTATGTTGAATGCTGTGCTTTTAATCCATAGCTGAGAAACTCAATAATCTAGTTGTGAAGTGGAGCTGGTCCAATTCAATGGGGTGGGAGATATGCATATGGAAAGCAAGTCTCTAGCACAGTGCTGGGTTAGGGTTTTCCTTGAAGCAGCTCTTCTGAGCACAGCTCTGATCAGCAGCCAAAGAATTACTAAGAAATAGAAGTCTGATTTCATGTCTGGGTCTTTCAGAGGGGACCATTCCAAAATGCTGCCAAATAAAATGTCTTGCAGTGAGTGAAGGCCATGAGTCAAGACAAAGAAGTAGACAGAAAACAGATCCCACACAAAACAAGTGATTTATTTTCCTGAGCAGAACACGAGTCAAAATTGAGAATGAGTAAGTTAGAATTAAAGCACAAATTGTTCTAAAAATGCTGGCTTTGCTTCTCTCTCTTTGAAAGGCTGGCATTTTTCTCATAAAAGTAGCAAGTAGATTCACTTTGTGTTCGTGGGCACTTATTTTATTAAAAAATGAGGTCAGACTTGCCTATGCTCGAGTAATCTTAACCTCAAAGAAGTTATTTGGCTTAACTCAGCCCCGGGTGGAGACTTGGATTCCGTGGCTTGGGAGCTTGGCATCCTCTAGTGGCCAGTGTAAGGAAATCTGGGAGCACGGTAATCCACGGCCATAAAATGAAACAGCTTCAGTGACTTTGGCCCACTGGCATAGACGAAACAGCTTCAGTAACTTTGCCAGTACTATGCCAGTTTATGATTTGCTTCAAATAAAAATTGACAAATGTCATCTTTTGGTTAGCCTCAGACCTTACGCTGATTTTTCTAATCTTTCACTAGTTTTTGTTGTACCTAGAGTCTTGCAGTGCATAAGTGTTTGCACCACCATCAGCTCCATTTCTGTTTGTAAATAGAGCATGCAGTCTAGTTCTACGTTATCTGCAAAGTCAGGTATGAAAACAGGCCTTCAGCATTTGTCACTGCACCTTTTGATCCATGAAAAGATTGCTAGCCAAGGAAGTACAGGAGAAGAGACTTAAGTTGTGCCACGGGAGGTTGAGGAAAAGCTTCTTTCCTGCAAGAGCTGTCACATGTTGCAAGAGGCTGCCCAGGGAGGTGATGGAGTCACCATCCCTGGAGGTGTTCAAGGGGTGTGTAGATGAAGTGCATCAGGATATGGTTTAGTGGCCATGGTAGCTGGGTTATGGTTGAACTCAATGATCTTAAAGGTCTTTCCCAGCCCTAAAGATTCTGTGATTCTGTGTCTTATCCCTAAGTAGGTACATATACATTCACAAACTACAAGAATCATAGAATCATTTAGATTTGAAACATCAGATTGTTTTGGCTGGAAGAGACTGTTTAGTTACCTTAGCAAACTTCCTAGTTTTGACCTGCCTGTAAACTCAAGATAGAAACTGAGGTGGTTTAATTTTCTTCTTCTCTTGCATTAGGTGACCTTTCAGGTTTCCCACTGCAAAACTGAGTGTTGCAATCTATGCGAAATGAACCCTTTTCTTCCCCTTGAAAGGGAAATGCTTGAAATATCTCCTGATTTTAGGCCTGTTATTCTCTCCCATTTCATCTTCTTCATCTAATCTAATGGTTACATTCATCGTGCTTCCTTATGTGTGTAGGAGTTTTCTGTTACTGGTCTTTAACAGATTTTGTAATTATTATTTGCAGCTGATGGAAAATGCAGTTTATACTTTCAAGCAGCTGTTCTCCCCAAGTCACCAGGCAGACTCAGCCAAAATTGTGACAACCATTGAAAAAGTCAAGCTGAGGGTACTGAAGGTAAATGTAATGTTGCAGCATTTGCACCTTGGGTCCTGCCTTTTTGGATATTTAGAATACATTTACTGTATCTGAAAGAAGAGATCTCCTGCCATCCAGCTGGAAAGGCATGAAGATACTCAGATGCTGTAGGAGGTAGAGAGAAGGGCAGCAAAGCTGGTAAGGGGGTTGAAGAGCATGTCTTAGGAGAGGCTAAGGGAGCTGGGCTTGTTTAGCCTGGAGAAGGGGAAGCTGACAAGTGACCTTATTGCTGTCTACAACTCCCTAAAAGGAGGTTTTAGTGAGGCTGGTGCTGGCCTCTTCTCCAAGAAACTAACCACAGGACAAAAGGAAATGACCTGAAGCTGCACCAGGGGGAGGTGTAGGTTAGATATTAAGAAGAAGTACTGTACTGAAAGAGTGGTTGGGTATTGGAACAGACTGCCCAGGGAGGTAGTGGAGTCACTATCCCTGGAGGTGCTCAAGAAATGAGCAGATGTGAAACTTTGGGACATGGTCCTAGTGGTCACGGTAATGTTAGGTAAAAGTTGAACTTGATCATCTCAGAAGTCTTTTACAACCTTAATGCTTCTATGATTCTGTGAAATAGTAGCTTGGAGGCACTTAGCAAAGATACTCATGTAGGGGGTAGGAACTAGTTGTAGGCAGACACTTGTCAAAGTATTTACATGTGCATCCCTTTCACTGCAGTTAGATCAGCTGGAGGTGATGCTCTGGAGCTGGGTAAATAGTTTTTATTAGCTTTATAATTAGCCTGCCCCTAGAATTTGTTACTCTCAGGACAGGCAGTGCTGGAATACCTGGAGGGGCAACCAGGGGGCTCTTTGTAGTCTAGGTGTAAAGAAAATGAAGGGAAATAGATTGCAGAAAAATAGATTTTAGGGTATTTTTGTAAAAGCTGGGATAACCTGCATGGGAATTCAGACCTCTGTGATGTGGTTTCATTTGGGATTCACCCATCACCAGTTACAGGGTGACAAGAACCAGTTCCTCTCATGAGTGTTAAACAGAATATGTTTGGGCTTGTTTCTTTTTCTGCCTGCTCTGACAGCAATACGATTATGACAGCAGCACTATTCGGAAGAAGATCTTCCAAGAAGCACTGGTACAGATTACTTTGCCCACCATGCAGAAGACACTGGCTTCAACCTGCAAACCAGTAGGTTTCTATGATTAAAAAAAACCCCACCCTGTGTAATTAAAAAACCCTGATTCTGTGATTAATAAAAGGCAGGGAAGGATTAGTACCTTGGAAGCAAATCCTCAGCTCTGTAAAGCTGTTTTCTCTCAGAAAGTTGTGCAGGCTGGCTGCCTGCTTGTCCAGATGAGCTTACATTTCCCAGTTTGTGGACTGGGAAGCTTTTAGCAAACAGGGAAACTGTAGACATGGCTTTCTCCGAGATAATTGCAGACTCCATCCCTGTTTCAGTTATTATCTAGAGATCTGAAGTCCCCTCAAACCGGACCTCTCTTGACAGTTACTGTTGTAGGTTACGAGTTTCTGATTGTGTTCAGCAGCCCTGAAGTCTCCTCAATCCATGAGTAGAGGGCACTTTCTTCTTTGGCAGCATAAGCATAGCTGTGAGCATACCCAGTGTCTGCTAACGGCCTCCTTCAATGCTAAATACCTGCTTGGGGACCAGGAGCAGCAAGCAGGCATGCTGTGCACTTGGTTTCAGTGATTTTAAATGGAAGTAATTGCATCAACCTCCAGGAAATCAACCTGCAGACATGATCTGTGTTGCCCTTTAATCCTGTGGGTAGGTTAGTACTCAGCAAATGTGACTACCAGAGTTTCGTGGAGATGTTATCATCGTGGCTGCATCAGGGGCCAGCTGGAATGCTGTTCACCTTGCCTCTAAATAAATAGTCTGTGCCCTTCTTCAAGCCTGTGCATATCCTCCTGCACTCTCACTCTGCTGGCTGGAAGGTGGCCACCCTAAGCCATCCCAGCCTCTGCCCTTTTGTTTCCTTTGATGTTCATCAGTTCCCAGAGGCTGTAAGCTCTTTACCCACAGTGTGCTGCTCTCACGGATTCTCTCGAGAGTGTTTCTGTTTCAAAACCAAGTTTAAAACCAAGTGTTTTGTCAAATTACACTTTGTGAGGCCCTGGGTATGGATTATTACAACTTAAAACTTTCAAACATATATTTAACTCCACTCTCTTCTGTATGTCACTCTACTGACTTCACTACCTCTCAAATAAAAGTCCCTTGTAGAATGCCAGCAGTACCTTCAAAATACAGTGTCTACACCCAGTGTCAAACATTTCATCACCTTGAGTATATGTAGAGAGGGTGGAGTACCACGTGGTGACCCTGTCATACAGTATAGAGGAAGTGGTGGTAAAAACTTCCCACCAGCCCTCTCTGTTTAATTTCCCACAAGCCTTTTGCATTTGTGCCTCTGCAGAAACGAACAGCCAGCTCATGGCTGGGCACTGACATGCCTAGTCAAGCCTTTACCTGAAAACCTCCAGCTGTTTTTACATAGGTGCTTCTTCTAGAAGTGTACAGAGGTCACTTAATTTACTTTTTATAGACAATCCAGCAGCTGCTTAGTGGTAATGACTCAGTTATTGTCTAGACAGCCTGTAGTGTGTAAATTCAGTAAGCTAAAAATGTTACACACCTATTAGAAAAACAGAACCAAACCTTGTATTCTCCTCCCATGCTCACCATGGACTCACCTCCTTGGACAAGCAGTGAGGCATTTCCTCACCAGCTGTTTATTGCAGAGGTGTTTAGTATATTGCAAATGTCAGCAATCTACAGAGCATTTAAATGCACAGGAGTAATGTTTGATAAGTACATCATAAATTATGAAGATACAGTGTTTGTTTAGTCAGAGTTCAAACAGTTCAAGAGCACTGCAGTACCTGCTTGACATCTCCAAAGTGCTCTGCTGAAGGAGAACTCTCAGGATCTCTCAGGTTTATAACTGTCCCTTTCTTGTGTGCCTGCACAGGAGCTGCAGAAATATGAGCAGTTCATTTTTGCTGATTACACTAGTGTGATCCAAGTGGAGAATGTGTATGAAGAGATGTTATATCAAACACTGCTTGAGGAAGCCCTGAAAGGTGAGAATGTTCTCGAGGTGACAGTAATAACATTTTGGCTTCCCAGAGATCCCAAGCTTCTTGGTGTCCCACCCCAGCCACTTCAGACCCAGGTCCCACTTTCCTGAGGACTGGTGGTTACAATGCTACAGTGTTTGGATTCAGCTCACTTGTGACAAGCCCCAAAATTTGAATTATGGGACAACATTGCTAAACCTGGGAAACTCACAGCTATAGCTCGGCACAAGCCTATTGCTAACAAAAAGTAATTACACAAACATCATTCCATCTTGGTTCCTTGGGCCAAGGAGTGAAGGTAACGTTCTTATTTGCAGAGATTTGGTGGTACCTAATGCAGGAAAAAAAAAAAAAAATCCCAAATTAAATATACTGCTGAATGCGATTTCCACTACATGACTGATGCCAGTGCAAAGCTCCCTGCAGATCTTTCTGCTTCTGTGTCAGAAAATGAAACTATTTTTGATGGCATATACAGATAAAATACTTCAAATACTTCTTCAAAGTACCTCTGTCAGTTTTTGCCACATCAGTTTGATCTCTCTTTTTTATTTAGTGATAAAAGAAGCTGCCATTTTGAAGAAGCACAACCTCTTTGAAGATAACTTGAATTTGCCCTGTGAAAGTGTGTCCAGCTTAACAGACCTGAAGACTCCTTCAGGATCGGCCCAGACCACTCCTGCAAAGAAGCCTTCCATTGCCCGGGCCGAGGTGTCAGACACTGAGATACAAAGTGACGAAACACTCATTGTGACAGAAAAGATTTCCTGGGAGAAGGATGTTGATGATAGGAAGTCACCAGGCAAAGAGGAAGTCGATTCTGTTCAAGCAGCAAGCAAGAGGGAAGAAGCGCTAGTTACAGACATGGCTCAAAACCAGGAGTCCCTTTTGTCTACCCTTACAAAACAAGAAGCTGCAGAGGAAAGAAGTGCTGTGGAGAATGAAGATGTGGGGAAAGCGGAGTGTATAGTCAACACTGAGAAAGAGCTTAAAACGCAACAAGAAGCGGTGGAGGTAAAAGTTGCTCCTGAGACTAAAACAGCAGTGAAAGATCTTGGGGCCAGACCTAAAGAAGAACTTGAGGTACATGAAGGATCAGTGGAGGAAAAGGTGAATTCTGAGAGTCAGGCAGCAGTGGATGCTGCATTTTGTGGTGGCGCTGAAAAAGCACAGGAAGAATGTGCTGAAATAAAGCTAATTTCCCCATGTGATAGTGCAGCAGAATCAAAGATTCTAGAAAATGCTGAAAAGAAAATCAAGGGAGAAGGAGAACTTATGGAAGAATCACAACCGAGTGAAAATGTGGCAGGAAAGTTTGAAGAGTATAGTAAAAAGGCAAGCAATGACCAAGGAGCGAGTACTGAGACAAGAGTTGCTTCCCAGGATGAAAAGGCTGGGAAACAAGGGTTTGGTGATTGTCCTGGAAAAGAAAGCAAGTCAGAAGAAAAGAGCTGTAAACCCCTTGATGATGTGAACGAGATAAGGAGTTTGCTGACAGTAACAGTTGAGATACCAGCAGATACTCCAGCTGAGAACATAAAGGAGGCTTGTGAAGGTGAGATATTAAGGTTGGAGGAGCACAGTAAAGGGAACAAAGAGATTAATAAAATGGCCAATGCAGAAATCCAGATGATGGTGAATAAAGATGTAGCAGAATGTGTCAAGTTCAAGGAGGATAAACCATCTTCATCTTGTTTAGGGACAGATGGTATGAGCATAGTGAATGTGTCCAAAGAGTGCTGCAATACTGCCCAAGCAGATTGGCTGGTGGAAAGCTCAGCTATGCCCCAGGGGGCACAGGCAGAAGGGGAGATGAAGCAAAGCATCTGGTACACAGGTGCAGGAAGCTGTGAAAGCGACGGACTGCAGCCAGAGGACCGCACTGAAAATGTGTCCAAAGGCAAGAGATTAGACGTGGAGGAAGCAGGAGCAGGGAATAACCAGGCTGTCCTGGTGGAGGTAGGGACTGAGAGCTTGCTTCATAACCCTGCTGACAATGCAAGCACAGCACAAGTGCCCATTCTGGATATGGAAAACCCAAACACAGGACTGCTGCATGCACCAGATTCTTTGGTGCCAGAGCAGGGCAAGGTTAGCATCGGAGATACCGCAGGAGATACAGAGGCTGGTGAGGGTGAAGGGAAGCCAGATGATGACTCATCCTCACTCACAGAAATAACAAGTACAGATGTAAAAGGTATCTTCACAGAAGAGAACAGAGAAGATAGTTATGCACAGCAAAACTCTGAAGAGTAAGAAGCATTCATTGGCCCAGCCCTGCAGTATTTCTTTATCCCAGTAATCCCTGTTTAATTGTGAATACTTAATTGGGTTGGGGCTAGAGGAAATGGGCTTTGTTGTGGTGTTACCAGCTCTTGCAATTTCAGCACAGATCCCTTCCTGAGTGATGGGTGAAAGGTTCCTCCTTGGTTAAAGCCCTCACTGTTCAAAAGCAGGTTATCTTTGGGGAATCTCATAATTCACCTAAAATTTGCCACCTTTTAAGTTTCTAGAAAATGCCTGGGAGTGTGACCCCTGAGTGCTTCATAAGCAACTCACCTCCAGCTAGAGAGTGACTTTAACAGCTTTAACTATTCTTAGATACTGGAGCTCCTGGGTTTTAAATGGGTGGATTTGACAAGCACTGCCATGATTCTTAGGTGGCTGGTACATGCATTGCTATCCCAAGGTGCTTTTAGTATTTGCATGCAGTATATGGGAAATCAGTACAACTTCCAGTAGTTACACAGAACCAAGTAGTTAAGTTAGTAGGTTGCTCATAAGCCACACTTTATCCAAACTCTACAAACCAATTCCTTAATTATTTTAATGTTTCAATGGCAATTAAAGTCAAGCAAGGATCCTGGTTGTTAGGTTTTTCTCTTATTGTTATATTTAAAATGGGGGAAATATGGGAGCAGGTTTCTCAGTCCCACCCTGCACTTCTGGGTGATTTAACCTTCCAGTGCACTTTATGGCTATTTTATTTTGCTTTATGTTATGGAAGGGAAAGATGAGAATGTTTACAGTGACTATTAACCATTAGGCATCATCTTTGTGTTTTCCTTCCCACCATAAAATAGATTAATTAGGGCTATCTAATACAGAATATTGAGAGTCTTGCCATTCCCATTGTGACTGAGTTACCCAGCTCTGGAGGCCTTTTTCAGTGTGGAAATTACATAACAAACTGCAATAATTGTGAAATATCCTAATAATTGCATGTAATTCCTAATACAGATGTTAACAAGCACAAAGCAGCCCAAGGTTACTCACAGGTGCTTAGACTTTGAGGGCAGGTTCACATTTCAAAGGCAGTTATTAAGAAGAGAGCTATTGCATTCAGAGCTGGTATATTATCACCTGTATCAAGCTACAACCTATGCCTAAGGTTGCTTAGATGCATTATTTTCAGACTGTGCCCAGAAAAAAAAACTTGGAAATGAAACCCAGTATTTTAATAGATTGGGCTTTAGAGTTCAAGACCTCACTTAAAATGTTGGTTTAAGGCACCTTAAAAATTTGACCTGGTGTTTCAGACTGTTTCTGAATAAATACAATACAGGGCAGCAAAGAGTAATGATAAATACAGTAAAGAATGCAAGATCTACACTCATAAAGACATGGGAAGAAATAACAAAATCCTGAGAGCATTATACTTGTTGGCATTCAACTTCAACAAACTGTGCAAAGCCTATTACTTAACGCTATCAAAATATGTTACAATACTAACAGAGAACTGACTCTAGTGGAACAGGCAAATATTACTGCATGACTAAGGAACATTGTTGAGTAACTAGCCCCAGTGCAATGTCACAGTTGTACAAGAAATGCAACTCCTATTTATTCCAGAAGCTCTGTTGTGGTACAGAAACATTAACGTCACAGATATTTTACTCACAAAAATACTTTGACTCCTTTTCTCCTAATATTTCGTGCAAAACCAGCAATTTGTCAACATGCCAAGCGCTGCCAGACAGTTGCTTTTACAAATCATTAAGTTATTTCACTGTCAGCTCCTCCGTTTTTTACATGTCATTAGCTACTTCTGATGGGTACGGAGCGTTAAGGGACTTCAAACTTACAGCAGCCGCAGCCTCTTTCAGCCATGCTTAAATTAGGGGACATGGCAGTTTTAAAATAGAGTACTCTGTACAGAAGAGGACCAGCAAGAGGGCAACTTTCTGTGAAAAAGGCTGACATCTCTTACAGAGGCTCTTTACTGTGACTAACATGAATTAAATATGTCTGTACAGAAAACATTTAGCATAAACGTTCCAAACACAGCAAAATTTTTGTTGTTTCTATGGCAGGCTTAGATCTGGGTAACATTTTCCTGTAATATCAAAGAATTGAGTTGTTAAATACAGATGCTCAGCATACTAGTTTTTCACAAAGAGGATGGGAAAGAAAGGGGAATATTAAACCTGTACACCACCTTCTTCTGCAATTTAAATCAAAGTTCCTCATGGCTAGGCTCATTTTTTGCTTTTGTGGACATTCTCTATATGTTCAGTTGCTTGCAAAAGCATGAGAGAATAATTTATCTTTACTTTACCTTTAATGAGACATGGGGAGAGGTGACAGCAATTTAAAGGTCAGTAATCGGCCAGGTTATGTTGGATTGCTGATCAAACATTATAATAATTCGCCCATTTGGTAATTTTTGTTGCTCTTATGTTTTCCTACACTTACTTGGAATCAATTATTCTGCCTGTACACTAGGAACAGTAATAAACCACCTTTCAGCGCCTGGGGGTTGAGGTTTAGGAGCAGGCTAGGGGCCATTCCCACTGGTACATTTTATGGGGTTGCCAGTTTTAAAGGACAGGATATGAAACACATTGTATCTTGCTTAGAACCTTGTAAAAATGCTTGTCACAGAAATAAAGTCAGCTCTTCCCTTCCATCACTGGCAGGCTGGTTTTGTGTCTCTGTGTGTGATCATTTCGGTAGGGTTTTGTATATGAAAAAAAAAGGCACTTCGGGCAGTGAATGAAGGAGACACTTGCCTGGCACCTTTCCTGATCAAGGGCTGCCTTTTTTGTCTGAAAAATGGCTTCTATCACCCAGTGTGCAATAGATAATATACACACAGCACGGAGATATTGTTATTAACAGTAAGACACGAGTTTGGATGCTGGGCAGCTGCCCACAAAGCTAGCACACCTCCCAGAAATTCCCCATGCACTATGAACAGCTTATCACCCAACTGTACAACATCCCAATGCCCAACTGGTTTACATCTTGTCTCCAATTAAAGCAACAGTATCTACAAAATTCATAGCACACGCTTTGAGAGCAGTGGTTTTGTAGGTATGGGACTTTTCAGCTCAAGAGGAATGTGTGGGTTAGTATGATAATGATATATAAATCAGCAGGACCAGGGAAGTAATTGTCCCTCTGTACTCAGCACTGGTGAAGCCACATCTTGAATACTGTGTTCAGTTATGGGCCTTACAAGAGGGACATTGAGGTGCTGGAGCAGATCTGTAGAAGTGCAACAGATCTGGTGAAGGGTATGGAGAGAAGTCCAGTGAGGAGCAGCTGAGGAAATTCAGGTTGTTTAATCTGGAGGAGGCTGAGGGAAGACCTGGCTCTCTGCAACTCATTGAAAGAAAGTTGAGGCCAGGTTGAAGTTAGTCCCTTCTCCCGAGAAACAAGCGACATCCCCCAAATTGCACCAGGGAGGCTTAGGCTGGACATTAGAAGAAACTTCTTCCATGAAAGGGTCCTCAAACACTGGATCAGCCTCCCCAGGGAGGCAGCTGAATCCCCATCCTTGGAGGAAACTGGAAAGATGTGGTGCTGAAAGACACGGTTCAGCACCAGCCTTGGTAGAATTAGAAAGTGGTTAGACTCAATGATCTTGAAGGCTTTTCTCAACCAAAACAATGCTGTGATTCTATTATATAGTCCCCTGTGATTCTATTATATAGTCCCCATGCATTGCTCATGCAAAGAGAACGGCTTTATACCATAAAGGCCCCGAGCAGTGATCCTCTTCTGCCGACCAAGGCAGTATTTTTAACTCTAACAACGTTGCTATAACCTAGGCAGTCACTCAGTTTCCTATGTACAGCGCCCCCGAGGCACTCCGGGCTAATCCCCTTCCTTCTGCGAGGCTGGGGCGGGGCTGGGGCGAGGCTGGGGCGGGGTTG
>VWZI01009160.1:250946-312346 GCA_013396835.1 Psilopogon haemacephalus
GGGGCAGAGCCGGCAGCCGGAAGCGGCGCGGCGCTGGCGGGCGGTTTCCTTGGCTACGCCACAGGAGAGCCGAGGGGCCGGCCCCTGCTTCCGCCTGCGCGTCGGCACTGGGAGAGCCGCCGCCGCCGTGCAGCGAGGGGCGGGCAGCGGCAGAGATGGGCCGGGGCCGGGCCTGGGCCTAGCGGCAGCGGGCAGGCGGCCGCGGCCATGAGCGGAGCTGCGGGCTGCCAGGAGGGCGGCGGCGAGCGAGGGCCCCGCTGGAGGAGGCCGTGGAAGCTCCTGGCCCTTGGCCTGCTCTCCGCCTCCTCCGTGCTGGCGGCCGCCCCGGGCGCCGGGGCCATGAGCAAAGAGGAGAAGCGCCAGTTGGGGTGAGCGGTGGGGGGGGCGAGAGGGAAATGGGGAGGTGAAGCGGCCACGACGCCGGGTCGCCCTCGGGGCCACCGGAGTCGTGCGCGGCCGGCGCGGAGATTGGCAGGGCTTGGGCCGAGCTCCTTGACCGCCGTGCCTTTGTGGTGCACCGGCGTGCCCTCGCCCTGCTGGGCTGGGAGATCTGCGTGGCCCGCGCCTGTTGGCTTGGGCTTGACAGGTACGGGTGTGCCCCTGGGCCGGCAGAGTTCCGGTCTCTGCCTTTTACCCCCTCGAAGCCTCTAGGAGATGCGTGGCATGGGTCTCCCATCAGTGTGTATGCTAGGACTGGACTGGGATTTCGGGTCTGGTTGCCCCTCATGTGGGCCACCTCCTTGTGCTATATGCCTTGGAGATGCAGCCTTGAAGATGGAGGCCAGTGGTTGCACGTAGTTATGTATAGAAGTGATCAAAGGTAAATCTATATCCGCAGTCAGTTGGTTTAATTATGGCTGTGCCTCTAGAGTATGGGAGTCATAAAAAAGGTAAACGTTTACATAGGTTCTTCTCTAATGGCCGTATGTAAGGTAAGCTACTTTGATCCCCTATGTACATACCTACGAGAAGCTGATTCTCTTCTGCTATAGTTTTCAGTTGAAGGACGAAGATTGCATTCAATGTGGCAAGGTATTGCACTGCATGGAGTAGTTTTTTAAGACAAACATGTAAACAAACACATTGTGATCTTGGTATATTACTGAGACAGATCCATCATTGTCTTCTTCTCATCTACCAGTCAGCAGCACAGAATAATGATGCACAGAGTCTCCTGGAGAAACACTCTGGATGCTCTCAGGGTTATTAATCATTAGATATAAGTTGATATTTAACTCTCGTGTTTACAGTTACTGGGGTTCTCCATCTTGACTTCTCAGGGTACTTTTTGTGCATAACGTTTTGCACGTTTTCTTCAGATGACTACAGAAGTTTAAATTTCACCAATCGGGCTTAAAAGTTGTGTGGTCATAATGCACACTCACCTTATCACCTGATGCTCCTTGTCATGCCATGGTTTCTGTTTGGGGGCTGTGATAATGCACTCAAAACCCTTCTTTCCAGGTAATCTGTATCTTTATTTAATGACAAGATCATGTCAGTCACAGAAATTCTTTTAAAAATGGCCTGTGAATGTAAGTTGCTTGTAAAAAAATCAAAGTTTTAGGCAGTTCTCAGCATCGCTGAACAGTAGTGTTGTGCCAAGCCTGCTGCAGCAGACTAAAGTATCTGAGAAGAGCATCACACTCTGCTCTTTTGATGACTTAATGAATTTGATGAGTTAAAACTGCTTTTTAAACTTCCAAGTCATTGAACTACATCAGCTATTTAGACTATAATTGTGGCATTCTTCTCTCTTTTATGCTGAGTCTTATCAGCAGAGATTGTGATGATTGTAGCTCAGAATTTAGGCTCCTTTTCTGCCTTGCAGGGCTCCTCTGTAAAACAGGAAAGCTTAGAGGTAGTGCTACCTCTCAAAAAGCCTTGTTATTATTTATATAGCAGCATTTCTCACCTCAACTGCATTTCAGACACATAAAATAAATGTATCTATAAGGCTTTTGTTTAGTATTTGCTTTTAATGGAAGGAAGAGGTGCACCTCTTGACTTAAGGTCCTTTCCTGAATCACAGAGAGGAATTTATGCTATGTCAGTTGTTTTTACTGTTGGTGATTACAAGCAGAACATAATTCTATTTGCTTTTTTTTTTGCTGAGCATCTCTTTTTGTGTCCCATCTCTAGCTTTAATGTGTTGGTGACATCGCAATGATTTCAGGGAGAAACACAGGAGTTTTTAAAAAGAGATCCCCAAATCCTTAATTTCATGTTAGAAATAATCTTTTTTTGCAGTGAATGCAAGTAGCTAAATTAGGAACAATTATTATGCTGTATTTCATTGACTTGAGTAGAGGCTATCAGGTAGTGACAGGACTAGAGGGAATGGAGCAAAGCTGGAGGTGGGGAGATTCAGATTGGATGTGAGGAGAAAGGTCTTCACCATGAGAGTGGTGACGCCTTGGAACGGGCTGCTCAGGGGGGTGGTTGGGGCCACTTCCTTGGAGGTGTTTAAGGCAAGCAAGGCTGAATGAGGTTATGTCCAGCCTGACCTAGGGTAGGGTGTCCCTGCCCATGGCAATGGGGTTGGAACTAGATGATCCTTGTGGTCCCTTCCAACCTTGACTGAGTATGATTCTAGTTATTAGAATACCTGCTATTGATATTCAGATGTTAAAGTGTAACATATCCTGCTGTTCTAAGGTGGTGTTAAAAGCCATTATGAGGCAGACTACTAATGCTTGCTCATTTTTTTCTATTTTAGAAACCAAGTGCTTGAAATGTTTGACCATGCATATAGCAATTATATGGTAAGTAGAATACTTGTTTAATTGTTTTGGAGTTGTTATTGCTGACCTGAGACAGGAAACAACCAACCTATGTGACTTTCTGGAGAAATAGCAGGGAGGTAGTGACAAAGCTGAAGTAAGTAAGAGCCCCTGTGTAGCCTTTAAGAAGAAACCAACAAATGTTACTTTCAGGAGGAGCAGTGTCAGGAGGGTTATAAAAGCTTTCAGAATGGTAGCTAGAAATTGCTAGCAATAACATTTATTAATCTCTGCCTGATCTTTTTCAAACTAATTTATCTCACATGAAGCTATGAACAGTGGTAAAGTATTTAGGGTGAAATTCCAGACTACTAACAATACTACAAAAAGGTAGCTCAAGAAAGCTTGTCTGTAGTCAGCAGGTTCTGGAGAATACAAACTGATCTTATTTTGTAGGTAAAAATAGTGTACAGTATTTCTTCTGGGGTACATTACGTTAGATGCAGTTCAGTAGCTCGGTGAGCCAAAGGGGAATTTGGGTCCATACCTACACATTACAGCCTCTTCTGAGTATGTGACTGTCATATGACAGTGAGCTACACACACTGCGGTCTGTTTTGATATGACTTTGTGATTTTCCATGCAAGTCTTCATGTCCTGCATATGTGAACCATTCTGCAGTCTAATCAACCTTGAAATACATTAGCTTGGTTTGGGTTTGTTTCAGAATAAAGAAGTAGTGTGGGGTGACTTTCCTCAAGTAATAATTACTCTTGGATGTATACTAAAAGCAGTACACTGATGAGGAGAAACTGTAAATGAGAAAAGGAAAGCTATAAAGAGCACATCCTTGATGACTTTGTTAACAGTCTGTGCACATGGTGGTGGCTGTTGCAGAAACCCCTTTTTTCAGTTGCCCCAGTTCCTGCAGGACAAACCACTGTCCCTTGACAGTATCTTGCCACATGGCCCAGTTTCTCTTTTATGGTTTAACACTTTAATATGTAAGGTTGAAAGTTTGTAAGTTCCAAGCTGGAGGATTCCAGAATGAGTTGAAAGCCAAGCAAGAGTATTTTCAAAGTGGCTGTAGTTTTTCTTTTTATCACTAACTCTTGCTTTTAGCACCTTAGCACTTTAACAACCATCATGCTTTTTGGTTGCTTGGGACCTGGTTCCGTGGGAAAAAACTTGGCTTGCATTTCCCGTGGCATTCCGAGGTAAAAAATGCTAAATATTTGGCAAAATTGCATAAAATGTAATACACCAGTGGAAAGGATCTAGGCTTCTGCTGTTCCTTGTGCGCTAAGCTGCAAACCAGTAGGTTTTCTTCTCAAGCAAGAAAATGCTGGATGAAAGAGAAGAATGACTTTAGTAATCCTGGAAACTTGGAAGCCAAGAGGATATTTACTTGCCACGTATCCCAGAGCACTGAACAAACAGGGAAATAGGACTTGTTTGTTCGAAGTTGAAGAAAAGATTAGGGTATCAGGCTTGATTCTCACAAAGAATGAGGTATTTTTGCAGCTGCTTTTGAAACAGCCAGCTGGGGAGTTGTGCTTTTCTGTTTCTATTAATACACGTTATAGGCTTGTGAATTTAGAGGACTGAGAACTCATGTTTGCATGCGAGGAGGGAAACTCCTGTCACTGAGATCACAGCATAATAGGGGTTGAAAGGGACCTCTGGGGATCATCCAATCATCTTGTCTTTTTTTTTTTTTTTTCATTTTCATTCACTTGTTAATAGAAGCTTTATGTACAAAGCTGCTGTTTTCTTTCAGTCTTTGAACAATGTTTGTACTAACCAGGATTTTTTTTTCTTCTTGATTGTCAGAAGGAATTTGTGGAAGTGTCAGTCACTTGAGGCCAGTAGGTATTTCTTGGTTCACAGTACCAGTAGCAGTGCATCTTCATTCATTCTTCAAGTACTGTGCCACCCTGAATTTACAGTCCTGACTTAAGGCATAGTCATCTTTTGGGTCAGAATGTGCAGAAATTCCAGAGGATCTGCTGAGCTCTGTTTGTATAGTAATTTTCCAGAAATGTATCATGTTTATGCTGTGTTTTATATTTACTGGGCCTTGCTACCTTCCTTTGAGGTCACTTGAATGGAGAGAAGTTACAAGTTGGGAAATCACTTGACCTAGAAGCCTTTCCTGCTCTAGACCAACGACAAGTAAACTTTTCTTTTTCAAATTGCTTCTAGTTCCACGTGATTTTGTAGGACTAAAAGTCCATTTTCACCAGCATTTTATCACCTTTTTTCTCCTGGACATAAATTTAGAGATTTGAGTTTTGACAGTGCTTTTGTGCTGTATTTCTTTAATCTGTTTTTCTGAACGCTTTGCACAGATACTCAGAGACATCTGATCCGTATTAAAATGATCTAGATTCTGGCTTTTGTAGTTGAACTTGCGGATAACAAAGAGTCGTGCAAAGACTGAAACACTTGGGAGGATGGTAGAGGGGGAAGCAAACCATCAGTTTCAAAAGAGGTTGCTGTAAGAGCTATTTATTTATAGAAGGTTGTTTCTTCTTTTTCTCTGTTTCATGTTTGAATATAGATTATTTTTGTACCATGTATTTGGAAAGACTTTGAGTGTGTTTGCTTGCTCTTTCAGTGCAGTAACTGAACTTTTTTATCCTGCCACATGTTCTCTGCTAAAAGTAAAATTGAAGAGCACAGTACATCAGCCAGTTATCCTAAGAGAAACTCTATCCCAAATCACTTGTATTGGGCTTCTAATGGAGATGCAGTTCGTGACAGAACAGAATTGTTTAAGTTGGAAGAGCTTTAAAACCATTGAGTCCAACCATTAACCATCACTGCCAGGTTATCACTAAACCATGTCCCTCAGCACCACATCTGCATGGCTTTTCAGTCCCTCCAGGGGTGGGGACTCCACCACTGCCCTGGGCATCCTGTTCCAGGGCTTGACAACCCTTCTGTGAAAGAAATTGTTCCTCCTGTCCAAACTAAACCTCCTCAGAGCATGACACAACTTGAGGTGGGAGAAGACTGACAGCCGCTTGGCTCCAACCTCCTTTCAGGGAGTTGAAGAGAGCAAGAAGGTCCCCCCTCAGCCCCCTGTTTTCCAAGCTAGGTGACCCCAGGTGCTTCATCCCACTCCTGACAAGACTTGTGCTCCAGATGCTTCACAAGCTTTATTACCCTTCTCTGGACTTGCTCCATGCACTCAATGTCCATCTTGGAGTGAGGATCCCAAAACTGCACATGGTATTTTGAGGTGTGGCCTCAGCAGTGCTGAGTACAGGGGCATGATCACTTCGCTGCTCCTGCTGGCCACACTGTTGCTGATGCAGGCCAGGATGCTGTTTGCCTTCTTGGCCACCTGGCTCATGTTCAGCTAGCTGTCAATCAGTGACCCGAGGTCCTTTTCCACTGGCACTTTTCATCCATTTTACTCCAATCCTGGAGTGTTCATGGGGTTGTTGTCACCTAAGTGGAGAACCTGACACTTGTACCTCATTTCATTGGCCTCGACCCATCAATCCATCTGGTCCAGGTCCCTCTGTAAAGCCTTTCTACCCTCAAGCAGATGAACCCTCCTCTTTAGCTTGGTGTGGTCTGCGAACTTACCTCAGTGAGCTCCATCCCCTCTTCCAGATCATTTATAAAGGTAATCAAAGAGAACTGGCCCCAGTACCAAGCCCTGGGGGACACCACTTGTGAATAGTTGCCAACAGGAGTTATCTCCATTCTCCACCACTCTTTGGGCCTGGCCGTCAGCCAGTTTTTACCCAGAGAACCTCTCCTCTTGCACAATTATTAATTTCTGATTGCAGTCTCTTTCATTTGATATTTCCCCTTTGAGGGTAGTGTAAGCCTACAGAGCTTGTGTTGACTTGGGAGACAATAGGAACAGGCACTTCATTCACTGTGTTTGACTTAGGCAGCACTGCCACTCCTGTTATTTCTGCCTGACTGACAAGAAATAATAATACAATGCAGCATGCTCTGCTGTGTGCTTTTTCTAGAAATATGGGAAGTAACCATTGCTTTTCCACAAGGTGCAGCAATGTCTCTCTTTAAACAAACAAAAAGATTATATTTGGAAAAGACTCAGTCTTGGAAAGCTTTTTTTTTTTTTAATGACTGTTATCCTTTGTTAGGCCTTGTGTAGTGATTTACCCATTTATTATTTTACCTTGTGAGTGCTCTTACCTGCTGCTGATTGTCACCCTGAGTCATTTGTGTTCATTCAAAAATGTTTCTGAAGTTACTTTAAAGTTTATTTCTCACCATTTTTTATTTAATTCCTCACTAAATTC
Source organism: Psilopogon haemacephalus (assembly GCA_013396835.1). Lineage (NCBI taxonomy): Eukaryota > Metazoa > Chordata > Aves > Piciformes > Megalaimidae > Psilopogon > Psilopogon haemacephalus. The sequence goes on from VWZI01009160.1 coordinate 257,962, forward strand.
CAACCATGATAAAGCTTACATTAGCTTTTAAACCAGTCTCTGAGATGGTAACTTCTGCCCCAAAAAATCACAGGAAGTGTCATGTGCAGAGTTAAATAATTAAGGTAGTTGATGAGAGGTTTGTGGTTTTTTTTGGTGTGCTGTTAGTTGTCCCAGACTTCTCTGGAAGGTTAGAAAGAGGTCCTGTTGCTCTGTTAACACTTTAACCACTTCCAGCCACACAGCTGGAAGACGATTCACCATAAAAGGACTTGGGGGTGCTGATGGACACCAAGTTGACCATTAGTCAGCAATGTGCCCTTGTGGCTAAGATAGCTGGTGGTAAGAAAGATATAGTCCCATGAAGGGCTGTAAAGTTGATGGGGCTGGAGCATCTTTCTTATGGGAAAGGGCTGAGAGAGCTGAGGCTTTTCAGTCTGGAGAAGAGAAGACCTTGGGAGAACCTATCAGTGTAGATAAATACCTGAAGGGAGGCTGTAAAAAAGACAGAGCCAGACTCTTCTCATTGGTGCCCATTGACAGAACCAAGGTCAACAGGCACAAATTGAAACGTGGTAGGTTGTCTCTGAAAATCAGAAAACACTTCTTAACTGTGAAGGTGACTGAGTTCTGGCACAGATTGCCCAAAGAGGTTGTGAACTTGTCTTCCTTGGAGATATTCAGAAGTTGTCTAGAGATAGTACTGGGCAACCTGCTCTAGACCATAGAATGGGTTAGGTTGGAAGGGACCCTCAAGATCTTCTATTCCAAATGCCTTCTCTGGGCAGGGATATCTCACAACTAGACTTGGATGCTCAAGGCCTCATTCATCCTGGACTTGAGCACCTCCAGGGAGGGGCCATCCACAACATTTCTGGGCAACCTGTTCCAGAGCCTCACCACCATGGTACTAAAGAACTTCTTCCTAAGATCCGGTCTAAACCTACTCTCCCTCAGCTTCAAATCATCCCCCCCTGTCCTGTCACTAGAACAGGCCTTCCTGTAGGATCCCTTTAGGTACTCCAAGTCAGCTTCTCTCCTTCAGGCTGAACAACCACATCTCCCTTAGCCTGTCCTCATAGCAGAGGTGCTTCAGCCCTGCTTGGGCAGAGGGGTTGGGCAGGATGACCTCCAGAGGTGCCTTCACACCTCAAATACTCTGTGACTGTCAGGCAGTTTTTCTGAAGAGCAGTGTAATTTGGCTTCCTTCTATTGTGCTCCAAAGAGCTGCTGGAGTGGCTATGCGAGTTTTAACTTGTTCCCTGCTTTGTTTCCCAACAGGAGCACGCATACCCAGCTGATGAACTCATGCCTTTAACGTGCCGTGGACGAGTGCGGGGTCAGGAACCGAGTCGAGGGGATGTGGACGACGCCTTGGGAAAGTGAGTGTTCGAAATGGCTGCTCTGCCACGGGAGCAGCAAGGAATGACACTACAGTCTGCAGCCCATAACGCTTGTTTGCTCAGCTGACACACAAACCCTTCTTCTATGATTTCCTCTTGTCACGCTAACCAATGTGTAATTGTACCTTAATCAGAAAAAGAACTGACTAGGGAATGAGATCCAAAGAAAGTTTTCCAAGTGGGAGCTGACAGTTACGGTGTTTGCAAATTTGTCTGCTCAGTAGAGGTTAGAAGGGTTAAATATCATCTGCACAGAACGGTGAACAGTTCTCTCTTATGCTGGCCCTAGAAGTGATACTGAAAATGCATTTTTTTGTAGTAGCAGGAAGCTCTCTGAAAATGTAATTAGTCAAATGATTATCATGTGTCTGACAGCCCGAGTATAAAATATGGTTTCAGGCATGGAAACTCTTCACATTTTTCTTTTAAGATAGCTTGTATTGCAAATTATTGATGCTTTGGCCAGCAAAATGTAGATTTAAGGACTGATTTTCTCTATGTGAAATTGAACAAAGTTGAATTACTCTGAGTCTGTCATTAAGTTATTAATTTGTTCTCTGTGTGTACAGCTAATAGAGCAAATCTTAATAACAAATAGCTGATGATTTTTTTTTTATTGGCATCACTGCTTAACGTCTCTAAGCAGAACAGTGTTAATCAAGGCTGGATGCTTGTCTTAAATACTTATAATTCACTCAGCCTGTTGTTTTGGTTATTTTTTATCCTGTATGAAAGGTCCTTAGCCTAGAATTCCTCTGTAAACCTGCTGCCTTGAAGGTGTTGGGAGCTATGACTGATGAGAAAGAAGTGTCAAGGAAATGTATTTATAATCCTGGTCATGCACTCCTCTTAATGACCTTCTTTTTTCATAGTAACATTGAGTAAAAATACCTGTCACTCTCTTAACTGCACTGAATAGTGTAAGTATTTAGTATTTTCTGTATAGAATCATTTGGGTTGGAAAAGGCCTGTAAGGTCATCAAGTCCAACTAAGGCTGGTGCTAAACCATGTCCCTCATCTCTGCATCTTTTAAACACCTCCAGGGATGAGGCTTTCAGTCACCTCCCTGGGGAGTCTTTTCCAGTGATTGAAATTTATCTCTTTCAGTGATGAAATTTATTCTGATGTCCAACCTAAACCTCCTCTGGTGCAACTTGAGGCCATTTTCTCTCATCCTATGGCTTGTTACTAGGGAGAAGAGATCAACCCCCACCTGGCTCTGACCTCCATTCAGGGAGTTGTACAGAGCCAGAAGGTCTCCCCTCAGCCACCTTTTCACCAGCCTAAACAACCCCGGTTCCCTCAGCTGCTCCTCACAAGACCAGTTCTCCAGACCAGCTTTGATGCCATTCTCTGCTCCAGGACCTCAGTTTCTTTCTTTTAGTTACGGGCCCAAACCTGAACATGTTTTTTTCTGTTATGGTGCTTGGCTGTATTGTTATTTATGACTTCTCTTATATAATCCTTTTTCTTGCCAACTGGCCTCCCAGTGGTTCTCTCCAAGCTTTGCAATCACAGAATGCCAAGGTGAGGCAGCTAGGTCAGTTCTGCTTCCCTGGAGGGAACATGCTTGCACGCCAGTCTGCTTTATATTGTGTGGAAACACTGTATGTGTCATGCAGCTGTGCATAGCCACTAGGTAATCTCTTTCTTTTGTAGAATGACCTTCACAAAATGCTCTTAAACCTTTACAAATTGAAGATTGTTGTAGGTGACCACTGAATCAGAATTTGAGTTGCACTTCATGCATAGTAACACATTGCTATCAGAGTCTCAAGCACTGGGGTTTAAATTCCTGACCCTTGTTCTTCAAATGGCAGTCACAGCTGCTTCCTAAAGTTTCAGTTTTGATATCATCATATTTTCTAAGTTCTGTTCCACACATGATGTGTGTTTCTTAACACAAGAGTTAGACTAAACAACCTCTCAGCTTGGTATGTACTAGAACAGGCCTAGAGGAGAATATATGAGCAGGACAGACCTTAGTGTGATAGTTGTGTTTCAAACAGGAATATCACAGCAGCAAAGGGGAGGAGAGGTTGTGAGAGCATTTGGGTTGTTCAGCCTGAGAAAGAGAAGGCTCCAGGAGACCTTATTGTGTTCTTTCAGTCCTTAAAGGGTCCAATCAGAAAGCTGGGGGCAGACTTTCTAGCAAGGCCTGTTGTGACAGGACAAGGGGTGATGAGTTTAAACTGAGATGGAGATTTAGACTACATAAAGGGGAAAATTTTTTGACATTGAGGGTGATTAGGCACTGTCCCAGGTTGCCCAGAGAGGTAGTAGATAGCCCATCCCTGAAACTGTTCCAGGTGAGGTTGTTCAGGTTCTGGGTAACCTGCTCTAGTTGCAGATGTCCCTGCTGACTGTAGGGGCGTTTGACTAGGTGACCTTTAAAGGTCTTTTCTAACCTTAAGCATTCAGTGGACCTATATGGAATTATGGATTTGACTTGATGTTTTCTTTTTATGGAATAAGCATTTGTTTAAGCCTGTCACTTGCTAGTGCGGGTGGCATCAAGTGAAACTTGCTGAGAGAAATGGCAAAGAGGAGATTCTCATTTGCTTTGTTCATTTGATGTGTAATTTCAAAATCTTTGTATATAGACCAGCTAGACCAGCTTTTTCAAGTTGAACAGTTCTAGTCTGTTCACTTGTTCCTAGCTCAGGAGGTGCTATGTACCTTCAGCCCCCCCTTACTGCCCCTTTCCTCTTCCATTTTATCTCACGTAGAAGTTTCTTAACATGATAAGCCCATTTTCTTTAGTCTTTCACCACTAATTTTAACACTGAGTTTTACTGCAACCAGTTACAGCTTTTTCTGAAATAGGTAATTGGGACAGTTTCTGGGAGGAGAAATTTAGCTTGGAATGACTTTTGATCTTCCTGGATCTTTATATTGCGACTTAATAAGTTTTGTGAAGGAAGATAAAAATAGTTTGTCAAAAGGCTTTGAACCCTTTTGCTGGGTTTGAGTATTTGATTGGAAAGTAGAATAAACATTTAATTTGCTTCCAAGAAGTCTGAAGGCTTTGCAGTAAGTAAAAGTACCTTTATAATCATAGCTTGTTTCAGACAGCTCCTACTCTGGGTGTTAACAAAGGGAAGAAACTGCACAGGGTGTTTTAAACATCTTGTGTACAAATAATTTTTTAGCACTTAGTGGTCTGTGGGAATTTAGGTACTGCTAAAAATGGTTCGATTTCTACACATTCAAGTCTACAATAAATCTATTCTAAATTTCATTTCACAGATTCTCCCTGACCTTGATTGACACCTTGGACACTCTTGTGGTAAGTTTTATCTATTGACAAACTTTGATAAAACAGAAAGGTTGTCTTCTAATACTGTGACTTATTTTTACATCTCTATTTTTTAAATTATACATAAAAATTACTATTTTTTCTTCACCTTTGGTATCTGGTACCTGTTTGAAGTGGCTTTTCCTTGTAAGACCTTCCAGATTCTGCAATGGTGGTGTTTGGAGTTTGTGCAAAAGAGAACTAAAGGAGTTCTGCATTTCATTGATGCTTTCTTAACTTGATTTTCTTTGGGCTCTAACTGAAAGAAACATGTTGAGTTTCCTTCCCATGTAGTCTAAAGCACCATGCTGCAGGTGAATGTCTCTTAGCAACTGCTGAATTATTTAATTTAAATTGTATGTGCATGTTTTGTGGCTGAATTTGCTTGCACTTAAATATACTTTTTAAAAAATGCAACCTTGGTCATGTTTGCTAGGAAATGTTGTCAAACTTCCTATGTTCCACCTCTTATTCCAGTCTGTTCCAGACTCTCAAATTGATTATTGTGGTTTATTTATTGTTTGCTTGTCTTAGAGCAGGATTAACACTTGTGGAATTTAAAGGCACTTAGGATAATGAATTGGATGAGTCACAAATATTCCTAAGGACTGGTTGAACTAAAAGAAAGTCAATGTGAACAGAAGAAGTTGGAACCCTTCTGCTGTAAGAACAGTCTGAGAGTTGGGGTTGTTCAGTTTGGAGAACAGAAGGCACCAAGGAGACCTTCCTGTGGCCTTTCAGTACTTAAAGAGGACTTTTGAGCAGGGCCTGTTGTGACAGGACACAGATGGTGGTTTTTAACTCAAGGGAGATTTGGACTAGAGAGAAGGAAAGAATTTTTGACAGTGCAGGTGGTGTGATGTTGGCTCAGGTTTCCCAGAGAGGTGGTAGATCTCCCATTCCAGGTCAGGTTGGTTGGGACTCTGAGTGACATGCTGTAGTTGCAGGTGTCCCTGCTGACTGCAGAGGAATTGGACTACCTGACCTTTAAAAGTCCATTCTAACCCAAACCACTCTATGAAACGCCCAAGCTGTTCTTCAGGCATCAGGAGGAAACCATTGGGAGGAGAAAAGCTGCTAGAACAATTCACTAAACCTTAGGGGTGTGGCTCCTTATCTTATGAGTAGGAGTTTCTGTGAAATCTGGGAGGCTTTGGAACGAGTCAGTCTTTGCCCACTGTGCCAGCACAGCCTCATCAGGCTGAGTCCTGTTCCACTACAGTCATGGCATGTGAGCAGGAAGAGGAACAAACGAGTCCTTGGCTAATAATTTAGGTACACTCTGGGTGACTTTGTGTACAGCTTTTATTCTCTTTCATGTGTCTCATGAGAAAAACAGTCATACTAATTTCTGCTTGCACAGTGTCATAGTGTGTCCCTGCAGGACCAGAACATCAATCTAAGGCATGTTAAATGGTTTTCCTTTTTTAACTCATTGCACTTGTTCTTCTGCACCTGAGTGTGGCTGTCAAAACCTCAACACTTGGTTACATTTGTATTGCAGGTGTTGAATAAAACCAAAGAGTTTGAAGAGGCTGTAAGAAAAGTAATAAAGGATGTGAATTTAGACAACGACATAGTTGTATCTGTCTTTGAAACCAACATAAGAGTCCTTGGGTGAGTAACCTTGATCTTTTCTAAATTCCTTAAAATGTGTTTGTGTGGGTTTTTTTAAAGAAATGTCCTTAAGACACAACTTTCTGTGCTCTCTTGCTTCATTTACAACAGTTGTGCCTGTGTCGGTTAGCACAGGTTGACACCTGCCCTATGCAAGGCTGTCAGATATGGGGCAGGAATCCATGCAATGGTTCTGAGTCAGGCTGACCTCCATCTCACTGCTGCAGGTGTAGCTGTTTGGATTAAAAGAGATTGTTCCTGCTGAGGTAGCAGTCTGTTTTTGTAATGGAAACATGGTCATGAAGTACACTGTTCAATACTTGATTTTGTGGATAGCACATTTCCATACTTAATGTGATAGATTATTTCAGATTGGAAGGGAACTCTGCAGGTCTCTAGTCCAATGTGCTGCTCAGCACAGGAGCAGAACAGGCTCATTTTAAAGCTATTATTGAGCATCTCTGAAGAGGAAAGGCTGAGAGACCTGGGGCTGTTTAGCCTGAAGAAGAGCAGCCTGAGAGGGGATCTGATCAGTGTTCAGCAAGAGCTAAAGCAGGGTGGGGCAAGAGGATGGGGCCAGACTTTTCACAGTGGTGCCCAGTGACAGGACAAGGGGCAATGGGCACAAACTAGAATCTAGGCGGTTCCAACTAAACATAAGGAAAAACTTCTCTGCTGTGGATTCTGGGGCCCTGGCGCAGGCTGCCCAGAGAGGCTGTGGAGTCTCCTTCTCTGGAGAGGTTCTAAACCCACTTGGACATTGTGATCCTTGACAGCCTGCTGTGGGTGACCCTGCTTTTGCAGGAGAGTTGTACTGGGTGATCTCCAGAGGTCCCTTCCAACTCTCACTGTGTTAGAATTCTGTTGTTAAATGTAGTTTTTAGAGGTGGTGTTCTTGATTAACTATATTGATTAGTCAATGAATCCTCTACAGTTCAGAATCCTAAACAAGAATTGCTTCCTAAACACTGGCAGCAAATCTTGAGCATAACTGGGAGTTGTCTGCTCAACATCCCTGCAAGTTAGGGCCTTGGAAATACAGCACAGTTATGTCCATAGAAGTCTAAATTGTGGAATTTTTATGTTGCTGTTGAGATGGATATACCTTTTGAGATGTGGATAATTTTTCTTGTATTTAGAGGTCTCCTAGGTGGGCATTCAGTGGCAATTATGCTGAAAGAAAAAGGCGAATATATGCAGTGGTACAATGGTGAACTTCTGCACATGGCAAAGGAGCTGGGCTACAAGCTTTTACCTGCTTTTAACACCACTAGTGGTCTCCCTTATCCAAGAGTAAGTCCTCTGGTTTCTGCAATTCAGAATTACTTTTGTAAGCACAAGTTTTGTGATTTTGGTTTTATCTCTGTTTCTAAAATCATTTGTATGTTTATTAAATGTTCAGAAAACCAAAAGCTGACAAAATACTCGTTTAGGCTCTCTGAATCCCTGCATTTCCAGCTCTGGAAACTCTAATATGGATTGTTGTGGGTAAACAGGAACAGCAGGAACCTTGGCTGATCTTGGTCTACTCATGTTTTACTCCCTGCTACTTAAAGGCAGCACCAAATAGATGAGGAGAGTAATTTTTGTTTTGGTACATATCTCTCACCGAGATAATGAAAGAACATAGCACAGGCATTTGCTTCTGAATTTATCAGAAAACTGATTAATCTTCATGGTCTACATCCATATTTTTAAAGATAGCAAAAGTAGCTGTAATCTGAAAACATTCACTTCATGTAAAAAACCTTTTCTCAAACCCTATAAATGACAGAAATCTGCTTCCTGTACATATCTTCCACTGAGTTTCTGAGATGTGACTTTGACTGGAAATTTTCCCGTCAATTGAAAGTTAAGGTCCAGTAAATCAGCATTTTCCCAGTGAAAATGCTCAGAGTTTGACAGTCCTCTGCTGAGAGGCCTCTCTCAAGAATACAGAAAGTTCATGTTGAGCCTGCAGCAAAAGCAGGTCCACCTACCAAGTGTTCTCTGGAAGCAGGAGGAGTGAGATATTTGCAAAGCTCTTCTGAGTTCCTGATTTGCTGGTATATAAATTGCTAGAATTAGATTTTCTGGATGGTCTTCTTTTATCCATATCTCCAGAGAAGCAGGCAATGGCTACTTGGGCCAGTCCTTGTTTGGGGTGGTTGACTATTCTGGGTAGTTTTCCACAACTTTGTGTGCACTTGAGTTGACAACAGGTGGTTAAGCAGAGCAAAACAGAAAGGGGCTGCATGATCTTTTTTTCATTTTGCTTTTAGAAAAAGAGCATAGATTATATGCTCTCTACAAACCTGTAACAGGAGTGCAAATAGTAAAAATAAAGGTGATCATCTCTGGTTTTTTTTTTTCCTAGGTTAACTTAAAATTTGGAGTAAGACATCCAGAAGCACGAACAGGAACAGAAACTGATACCTGTACAGCTTGTGCAGGTACCTTGATCCTTGAGTTTGCAGCTTTAAGCCGATTCACAGGAACATCTATATTTGAGGTTTGCTTTCCATGATACCTTGTTTGTTTCTTTTTGTTTTGCTTGCTATTCATTAGTGTTTTGTTGCATCTCTGTAATCTTGGAAAACCAGTTTTGGCTTAATGAAATATCTTAGTAGTTATGCACAAAAAGTATGTGTATGCATGCAGATTTGTTGTTTTTATGACTTTTTTTTCTAGGTATTTTGATTTAAAAAAATATCAAAACCAGAAGAAATTATTTTATTTGAAAGTAGTTACAGTATGACAGAGGTAAATGAGATAACTACATTAAAGAGTAGCTAAACGGTAATGGTTGCATTATTTTGGATATTTGAATCAGGACTGATAAGAGGAAAAGCTGTTTAAAGCATCTCCCCTATGGAGACAGGCTGAGGGAGTTAGGGCTGTTCAGTCTGGAGAAGAGAAAGCTCTGGGGAGATCTTAGAGCAGTCTTCCAGTACCTAATGGGGCCTACAAGAAATCTGGGGAGGAACTTTGCAAGGGCTGGTAGTGACAAGATGGGAAGGAATGGATTGAACTGAAAGAGGAAAGATTTAGACTGGATATTAGAAAGAAACTCTTTACTGTGAGGGTGGTGAAACACTGGAACAGGTTCCCAGGGGGCTTGTGGGCGTCCCCTCTGTGGAGGTGTTCAAGGCCAGGTTGGATAAGACTTTGAGCAACCAGGTGTTCCTGGCCATGGCAGGAGTGCTAGAACTAAATGATCTTTAACATCCCTTCCAACCTAAACTATTCTATGACTCTATGAATATTTGGTCCGTGAAATGCAGCTTAAAAACAAAAACCTGGAACTCAGCACTTATATGGTCCCACTGAACATGTGGAGAACCTACTTCTATATTGTTAGTAGAAAGCTAGGTGAAAATGCTTGCAGACATGGTTTCCTTGATCTGATACAAAACATGGTAAGCTTTTTCATATTGAAAACCTCTCAGAATGGGCTAGTGTTTAATTTCATGTCATGGAACCCAGTGGAAGCACAGCTGGGTCTGTGCTGTGCTTTGATAAAACTTCTTCCCTAAAATTCCATACACCTGTTTGATTTAAAGCCATTTTTGTTGGGTAGGTTGTTACCTTCAAGTTGATTTTGTATATATCAAGAATAACTTTATACTAATGAAAGGCCCAACCTAAACCTCCCTTGGCGTAACTTGAGGCCATTTCCTGCTCTCATTTGTTGCTTGGGAGAAGAAACTGACCCCCAGCTGGGTCCAACCTCCTTCCAGGGAGCTGTAGAGAGCCAAAAGGTCTCCCCTCAGCCTCCTTTTCTCCAGACTAAACAACCCCAGTTCCCTCAGCTGTTCCTCACCAGACCTGTTCTACAGACTTGTCACCAGCTTTCTTGCTCTTCTGTGGACATGCTTCAGAACCTCGATGTTGTTCTCATAGTGACAGCCCCAAACCTGAACCCAGTACTTAAGGTACAGCCTCATCAGTGCTGAGTGCAGGGGGACAATCGCTGTCCTGTATGTAGCACTGAGTTTTATAATAGCTAGATAGGAAACGTCATATGACTTCCCAGCATCTTGATTTGAAGAGATGGGAGAAGTTGTCTTTGGTATTAGCGTTCCCCTGATCTCCTGTGATGAATGTTTGTTGTTGTTGCAGGAATATGCCCGGAAAGCACTGGATTTTATCTGGGAGAAGCGGCAGCGCAGCAGCAACTTAGTGGGTGTCACCATTAATATTCATACTGGAGACTGGGTCCGCAAAGGTGGGTGGCATTCTGGCTTGGAATCAGAGAAACATACAATCAGTCAGGGTTGGAAGGGACCACAAGGATCATCCAGTTCCAACCCCCCTGCCATGGGCAGGGACACTCTACCCTAGATCAGGCTAGCCATAGCCTCATCCAGCCTGGCCCCAAACACCTCCAGGGATGTGGCCCCAACCACCTCCCTGGGCAACCCATTCCAGGCTCTCACCACTCTCATGCTGAAGAACTTCCTCCTCATATCCAGTCTGAATCTCCCCACCTCCAGCTTTGCTCCATTCCCCCTAGTCCTGTCGCTACCTGATAGCCTAAAAAGTCTCTCCCCAGTTTTTCTGTAGGCCCCCTTCATATACTGGAAGGCCACAAGAAGGTCACCTCAGAGCCTCCTCTTCTCCAAACTGGATAGCCTCAACTCTTTCTGTCTGTCCTCATAGCAGAGGTGCTCCAGCCCTCTGAGCATCCTGGTGGCCCTTCTCTGGACATGCTCCAGCATGTCCACATCCCTCTTGTAGTAGGGGCTCCAAAACTGGACGCAGTACTCCAGGTGACCACAGGGGGCTTTAGGCAAGAAAATCGTGAGTCACTGTCCCCAGCACTTACCTGCCTTACTGAAAATTCTTAATTGGATAGGCAGATAGGCAAGTGGAGTAGACTTAATTTCAGTGCTGGAGAAACCTGTTAGAATGAGGCTAGGCTTTGCTCTGGAAAAGTGTTCTGGTAGAGAACCTAGTTTTCATTTGTGTCCTCTGATTCACTTTAATACAGGGGGGAATTCTGAGATATTCCTCTATAAATATATAGGAAAAAAATATAAATGGGTCTGTGGTTGTTTATGGCAGCCAGAGGAAATATTTTCACATGAGGAGAGTGGAAACAGCTGACTTCAGTGCATGCCTGTTTGTGTTGTAAAGTGCACTAACAGTATTGTGCCTCTGCATCCACCTGTGTCTTAATTTCTTTTACTGAAAAAGCCTTTGAAATCAAAATGAAACCAAGGAAAGAGATCCTTATAGCTACCATCTAAAGCCCACCTTTGTTTTTCATTCTCTGCTGTTTTCTAGATAGCGGAGTTGGAGCTGGCATAGATTCCTATTACGAATATTTATTAAAAGCCTATGTCTTGCTGGGAGATGACAGCTTCTTGGAAAGATTTAACACGGTGAGTTAACACCTTGCACAGGTTTGTGCCTTCTGCCAGACAAATTTAAGACTAATTGTGTTGTCAGTCAGCTGTTAGTCTGAGAAACCTGTGAAGAAGGGATCTTTAGCAGAATCTGTCACTTCTGGTGTGTCTAGTGCCAGCTCTTGCTACGAGTTTCTGCTAATCTTGGGTGAACTGTCACCTAAGCAACTATTTTAACCCCATCCAGTGAAAACCAGAATCTTCTGGACCTTTTCCCATGTCTGCCATAAAGGCGAAGCTGTACTTCAAGATCAGCTTGGAGAGTGTAATACTGCAGATGCTTCTGTAAGACAGCAAACAAGCCATGTACAATTTCCTTCTGTCCTAGAGCAACAAAAAGATCTGAAAATCAAAGTCTGGATCCTGCATTGCGGATCCTGAGGCACACTACGCATCTAAGCACACTTATAATCTAAAAAAAAAAAAAGACACTTAGATAACTAAATTCATAAGGTTAGTGAGCAGCCTTTTCAGCATCATTACTCTTTCATAAAATAATTTTTCTTTTGAAAATAGCTATGTCCAATAGCAATGTTTTATATCATAAACTGATTTTGTATAACACCATTTTAGATCATGACCAGTACTAAAATTGACATAATTCAGTAGCTTAAGGCCTGTTGCAACATTTGAAGTGTAATTATGATTTCATATTCCTAACCTGCAGCCACCATTATTGTATTTTTCTTCAATTATGTCTGTTAACTGATTCCTATCAATCTGCCCCATGTAGTCATGACTGTGCTTCAGAAAACAAGAAAAGCATCTTCTATCTTGGGCTCTATAGAATTGGGATTTAGCAAGCTGATAAGTGAGCTAGTGGGTTTGAATGATACTCTGAGACACCAAATCTAGCTGCTTTGTTGGGTTTTCTTGGTTTTGTTTTGTTGGGTTTTCTTGGTTTTGTTTTGTTGGGTTTTCTTGGTTTTGTTTTTTGTGTGTTTTTTTTTTTATATAACTCCTTTTTGCCTTCTCCTCATGAGATGCATTTGCTTTAGAATTCTCTGGTTCAGAGAAAGCAGTTTCAGTATTAGTGTGTGCTTAAAGATTCAGCCAAAACAAATGTGTCTTAACTGTTGATAGTAAGTTGTTAATCACATGGCTGCTGAATATAGTACTCTGCATGTGTAGTACTTGGAAAAACTGATGCATATCCTGTGTGTAATGCTTTGGAGCTTTTCAGTGTTTACTGCTTCTTCGTTTGTAAAAGTAGAAACTACTCTGCACTGCCAGAGGTAATAATGATTGGGAGTGTAGTGCTGGTTCTACTGAAATAAAATGCCCAGTGATAGGCCATCTATGACATTTAGGGATAAAGCATCTAGTCTCATCTCTGTTTGGTAGAATGTCTTGGTAATACAAACTCATGGGTTTTTCTCTTCTTTGTCAGCACTACGATGCAATAATGAGATACATCAGCCAACCACCTCTTCTTCTTGATGTTCATATTCATAAACCAATGCTAAATGCCAGGACCTGGATGGATTCCTTGCTGGCTTTCTTCCCTGGGTTGCAGGTAAGGTCCCAGGTGCAGATGATCTTAATAACAAGTAAATGATGAAGCAGACTGGGAGAATCTACTGGAGAGAATCCAATGGAGAGCTATGAGGATGATTAAGAGACTTGAACACCTCTACAATGAATGAAGACAGCTGGGGCTGGTTAGTCTGGAGAAGAGAAGGCTGAGAGGGGATCTTATTAATGTCTATAAATATCTGAGGGGTGGGTGTCAGGATGAAGGTGCCAGACTCTTGCCAGTGGTGCCCAGTGATAGGACAAGGAGCAACGGCTACAAGCTTCAACACAGCAAGTTTCACCTCAACTTCTTCCCTGTGAGGGTGGTGGAGCCCTGGAGAAGGCTGCCCAGAGAGTTTGTGGTGTCTCCTCTGGAGACTCTCAAAACCCATCTAGATGTCTTCCTGTGTGTCCTGCCCTAGGTGTTCCTTCTTTGGCACAAGGGCTGCACTCAATCTCTGGAAATGCCTGCCAGTGTCTTACACTCTATGATTCTATAGTCAAGCTGAGTAATTATATTTGCAGAAACACTGAATGGTGTTCACTCCTCCTGCCACTTCAGATGCAAGTTAGCAGCATTGCTGGCCGTTTTGAATACCAAGAGAAGCATGTCTGTAGAGTTTGCTTCCTTTGCACTAGTAATAAAAGCAATCACATCAAGCTGCCTTTTTAGTACTCTAGTGACAGCTTTTTTATGTTGTGTGTCATTTACATCTTTAAGAGAAACTAGATCACACTTCCACCACAGAAGTTAGTCTGCAGCTTTACATGACCATAGTGATCGTTGCCTAACTTTGAATGTGTGATGGTGTTAATTTTATTGCTCACTTTTAGGTGCTGAAGGGCGACATTAGACCTGCCATTGAAACTCATGAGATGTTGTATCAGGTTATAAAAAAGCATAACTTTCTTCCAGAGGTAAGATAGTAAATTTTTGGCTTGTGTAAACTGATTCCTAGCTTCATTTGAGCAGTCTCAGATACCATTGTGAAAGAAAACCAGTGGGTGTATGTTACTAAAACCAAAGGTTCATTTCCACAGCATTCATATGTGACTTGCAGTCCTACAACTGTATTTTGGTTATGAAATATTTTTTCAGTTAAGTTGTAATTAGCACAACAATAGGAAGTTGCTTCTGTTAGTGGTTTCTTGGGCTTTATATTTCAGCCTTTCAGAATTGCCCTTGACTCATTGCAATATGCAGAACTTGTGTCACCACGTGCAGTAGTTCCTTAGTAATATAATAGCGTTAATTCACAGTCATCTTTTTTTAACACAAAGGGGGAAACTAAAGACTGAATTGTTCTGAAATTGTGCATAATGTCCTTAAAAGCAGGTACAAAAACTTACTTGTAAACATTGCCAGGGTAGTCTCTGAGCAAGTGAATTCTACACAGGAAAACTTGTTTGCCTGCTGAAGTGTGTCTTTATTCTGTGATGACTCAAAATATATAAGCTCCCAACTCCAATTTTAATTTTGACTTTCCTCTGGTGTAAGCTTATTCTTCTAGAGAACATTTTAATAAACACCACATTCACCTAGTACAGTTATTGAGACCAAAGAATGCTTTCTAAGCACTGGAATGATTTTTTTGTGGGTTTTTGGGTTTTTTTAAGAGTGCTTTTAAAATGGTACAATTTGGCTCCTTAGGGATTTTTTGGGTTGTTTTTTTGGGTGCTTTGTACTTTCAAAAGCTACTTTGACAGATGAGTTAGTTGGATGAGGTTCAACAAGACCACGTGCAAGGTCCTGCACCTGGGTCAAGGCAATCCCAGGCACAAATACAGACTGTGCAGTGACTGACTGGAAAGCAGCCCTGAGGAGAGGGACTTGGGAGTGCTGCTGGATGAGAAGCTCAACGTGAGCCAGCAGTGTGCACTTGTAGCCCAGAAAGCCAGCCAGATCCTGGGCTGCATCAGAAGTGTGGCCAGCAGGTTGAGAGAGGTGATTCTCCCCTTCTACTCCACTCTGGTGAGACCCCACCTGGAGTACAGCATCCAGTTTTGGAGCCCCTATTACAAGAGAAGGGCCACCAGGATGCTCAAAGGGCTGGAGCACCTCTCCTATGAGGTCAGACTGGAAGAATTGTGTTTAGTCTGGAGAAGAGAAGGCTCTGAGGTGACCTTCTTGTGGCCTTCCAGTATCTGAAAGGGGCCTATAAAAAAGCTGGGGAGAGACTTTTTAGGCTATCAGGTAGTGACAGGACTAGGGGAAATGGAGCAAAGCTGGAGGTGGGGAGATTCAGACTGGACGTGAGGAGGGAGTTCTTCACTGTGATCATGGTGACACCCTCTGGAATGGGTTGCCCAGTGAGGTAGTGGAGGCCCCATCCCTGGACGTGTTTAAGGCCAGGCTGGAGGAGGCTGTGGGCAGCCTGATCTAGGGTAGGGTGTCCCTGTCCATGGCAGGGAGATTGGGACTGGATGATCCTTGTAGTCCCTTCCAACCCTGACTGATTCTATGATTTAAGGCAGTATGTCATCCTCTTTGCTAAAGATCTAAGTTAAACCCTGTACAGACTGATAGTGAATGCAGGCCATCACAGAAAGGGCTTTCACCAATGCATAATAGGAGTGAATACACAGACTGGAAAATTCAAGCTTAGTTCAACTCAAGCTGCACCATGGAAGATTTAGGCTGGATGTTAGGAAGAAGTTCTTCACAGAAAGAATGATTGCCCATTGGAACAGGCTGCCCAGGGAGATGGAGTCACTGGCCCTGGAGGTTTTTAAAAGGAGACTGGATTAAGACACTTGGTGCCACGGTTTAGTTAATTAGAAGGTGATAGGTTGGACTCAATGATCTCAAAGGTCTTTTCCAACCTGGTTAATTCTGTGATTCTGTGATTTGTGGATAACTGACTTCTACCTTGAGGTATTTCTTACAGTAGAAACAGCTGCTTTCCATCTGTCAGCCTGCAGTGACAGCTTATGTGCTAGAGGTGTCAGCTGATAGGTGTGCTTATCAAAGGGTGATTTCTCTGTCGCTGCCCCTCCGCAGGCTGCTTTGTTTGGGTTACAGCAGCAGTTGGGTGCTTGTGCTGATGGGAGTGATTGCAGCTTGTATGCTGCCTTCTGGGTCTGGAGCACAAGTTCTCATCCGGCTCCTTCTGCCAGAACTTTCTGGAGACTTGTCAGGAGGCTGGGTGGTGTCCTGCACTCACACAAGCTTAAATCTCACTCATGCTATGTGATCTGAATAAAATAAATACTAGATACTGCAACAGGTTGTCCAGGGATGTGGTTGAAGCCCTGTCTCTGGAGACATTCAGGATCAGACTTGGTGTGGCTCTGGGCTGCCTGATTTAGTTGGAGGTGTCCCTCTTGACTGCGGGGTGGGTAGAACAAGATGGCCTTTGAGGATCCCTTCCAACCTAATGCAATTTGTGAGTCTGTCTAGAGCACCGGTTTAGGTTGTGACACCAAATGTACTAACTGGATAGAAGTTCCTGTAGCCTCCTGAGGCTGATGTTGGGCCTTCAGGCCTCCACTGTTGTGTACTTTATCTGTTGTGATACAGTTGAGTCAATTTTTGGGGCCTATCAGAAAAATGGGACAGTCTTTTTATCAGGGCCAGTTGTGACAGGACAAGGGGTGATGGTTTGAAACTGGGAGGCAGATGTAGACTAGAGAGGAGTTCTTTGACAACAAAGATGGTGATGGCCCCGGTTGCTCCGAGATGTGGTAAATGAACCATGCAAGGTGAGATTGAATGGGGCTCTGAACAACCTGCTGTAGCTGCAGGTGTCCCTGCTCACTGCATAGAGGTTGGACTAGATGACCTTTAAAGGTCTCTTCCAACCCAATGCAATCTATGATTCTATGAAATTAACCTGTCTTTGTTTTTCTTGCATTTATTTTCGTCTGTTCTTTTCCTCAGGCATTCACAACAGACTTCAGAGTTCACTGGGCTCAGCATCCTTTGAGGCCTGAATTTGCTGAAAGCACTTACTTCTTGTATAAGGTAAGGTCACTTTCATTCCTCTGGTATTTGGTCACTTTGTCTAGCATTCAAAATTTGGTTTTATTTCAATATATAGAAGGAGTAGCATATTTTTCTGTAGAATGTATAGCCTACCTCTAGATTATTTTGTCTACTGGAACCTATTCTGCATATAAACAAGTTGAAAGTATCTGCTTTCAAAAACTCTTGGTTTATATGCCTAGAATTTGAAAGAAAACTCTTAGGTGACAAAGGGCTATATTTTTTTAGATGCTTACAGATATTGCTGATCTCTTTTAAGGATATCTTAGAGACTAAGAGCTGGTGGTTTGGGAGTTCCCCACCCGTCACACTTTGAAATAACCCAGGCTAGGACTCAGTCAGCTGGAAGTTAAGGAAATGAAGCTTTATATTTACAGCTTTGCACAATATAGAAGCAGATGTTTATAACAGATATTGACAGTGAAAAGGTAATACTGAAACACCACACCCCTCCCAGAGATCAGAGTCCCTAAGAGGGGTTCTCAACCCCCCTGCCACCTTCCCTCCACTTCCCAATCTTACCTCACTTGTCAGAGAAGGGAAGGTAGATCAGCCAGGGGAATTAGCAGCAGGAACATACTTAGTGAAGTTATTCAGATCCAGCTAAGAAGGCAGGGAGAGAGATGCAGCAGCACCATGGCGCAAAGCCGTCTGAGTTATCTTTGTTTTGGTTATAACATTTATACCATTTCAGTGAACAAATGAGTGAAGGAGACAGTGGAATGTTTTCCTTTCTCAGCTTATAGTCTAATTTCTCATTCAAATCCTTTAATTAGTTCAAACTAGCACAAAGAGCAAAAGCCATTTGTAGCTCACAGAAAAGAGCAGTACCTAAATGTCCTGTTGTTTCTGTAAGCATTTCCATGCCCTTACCTGCATTATCTGTAAGAGACAGGGCAGTGGCATCTCAGATTGATTAGTGCCTGTGATAAATTAGACTTTACTGGTTCTCGAGAAGGTTTGGATTCAAACTAGCATTGGGAAAGTGACAGCTGCTAATTGTACCTTAAGTCAAACTGCACCTCAGAGTATGGTTTTGGGTATCCTTTTCCTTTTATAGGCTACTGGGGACCCTTATTATCTGGAAGTGGGAAAAACACTCATTGAAAACTTGAACAAGTACGCAAGAGTGCCTTGTGGATTTGCTGCAATGAAGGATGTTCGTACAGGAAGTCATGAAGACAGGTAAAAGCTTTTGCAATTGTTTTCTTCATAAAAGGATCACAGAAAACTATGTCGTTACTCTCTTTTATGTAATTTAATTGACTTTGGATTAGCTGCCTATCTTGAGTTGTACAACCAAGTCCTAAATTGCCTGTTTATCATAATCTATAAACATTGTCTCATAGCAATGGATGAACTGCTTCCAAACAAAATATACTTCCAGTCAAGAAGGCTGTAAAGAGGTTTATGTGTTCTGTATGTTTCTGCTCTTTGGTAATAAACATGCCCAATTGTTTCCCTCCAAACTTAGTTTCTTCTCAGTGGAAGGGACACTAATGGGATTCATTTCCACAGTGTAATAGTTATGAAGCTTTCAGAGGTGTAGCAATAAGAGTATTTGTTTTACTGATGCTTTTGAAAAAAAAAAGGGGATCTTCCTAAAGGACATCCATTTCTTTCCCATAGAATGGACTCTTTCTTTCTGGCTGAGATGTTTAAATATCTTTACCTGCTGTTTGCTGATAAGGAAGACATGATTTTTGATATTGAAGATTATATCTTCACTACAGAAGCTCATCTGTTACCACTTTGGCTTTCCACTACAAACCAAACCATCTCCAAAAAAAATACAGTAAGTAATAACTCTAAGTTAGTTTTAGTGGTGCTTTGAAGCAGTTCCCTCTTCTTTATGAGAGGACCGAAGAGAAAAAAGCAGGGAAAATCCTAGTTTGAAGTAGTACACCAGTTCTGACACTTTATTTAATAGGACCTAGTTCATCATATGAACAGTGCCAGTCACATAGCTGTGAATAATGTTTATTTAATGGAATTCTGCACCACTGAATCTGGGGAAAAAAAAGCTGTGGAATACAAGTGATACATCAAAAGAAAATGATTCCTTACCTCTGTAAAATTTTTAAAGAATACCCTACCATCTTTCTATCTCCATCTTTATTTTCTGTTATTTTTTTCTGAGACATTGTCAACAGTGTCTAAGTTTTTGTTGCTTATTTTACCACACAAATCCTTGGCAAAATTTAGAAAAGTTTGTTTTAATCCATGCAGTAGGCCTATCTTGTTTAAATGTGAGAACACTCATAGAATCATACAACTGTTGAGGCCGGAAGAGACTTCTGAGACCATCAAGTCCAACTGCACACCCAGAGCTTGCAATCCTGCCACTACCACTACACCACGTCCCTCAGCAACACATCTATATATCTTTTAAATCTCTCCAGGGATGTGGACTCTTCCACTTCCTGGGGCAACCTGTTCCAGTGTCTGAGAACCCTTTTTGGGAAGAAATTTTGCCTAATGTCCAACCTGAGCTTTTTCTAGCACAACTTGAGGCTGTTTCCTCTAGTCCTGTCACTTGCTGCATGTGAGAAAAGACCAATCCCCACCTCACTCCATTCTCCTTTCAGAGAGTTGTGAAGAGCCAGAAGGTCTCCCCTAAGACTCCTTTTCTCCAGGCTGAACAACCCTGCTTCCCTCAGTCACTTCTCATAAGACTTGTGTTCAGGGCCCTTCGCTAGCTTAGGTTGCTCTTCTCTGGACACCCTCCAGCACCTCAGTGCCCTTCTTGGAGTGAGCACAGTATTTGAAGTGTAGCCTCACCAGTGCCAAGTGGAGGGAGACGATTGCATCCCTAGACCTCTTGGCCACGCTATTTGTGATCTAGGCCAGGATGCTGTTGGCCTTCTTGGCCACCTGTGCACACACTGGCAGATGCTTAGCCAGCCATTGACCAGCACCCCTAGATCCTTCTCCACCAGGCAGCTCTCTAGCTGCCACTCCCCAAGTCTGTAACATTGCAGGTTTGTACATTACTTAACCTTCCAAATAACCTACAGCTAATAGAGCTGTGCTGAGAAGCATCCTAAATACCTGTCATTGTTCTGTTCTGTGCTCACTAATGTGACATCATTCATTTTTAAGGCAGTAATGCTGCTAGCAGAAGAAATACATTGAGACTGTGGAGAGAGAGATGACGGGGGAATCAGGGGTGTAA
Organism: Psilopogon haemacephalus; assembly: GCA_013396835.1. NCBI lineage: Eukaryota > Metazoa > Chordata > Aves > Piciformes > Megalaimidae > Psilopogon > Psilopogon haemacephalus. The sequence continues at coordinate 278,325 of VWZI01009160.1, forward strand.
ATTCCCTTATGTTAGTGTCTCAGTTTTCACCCTGTATTTTGAGTTCTATAGTAAGACCTGGATCAGAGGAAAATGCTCCTATTATGCGTCAAGCCGCACTGAGTAGAAAGCAGTCTGGTTCATGGACAGTTTCATGTTCCATTAGACAGTGGGATAAATGCAATTACTTGCTCTCAGTGCCCAACGTTAATACATTTAGTGTGCCATGGAGTTTGATCTTTTGATGGGGAGAGCCTGCAGCCTGTCTGAAATATTCTTTCCTTGAGCATTTATCATGCTTCATCTTTGAGTTTTGGAAAAGGGACGCTTGTTTAAACTACACAAGAAGTTCTCTGAAGGATCTGAATTATTTTATATAACTTTTGTTGCCAGCATAAAAAGTTGATACTTTGAGGCAGGATACCCACAACTTAAGCTGTCTGAAGAGGTGACCTAACAAATGTAGTTCTTTTCAGAACCATGAATGTTAATAAAAGGCCAGTAAAGGGGGACAGAGTCAATTGTTCAAGTGCAGTTCAAGTCAAAGCTGCTAACATGCATAATGCAAGCAAGAAAGGTTGAGTGCATATGGTGTCCAAAAAAAATGTGTGAAATGGCTAAAAGGCTGAGAGTGTGTTTTGGAATTTAGCTGATGGTGAAAAAAATAGGTAAGAACAAATGGAATGTGTAAATTTTTTTTTTTATATAAACACAGTGCTACAAAGCCAAAAGATGTATGAGCTAGTTGGTAGCATCAACCCAACATCCTGTTTGTACTGATTCTCCTAAACAGGAAAGGTCATGTCTTATTGCTCTGATGCTTGCAAGATCTTTAAGTGATGTGACTACCATTTGTTACACTAGGAGCAGAGATACTTCAAAGTGTTTATTCCAGTAAACTAATAGCCTTTTGACCTTGTGTTTAGGGAGCCTTTACCTATTTTTATAAGCTAATTCAGTAGGTTTTAACTTAGCTAATAATGTTGCAAATGAGGTGGAGTTTTCTGTTGTGGCTTTCCTTGCGAGTAGATAAATACTACATCTGTTTTTCTAGGTGAGAAAATGAACTTGCCAGCTAGCCAACCAATTATTTGCACAACTAAGCACAGGCTAACTATGGCACCATAGCACCATGCATGTGCAAAATGGCTTCACATGTTGCAAACCAGCAGTTTGTGCCAGTGCTAACTCTCTCATCTTTACTGAAAATAAAGATTGAGTTATATGTAGATCCATCCCTGCCCATTCAGACTTCCAAGCCCGTGTGGCTCTTTAGGAGGAGAATCTTTTGTTCATAGGATCAGATGTGGTATTCTTACTAACAGGAAGCAGGAATGACCTCAGGTCTGCAGCAGGTCCTCTCAGCATGAAGACAATATCAGATTAAATCAGAATAACTTCCTTTAGTTGTCCAGCACATAAAGATGCAGGGACATTATTTGTGTCCTGAGCAGGCTTGAGAAATGCTGTTTGCCAGTAAAGGATTAGCAAAAAAAGTCTTGTAGGAATTGTGGATACAGGTTTGGTAAGTGACAAATTGGAATTGGTTATGTTTATCTATCCCCAGAATGGGGTTGTAGTTAACTGGTTACCCTTTGTTACTCCAAGGTGTGACACAGAAAAGTGGATGTGTTCTTCATTTGTGCCCAGGTGGCCTAGAGGGCCAATGGCATCCTGGCTTATACTGAGAATGCTGTGGCTAGCAGGAGTAGGGAGGTGATTGTCTCCTTCTACTCATCTTTGGTGAGGCCACACCTTGATCATTGTGTTTAGTTTTGGGCATCGCAATGCAGGAGAGATGTGGAGGTGCTGGAGCAGGTCCAGAGAAGGGCAGCAAAGCTGGTGAAGGGCCTAGAGAATAAATCTTACAAGGAGCGATTCAGGGAGCTGGGGCTGTGTAGTCTGAAAAAGAGGAGGCTGAGGGGAGACCTCATTGCTGTCTACAACTGCCTGAAGGGGTGTCGTGGAGAGGGTGGTGCTGGACTCTTATCACAGGTAACTGGAGACAGAACAAGAGGGAATGGCCTCAAGCTGGGACTGGGTAAATTTAGATTAGACATTAGGAAGAAGTTTTTAATGGAGGGAGTGGTCAGGCACTGGAACGAACTGCCCAGGGAGGTGGTTGAATTACCAACCCTGCATGTGTTTAAGGGTCATTTGGATGTGGTGCTTAGGGATAAGGTTTAAGGTGATCCTGAGGGTCTTTTCCAACCTGGATGTTTCTGTATGATTCCTGGAATGTGGATTGCACTTGGCTGCTGTATGTCCTGACTGTACACATTACTTGAGGCTAGATGTAACTGTTGTTTTTAATGAGTGTAGAGCTATAAGCTGCATGTTTAACGAGCAATTGCATCTCTCCTTTTAGACTACAGAATACACAGAGCTGGATGACAGCAACTTTGACTGGACCTGCCCCAACACCCAGATTCTTTTCCCAAATGACCCGATGTTTGCTCAAAGCATTCGTGAACCTTTGAAAAATGTGGTGGATAAGAGCTGTCCCAGGGATATTTCCAGAGTGTAAGATGGATGTTTTCTGTCTTTTGGCTGTGTAGAGATTGAGTCTGTTAATGCATGTAAGGAGAAATATGAGGTGTACTGAAGCTTGCTCTGCTTGAGTTTGTAGTCCTTTAGAATGGATAACTGAGCTACAGGAAAAAAAATCAGTCTGCCATCAACAGCAAGACTTAATTCATTTCCAGCAGGAATTAGAGTGTCTTTCAAAGCAAAAGGAGCTTAATGAGCCACATGCTCCAAGTGGGAATTGTATCTCAGGTATTGCAGGAAGTATAACTCTCCGATTTGTAAAATTGATTTCTGCAGTCTCTTGAACAGTTCTGCAATTCTTTGTAGTAAGCAAATCATACTACAGAGCCTCAGGGAATCCCAGCATAGTGGGGGTTGGCAGGGACCTCTGGGATTATCCAGTCCAACCCTTCTGCGAAGGCAGGGTCACCCACAGCAGCTTACCCAGGATCACAATATCCAGGTGGGTTTGGAATCTCTCCAGAGAAGGAGACTCCACAGCCTCTCTGGGCAGACTACTGCAGGGCTCCAGCACCCTCACAGCAACAAATTTTTTTTCTTCCTGCTTAGATGGATTCCAGTTTGTACCTGTTGCCCCTTGTCCTGTCACTAGGCACCAAATAAGAGTCTTGACATCTGGCCTTTAGATACTGATAAGATCCCCAACTTCACTTATTTTCAACAATTGAAAACAGTCTGTCAAAGCTGAGGAAGTTTATCCTTCTGATCATCTCGTTAATATTTATACTTAACAAATAACGCTGAAGTAGCAGCTGCTTGAGGAAACTGTTTGTAGTCAGTCTTACAGTCATGCAGTTTCTTCAGAAATGAGAGACAGCCTATGGCAGTCTTGCCATCATCCTTGCAATGTGCTTTTTTGCTCTACAAAATTACTGATAATACCAGCAACTATAAAAGAAAGAGAGTTTGACTGATACGCTGAATTCTACTGAAGCTTGTACTCAATGTTATTCCAAAGAATTCTAATCTAGGGATGGTAGGAATAACACAAGAATTATATTCCAACAACAATCTGTGTAAAGCTTTGATCTCTTATATCTTTTGGCAGAGAAGACAGTTTGGGAAGTGGACCAAAGCCACCATTGAGAGCCAGAGATTTCATGGCCAGTAATCCTGAACACCTGGAGATACTGAAGAAGATGGGAGTGAGTTTGATTCATCTGAAGGATGGAAGAGTACAATTAGTACAGCATGCAGTGCAAGTAAGACTTGAGAGGACTTCTTTTGGAAACCTTCAGTGGTACTTGACACTTAAGAGGTTCAGGAGGGACAGCCAGATTGGAAAGAGGTGCATGAGCTGGATGTGCAGCTATATTTAGCAGTCTGATGCTTGTTAATATTTTACCTCAACAATGTTTGTAACTAATCTTCCCTTAAATTAGATGGAGACTTTCTGAGTCAAGGTGATGTAGCTAACAGCACCTTATCTGAAAAGATCTCAGTGTGAGATACTTCCACTTGTTGAAGAGGTCTGTGTGTTTTCAGTCTTCTGGGTGGTGGAGGTGCTGAAAGGTTAACTTCCCTATTTGCAATGATGAATGAGTGCCAGGGAGCAGCTGCTTTCTGCTTTCATGTTTTTGTAGCAGTGGTCCAAAGCAAACATAACTTCAGTTATTTTTTCCCCACAAGTTTCTCAAACACTTCAGAAGAAACTGTTTATGTTTCTTTATTCTCAGGCAGCAAGCTCACTCGATGCTGAGGATGGCTTACGGTTCATGCAGGAGATGATTGAACTCTCCAGTCAGCAGCAGAAAGAGCAACAGCTACCTCCTCGTGCTGTTCAAATTGTTTCCCATCCATTCTTTGGCAGGGTGGTCTTGACTGCTGGACCAGCACAGTTTGGGATGGACTTATCCAAACACAAAGCAGGGGTACGGAAGATGTGCATGCAGTCTGCTTGTAGCTTTGTTACTCTCCCGATTCCATAAGCCTGAATTTTACAGTAGTGGTTCTGTATCAAGATGGCCAGCTTGAGGAGCAATTAATTACAGTGGTTAAAATGACAGGGCACAGAAATGACAGCAGTGACAGTCTTTTAGATGGGTGACTTAGCAGTCTGTGGCCCATGCTCTGCTCTTGAGTCATCAGTGATGATTTAGGATTTAAAAGGCATATATAGTATGGTTTTTGGAAACAAATTCATACAGTCTGCAGTGCAGATCTTAAGAGAGATTAATTCAAGGGGAGGTTTTCCTACCATGTCAGCCATAAATTCTCAGAAGCCATTTTTTAGTTAGTCTGTTTTCATACAAGCTTTTATAAAAGGCTGTGTCTAGATGGAAGAATAAAATATGAGAGGCAGTGGGCCCTATTGGAAGCAGGAAAACCCAGTGGCTTACACTGGGCAAGGTGCAGCCCCAAAGAGGCGTTCCAGGCCAGCAGTTCACAGAAAAGCATTTTCTAGAGATAGCAGCTCACAAAATACAGCAGATGTAAGAATTAGGTTTTCACTTGGTCATTCTTTTGCTTCTCAGAACTTCAGTTTCAGGGTAAAGATTGCCTGCACTGACAGAACATGGGTTTCCTGTCACTGAATGTGTTAGATTAACTGAAGGAATGAAAATGCGTAGGGACCTTCTGCAAGTTTAAACCCAGTGCTCTAATTCTCTCTCCCTTCTTGGCTTTTTCCAAACAGACGAGAGGATTTGTTGCAACCATTAAGCCATATAATGGATGCTCAGAGATCACTAATCCTGAGGCAGTGAAAGAGAAGATTGCTCTGATGCAGAGAGGCCAGTGTATGTTTGCTGAAAAGGCACGAAACATTCAGAAAGCAGGAGCAATAGGAGGCATTGTCATTGGTAAGCAAAATTCTGAGTTAGCATAGAATCGTAGAACGGTTTAGGTTGGAAGAGACCTCAAAGATCATCCAGTTCCAACCCCCTGCCATAGGCAGGGACACCTCCCACTAGAACAGGTTGCTCAAGGCCTCATCCAGCCTGGCCTTGAACACCTCCAGGGAGCTGCCATAACCTCCTTGGTCAGCCCTTTCCAGTGTCTCACCACCCTCGCTGTAAAGAACTTCCTCCTAACATCCCATTTAAATCTCCCCTCCGCCAGTCTTGTCATAACAAGACCTTGTCAATAGTCCCTCCCCAACGCTCCTGTAGGCCTCCTTCAGATATTGGAAGGCTACTATAAGGTCTCCTCGAAGCCTTCTCTTCTCCAGGCTGAAAAGCCCCAACTCTTTCAGCCTGTCCTCATAGCAGAGGTGCTCCAGCCCTCAGATCATCTTCGCGGCCCTCCTCTGGACTCTCTCCAACAGCTCCATGTCCTTCATGTGTTGGGGGCTCCAGAACTGCACACAGTACTCCAGGTGGGGTGTGAGGAGAGCAGAGTAAAGGAGGAGAATCCCCTTGCCCTGCAGGCCATGCTGCTCTTGATGCAGCCCAGCACACAGTTGGCTGTCTGGGCCATGTGTGCGCACTGTCGGCTCATGTTGAGCTTTTCATCAACCTAGACCCTCCTCAGTACTTTTCCTCAGGACTGCTCTCAGCCATTTCAGTTCTTCAGTTCATGTAGCTGTGCGTTACAGATTTGGAGGTAGTGGAGAGCTGACAAGCAGCTCTCGAACTGTCTGAGAGGACAACACAGAAATTGTGCTTTCAGGAGAAGAAATGGTTTGGTTTGGTCTGGTTCTGTGCAGGAAGTGTAGCTAAACAGTTTGGGATGGGTGATTGTCACCGAGTTTTGCAGATTTAAAGTTCTGTAAAGGATCACAGAGTTGTAATAGTGCCGTCTGCTACCTGCTGAGGAAGACTTGAGAAAGGAATGAGAAATGCTAAGGGAAACAAGTACACAAGTTGGCATTTTGCAACCAACTTCAGGTTTTCTGCCTGGCATCCTCTTAACTGTCTGAGCAGCAAAAGGCTGCTGAGAAGTCTGTGGAAGGTGGGAGTTGTAGTCAATTTAACGGCAGGGTCACTTGCTTCTTGTGTGCACTGTCCAGATGACAATGAGGGAAGCAGCAGTGACACAGCTCCTCTCTTCCAAATGGCTGGTGATGGGAAGAACACAGATGATATCACAATTCCAATGCTCTTCCTCTTCAACAAGGAAGGAAACATCATCCTGGATGCAATCCGGGAGTACGAGGCTGTGGAGGTGCTCCTTTCTGATAAAGCAAAAGACAGAGGTAAGATCAGAGGTTGTTTCTTCACATTTGGAGGTTATTTCTTCAGTTTAGCTTCCATCTCTGCCGTGGCACGGTGTGACGTGCACAGGCACAATTTCTGTTGCCACCCAAGGGTGCACACATGTTACTTGGCAGCTTTGCTTTTCTCTTTGACATTGGTATTAGTTATTCTAGCAAAAAGCCATTATCTGAGGAGTGTCATTACCTGCTCCCCCTCTTCAAGTTCACATCAACATGAAATGCTGTTCATAAGATGTCAGTTTGACTAATGAGAAAATGCAGCTTTTTGGATCCTCTTTGAACCCCTTTTGTCATAATCTGCTTTGAAGTGGTGTCAGGAAGAGCTGAGTGTTTTCAGTGCCCTACATTGTAAATGTCTCTCTCTTACCAAGCTCCCCAGTGACATCCTTGGTACCCGAAAGGAAAGATACAACTGTTACAGCTATTCTGCCTATCTAAGGAGAAGTGAGCAATAAGGCTGCTGACCGCAGAAGTTTTGCAGCTTTTCTTGTATGATGCAGGAAAACTGCAAGCTAATACATTCCCAATTAAAGTGCTTGCATATGACAGATCATTCTGAGTCTCCCTTTTGTGAGCCTCCCTTGCTAGCACCACTTTGTCCAAGGAGAGTAGATAGAGGATCGAATCTCTCAGTGGCAGCATTTATCTCCTGCACATTTGCAAAGGTGAATGTGCTGAAAGTTGCAGTGTTCTTCACAGCTGCTTGCTGATGCCTCCTGCTTCTCTAACGAAACAGTAAACACATTTGAGAGTTTGTAATCTCTATCTGCTTCTTCCCCTCTCCTCATGCTTCCATTTGGAATCCCAGCAACTATCTTTAAAGGTAAAATGATTCCAAACTACATTATTGATAGCAGTAAGTATCCTGTGTTAAATGTGGCATACGCAGTTAAACTCCCTACAGGTCTTGAAATACCACTGGCCTGCTTACTGGGCTTAAACAGCAAGCTCCAGAGTTTGCTGTGCTTAAAAGTCAGCTGTCGTAAAGCTCTATCACTACTTGAGATATGCGTGTCAGTTGTTTTGAGTGGGGATGTACTGAGGGAAGCTTCAACTTTGACTCTTTTCAATTAATGCTTCAGTGAACTTACAGAACACTGTCTGACTCCCAGTTGCTTAGAAATGGAATCTGGGTGGACCTGGGAGTGCTTTAAACTCCAGTGTTAAAGTTCACGCAGCGTGGATTTGCTGAGGACTGAAGGGTGGTAGCTAGCACTGACCCACAAGTCACTATTCACACAATCACAGAGTGGTTTGAGTTGGAAGGGACCTTAAAGATCATCTAGTTCCAACTCCACTGCCACAGGCAGGGACACCTCCTACTAGACCAAGTTGCTCAAGGCCCAAACCAACCTGGCTTGGAACACTTCCAGGCTTGGAGCCTCCACAGCTTGTCTGGACAACCTGTTCCAGTGTCTCAGCACCCTCCTGGGGAAGAATTTCCTCATAATGTCAAGTCTAAATCAAGCTTCTTCCAGTTTGAAGCCATTGCCCCTGCTCCTGTCACTACCTGCCTTTGTAACAAGTCCCTACCTGTTCCAAGTTAGAGGAACTTAAACTAGTCTCACTGTTTACCCTTGTTTAAAATGTCTTTAAATGTCTTCTCTCCCCTCCCTCTGTAAAAGAAGTTCTTTTACAGTAACTTCTCATATCAATGGTAAGTCTGCACTTCCTTGAGGGCATAAAGCCAAGTGACCTTGCTTTTGCAATACAGAATAAACTGCTGCATTCCCAGGGGAATTTTCAAACCATGTTTTTCTCTTCCTTCTCAAAGACTTGGAATTGGAGAATATGGACCAGAAATTGTCTGAAAATGATTCACATAAACAGAATTCAGAAGAAGCTACTTCAGCATCTCAGGATGTTGGCACAGTCAGTGAGGAGCCTGAAGAAGGAGAAAGTTCCGATGTTACTGATCCTGACTCTGTATCTCCTGCTGACGCAGCCAGTGACAGTGTTTCCATTTCAAATCAGGATTCCTCCCTCCCTGGACACCAGGAGGCTGGTGCTCCAGAGCCAGCATGTGCACCAGGGGACAGCCAGCCTCAGGAACAACAGACTGAGACAGAGCCAAATTCCAAAGTTAACTGGGATAATAAAGTCCAGCCTATGGAATCCATATTAGCAGACTGGAATGAAGATATAGAGGCATTTGAAATGATGGAGAAGGATGAGCTATGACTTGTAATAATAACTTATTTGTTAGGAAACAAATGGAGAACTCTTTGGGTGGAAGTGAGGCCCTGAGATCTGACAACTAGAAAACATATTCAGTATTGTGGCAAGCAGCCAGGTGCCACCTGGAAAATACCATAGAAACCCAGCACCCACTCTTTGTCTTGTCTGAATTTGTCCTCTTTGACAATGGGAACGTGCAATCCAAGCATTTGCCTGGCTCCACGGCATGGTGCTGTAGCCCAGGGGGCTCATTCAGGGAACCAGCCCAGCTTCTGCCTTCCAGGCTTCCAGAGGTCGCCCTCCCTTGGTCTCTGGAAAGCAGAAGTGGAGCGCAGTGGGGTTAATGTACCACGTAATGGTTATCCACCAGAGGGCTTCAGGCCAGTAGGTCAGCTGCTGTTCTGCTTGGGGCAAAGGTGTGGTTTCACTGCTCTCTGCTGAGGTGAAAGCCTCTCTTGATAGCAGCAGGTGAAGTTATATTTCCAGTTGTGGTGTCTTCAAGATACAGCTAGAATCAGGCTGATTTTTGTCTTGACATATCATACTGAGATTTTGTGTCGCTCATCACTGCTTCCATCAGTTACCATGAAGAACAATGTGTGCTTTGTGAGCAAGCCCCGTGAGGGAAGCTGAGGCAGCCTTGGGGTCTTGGGACCCTGGGATCAGGGAAACTGAGACAGCCTTGGAAGGCAGCTAAAGGTTTGTGGTGTGTTGTGGAAGTTATGCTTGAAGTTAAGGCGAAGCAGACAAGGCAGATGTTAAGTTAGAGGTATTTCATTTGGCCTTCCAGGATGAAAAACTCTCTTCTACCCCAAGACGTGGAATTTTAAAGTGGCAATTAGTCTCTGCCAGGACAGTAAGCACAGCTGACCTAGTTCTAACAAAAATCTTCCATTTTCTACAAGTTTGACTAACAGCTTGATTTTGCTGCCGTTCTTTTGATATGCAAACTTCTACATGTGCGAAACTGCAAGGCTATGAGGCCAGTACCAGTAGTGAAGTGCTGTTGGGGCCATGGTTTAGTGGTGTGAGCTGTGAGGATGGCTGGTCTGTTACTCACCTTTGGGAGTTTGTTACAGGTAAGTGTGAGTCCCAGCTTGTTATCCCTACGATGAAAACCCCACCACTGAAATGAAACTGGGGATGGTTAAACTCCCAAGAGACGTTTTAACTGTGTCCAAAGAAACTGCCAAAATACTGAAGTCACTTGAATTTATAGAGACTGCTTGTAGTGAATTGTGGTTCAGAGAGCTGTTTTATATTAGAGAGTAAATTAACACTGCCTACGTGCTGCACCTGGCTAAAGGTGAAGGTTAAAATGGAAAGGAGAGGGGGAAAAAAAGCAGCCCCAGTCGGAACTGCACCTTTCATGGAGCTGGTGCAGTGATGGGTGCTGAGTATGCAGCTGTTAATTGCCAGAGCCATACTGTATCCATTTGTCCCCTCCTGTACAGTATGGACAAAGAAATCCCAGGCAAATGTTGTCTCCATGTCTGCTCGCCTGCTTTCCAGAGGGTCGAGTGCACAGGCAGCTTCTGGAGAGCAAGGCAGGCAGAACATCACCCAGAAACCCAGCGCTCAGCGGCACTGCTCGTGTCAGAGGCCACTGCGAGGCGGCAGCAGGACGGTGACTAAGTGTCCTTGGAAACACATCAGCTTTGCCATGCACAAACAGCTGCCTGGAGCCTTGGGGTGAATGAGCAGGGCTTGGGGCAGCTGGGGGTTCAGTTGGGAATCTAGTTGTGTGGCTATCTTACTAGGTGAGGTTCTTCATGTGTGCTCCATCAGGGGAGCCTTCTAAGTGTCCTTGGAGCCCAAGTCAGCACCCAAGGGTGCTGCACTCCCCTGGTAGCACCAGGCTGCAAGCCATGTGGCCAGCTGCAGGATCACCACCGTTCAAACTTTTTTCTTCTGATAACTCCTCTGGTCTGTCAGTGCTTAGTGCCACAAAAGGAGCATCCTTGTTCCCTGTGCCCTTCATCTTCACACATGTTAGCTTTGCTGGTGGAGATGGAATTATTTTTATAGCTATAGGAGCCCTCCAGTCATGATGTTACAACTGCTAGTAAGCCAACTGCAGATTCCCTTCTTTTACTTGCAGAAAATCTGGATGTTGGTTTAATGTATTCTCAGAAGATCAACTTCCCCTTGTCATCACCAGTTTGTTTTTTGTGAACTGTTTTTTTCACATCCTGTTGCTGAAGCAGCAGACATTAGCAGTCCCCTTTGAGGGGATTCTGAGTGATCCCAGAACTCCCTAGGAATTGGAAGAAGAATTTTGGTGGTGGCCTACCTCAGATTAAGTGTTGCCTCTTTCCTTTTGGGTTGGTTTTCTTTGTTTTAGCTTGTTCTACTTTTAACTATTGAAACCATCAGGAGAGCCATAGCTTTGTTTACAGAACTGAACTGGGGTAAGGTTGACCTTTGGGGCCAGAGGACTAAATTAAGGAGGGGCAGCTGTATTCAGGTTATTTTTGCTTTGTACTTAATGAGGAAATAGGCTTTAGCCGAACCTTTTCATATCATTCTGGAAATAATTTTGTTTCAGAATTTGAATTGAATCTCAAAATTCAATTCACTTTCATCTTAAAAAGTGAAAAGAATGTATTCATAAAATAAACCAAAACCTTTTGGAGAGAGAAGTAAGGTTTCCCCCTCCCCCCCACACACACAAGTTTTTAGAGGTCTGCTCCCTCTGAGTGGAATGTTGCTGGTGCATCACCTCTTTCTATTGTACATTTATTTCTATGGTATTGGACACTGAAGAGTTCAGGAATCGCAGCTGGAACTAGCACTTTCTCCATGCCATGTAATTCAGAGCAGCCAATTATTCTATCATTTGATTTTAGAGGAATCTTCTTAATTGTTTACATTTATTGTCTCTTAATGAAGTTTCGCAATGAGCTCAGCTTTGGTCCTCCTCTTCCTCCTCCTCCTGGCAGCCTACCTTGAGGCACAGCAGTAGGCACAGCTAAGTGTATCTGGAGAGGTTAAAAACAGGACATCTTCTGCAAAAGACATCAGTCAGAACATAGGAAAAAAAAAACCCATTCTGTGAATGAAATATTGTATGTTGGGGTTTTATAAGGTTATTACTATTTTGGTTTTTAGCCAGCCCTATTTACAGCCCTCTATTTTCTTATGAGAGATGTCTAATAACAGGTGCTGTAAGAGGATTGTTGGGTTTTACTGTCTGCTGGGGAGCCTATACAATATTTCTAAGGGCGACTATGTACTGTGATGTAACAGCCTGGGCTAACGTGTATATAATCCCTGTACATAATTGTGTACTTGATTATAACTGCTGATTGTAAAGATTTAATAAAATGTAAATACTCTGGTGGAGCTCTGCTGAAACAACACCCATTCCTCACTTGCCCAGCCAGCTCTCTGTGCCTTCATTTGGAGAAAGGCCTTTGGTTATCTCCAGATCCAGCATGATGGAGCTGGAAGGGAACTCTGGAGATCATCCAGTCCAGCCCTCTCTGCTGAATCAGAGTCACTCATGGCAGGTTGCCCAAGGAGCACAATGTCCAGGTGGGTTTGGAATCTCTCCAGAGAAGGAGACTCCACAACCTCTCTGGGCAGCCTGCTTCAGGGCTCCAGCAAAGAAGTTTTTCTTCCTGTTCAGATGGAACCTCTTAGGTCCCCATTTGTGCCTATTGGCCCCTGTCACTGGACACCACTGAAAAGACTCTGGCCCTATCCTCTTTGTCTCCCACCCTTTAGCTCTCACTGAGTATTGATCAGATCTCCTCTCAGGTTGTTCTCCAGGCTAAACAGTCCCAGGTCTCTCAGCCTTTCTTCCTCACAGAGATGCTTCAAGCCTCTCAGCATTTTTATTGCTCTCTGTTGCACTCTATCCAGTAGTTCCCTGTCTTAAGCTGGAAATCCCAGAACTGGACCCAGTGTTCCAGATGTGACCTCACTAGGGCAGAATGGAGAGGCAGGAGAATGTCTCTTGACCTGCTGTCCACACCCTTCTTAATGCATCCCAGGGGACCATTTGCCTTCTTGGCTATGAGGGCACATTGCTGGCTCATGGTGAACTTTCCCACAGCACTCCCAGGTCCTCCACAGAGCTGCTTCCCATCAGGTCAACCCCACACCTGTACAGGTGCAGGGAGTTGTTCCTCCCGAGGTGCAAGACTCTACCTTGGTCCTTGTTGAACTTCATGAGGCTCAGAGGTGCAGAACCACGGGTGATAGCAACAGGCAGGCTGTGGTGCAGGACAGGGATAACTTCACAGTGAGAGTGGCCAAACACAATCAGATCAACCCTTTTGTGTGGATGAGTACAAGGAAGGCTCTCAGCAGCCTCCTCTAACCAGGCTGTTCCAGCCTCTCATATGCTATGACCTGGGCATTTGCTATGATTATTTTTCAGGCCCACTCCTGCAGTGAGAATGCAGAGAGACAGCTTCAGTGCAAGTCTGCCTACTTCTGATCTTCTTGTCATGAGAATCAAAAATCCTCTCAGGCTCTCTCTTGGGCCTGATTAGGTAAGTCTCAGAGGAAACATCCTCCATCATCCTTCCTCAGCTGTTCTCAGACAGGCTAGAGCATGCCCCCTGCCCTGCTTCTCTTCTAACAAGATGTGAGGAATATTCGGTTTATTTCTGGCTTGATCTCCAACACTCCCACTCCTCAGAAGCACTCCTATCAAAGCTTTAATAATACCTTTAATTAAGCTTTTTTGCACTGGTTGGGCTGTCTCTCCATTGTCACATTTCCACTTTCCAGTTAGGTCACCCCAAGCTGGAGGACTTCAGCAGCTCTGACAAAAACAGCCTCAACTGCTGCTTGCTCCATAATTCATGCCTGCCAGGAGCTGAATGTGGCAGGAGTCCCATTTTCGTCCTAAGTGCTACATAAAAAGATAATGTTAATAACCCTTCCCAGCTGGAATGGCCTCTAGCCAGCAGCATTTGCCTGCCAAAGTTCACCCCAGCTGTTAAACCCCAGCGGGGGCAAGTTCATCTCTTTTAATCCTTGATGGAGGGCACAGCTTGGTGGTGTGGCACCAGGGCTGGGCTGAGCGCAGAGGAGCTTCTGCAGTGGTACCCACACACAATCCCAGCGTGGCTGAGGGTTGGAAGGGACTTCTGGAGATCGTTCAGTCGAACCCCCTTGCTAAAGCAGGGTCACCCACAGCAGCTTGCCCAGGGTCACAAAGTCCAGGTGGGTTTGGAATCTCCGCAAAGAAGGAGACTCTACAGCCTCTCTGGGCAGCCTGCTCCAGGGCTCCAGCACCATCACAGGAAAGCTTTTGGAGAGCACTTTGGCACAGTTTGAATACCCTAGGAGCTGCGACACCAGGGCAGGCCTGATGGCAGCAGTGCAGGGCAGAAAATGAGAAGAAACGGAGGAAAGCAATTTGACCCTTAGAGCAGGCTGCCCAGCTCTTCTCAAGGGATGCTGCTATTCTTTTCACAGCACTGGGAAGGAGTCACTGGGTTTTCAGCAGGAGCCCTGAGCTTGACACACAGAAACATGACGCAGCAAGGTGGGCAAGGAGAAATGATGAGCAAATTTGAGCTGATTGCACCACATTTGACTAATTTTAGGCTTTCCCATGGACTGCTTCTTGTGAGCAGCAGGGTGGCAGTAGGGTAAATGGTGGTGGTTGAAAATAGGTATGATCCTTCCTTCCACAGCAGAACTCACCTCCCTGCCCCTCCTCCAGCTCAATGCCCCTCACCCTCTGCTTTAAAAGAATTAGCAAGCAAGGCTGAGGGGGAAAAAGGCCAAAGATGTGGAGGAAAGGGCAAAAAGGCATTCCCACCACAGGCCAGCTCTCCTGGCTCTTTTATGTAACCCAGCACGTGGTGCCCCACGTTTATTCTGGGTCTTGATACAGGCAATCCGGCTGCCAGGCAAGGAGCATCCCTGCTAAATGATGCCAATCTTGGCTGCCCTGGCACTACAGCATCATAAAAAATTACAGGGCTGCTATTTTTGGGTAGCAGCTCGCTCCGGCTCGGTGAATAAATGCATCTCCATATGACTCACTCCAGGGGATTATTAATAGACACAAAAGCAGAATGCCAAAATCCTGAGAATATCGCCCAGTTCCCACATGGAGCTTTCTAGTTCCTCACAGCCATCACTCTCCAGAACTTTTTGTCTCAAAATTATTATTATTTTATTTGTATAAATATATATATATATGGGGAACAAATTTTCTATTCAACTCACACCTTGAAGACTTGGAGTGGAGGAAGGAAAGTCTGCAGTGATGGAGCCTGTTGTTTGCTGCAGCTCTGGGTGTTCAGGGTGCCAGGTGCCAGTCCCCCATCGCATGCTGGGCTAACACCCACTCAGGGCAACACCTCCTGCTGATGGAGCTCATCAGGTGAGGTTGTCACTATTAACAAAGCTCAGACTAGAACCTCAGATCTCCTGCTTTGCACAGAAAGCATTCAGGATGGCACAGCACAGAATCACAGATTGGAAGGGACCTCCAGAGACCATCAAGTCCCAAACCCTCTGCCAGAGCAGGGGCACCCACAGCAAGTTGCCCAGGATCACAATGTCCAGGTGGGCTGGGAATTGCATCAGTCAAGGGGGCACTTGCTGATAATATAGATCAGTTTTCCAAGCTTAGGAGATTTACTTCAGAGCTGGACAGAAGAGGTTGCAGGACCCAAAGCAGGGGCTGAAATGCAATGACTCTCGGTCCTGCTTGCCACTGGGGGGGTTCTTGCTAGCCACAGGCTTGCATTCACCCAGCTTTGGAAAATGCCATTTAAGTTTTTTGGGGGTTAGATAATTTAAGCTTATAGAGCTGTTTATATTTGTGGCTCCCCAGAGCCTGGTTCTCTTCACTGAGGACAGCAGGTGGCAGGGAACAGGTGATGAGCTCCACTCATCCCTCAGCTTCTCGCAGGCTGATGTGAAGGTGAGGCAGGTTTCCCCCTAAAGCTGGAGAGGTGAAGGCACCAGGGCGCAAGCTTGGTCTCAGTTTAGAAAACAAGGGGAAAATGTCAAAGATGTGTTGTAAAATGTGAGCATAAAACGTGCACGTTGGACGTGAAGCCTACGTGGACTGTCACCTGCAAAGCAGCACCCCAAGCCAAAGCTGCTGCGGCACAGAAATGCCAAGAGCAACTGGAAATCTGCCCTGGTTTGTTCAAAGCTCTTGCTAAAGTCACCCCTTGGTGGATGCAGCTGGAAGCCTCTCGTGTGCTGAAGGTCTGGTGTGTCAGCCAGGCTGATCTGGAGTTGAGTCATCACCAGCTCCAAACTGGAAGTGACAGGTAATTATTGTTTTATAGACTGGATACAACTGAAATAGCTGAGGACAGAATAGTTCCCTTCAGCCTAATCTTTGTATGATGATGGCCACATCTTCAGAGCTTAAACGTGTCTCTGCTGCTTCATCTGCCCTTTTCACTCTTGCCATCATCGAGCGGCTTTAGGGCATGTGTGGTGCTGCACGAGCACTGCTGGGCTCTCCAGCAGCAAAGGAAAGGTGCTCTGGAAAGAAACTGTGACACACTGCTGGGCACTGCCTCCTCTTCCTTACAACTGTAGCTACCATGTCCTGTGGCAGCAGCATGCACAACTCTACCGACTGCAGAGGTCAGACATGGGGGCTGAGAGGATGAGGGCCTCTGTGGGCTGAAGATTTTACCTGTGCAGCAGGACTAGGAAAGCTCTGCTCTTCCTGCTGTGCATGAAGGGATGGAGAGGTGCAGCAAGTCTGTGCAGCTTCTGCATGGCCTATCCATGGCCACTAAAGACTTGTGGCAGGGGAGGTTCTGAAGCTGGGTCCTCTGAGTCCCACCAGGGAGACTTAATGGAAAAAAAACCAAACCAAACAAGCAAACACACAAAAACCCGACTGAAGGCAAAGGCAGAAATTAAGGTTGAGTTCTGGATGGTTTGGGGATTGAAGTCCAGTATCAGTGAAAGGTTTGTGGGAGCCAGGAGCCAGCAGTATAGTCAGATAATTAACTGGCACCTTCGAAGATCTTCCTCAAGGGCACTGTGGCCAAGGTCTGTGGACAGGTTTCTCCGTTACATTATTTAGCATGTCCATCCTCTCTGTCCGCCTGCAGCGTTTCCAGGCTGCTCATCACCCACCGTACCCAAACCTCTGTGCGACTCCCAACAGCATCACGAAAATAACGCACCTGCGGGCACAAGTCCTCCACAAGGGGTCAGCGTGGATCCTGCTCCAGACAGTGTTAGCAAAAAAGATAAATCCAAAGATCTGAAGGAGTAATCCGAGGGAAAGGCATTCACTGGACCTTCCCAGCAAGTCCAAGACAACATCCTAAAAATCCCCAGCCACACCAGCAAAAACCCAGAGAGCTTCCAATACCTTGCTCAGGTCTTTGTGTTACAGTGGGAATCTGCAACAGTTTAGAGAAGTTCAGTTTGTCAGTCTACGCTCCCCACAGGATCACAGGGTGTCAGGGGTTGGAAGGGAGCCAAAGAGATCATCGAGTCCAACCCCGCCCTGCCAGAGCAGGATCATAATGTAGCTCAGGTCACAGAGGAATGCATCTAGATGGGCCTTGAAAGTCTCCAGAGGAGAGAACTCTGCAGAGTTCCTACAAAGCTTATTTCAGGTGGGCACCATGGAAAACCCTGCAGTGTTTCAGCAAGTCCACCCAACGTCAAGCTTTGCTCCTGCAAAGGGGTAGTGCCCAGACAGGACCTTTGCTCAAGGCCTTCAATGGTCTCTTCAAAGTCCTGGTGCTAGAGAGAAACCACTTCTTGAAAACATCTCCTGCCAGGGATCTCAAGGGAATGAAGTACAACTGTCAGCATCCAAATGATGTGAAATGATCCACAGCTGTATGAGATGAAAATGCACCAATGCCAGTTGGGTTTCTTTAATCTACTGTAGATGCAGACTCCTGTGATTCAAGCCATGCCTTGGGCCAAATACTGCTCTTGGTTGTAGAGTGATGCTGAAGCAAAACAACACCTCAGCACTGAGGGCTGATGCTGGTGTTCTCCTCATCCCTGAAAAAGCTCAGAAATACCAAATGCCTTCAAAACTAAAACACAAGTGGCATGCAGGATAGCCAGCTCCTCCTTGGACCAATTTAGAACCTGGTAGGAAGGTAAAGCCTCCACCTCCTCCTGCCACCATGACTAGATCTGTGGTGAGCTGTATGGAAGGTAGAAGGGACTGGGTGAGGGCACAGGTGAAGAGAAGCTCTTAATAATTAAAAAGCCATCAAGCCAGTATCTTTAGTTCAAAGTGCCTGTGCTGCTACAGATACAATATGAAGACAGACAGGGACTGAAGCAGACATTGCCAAAACCTCCCAGAACTAGATGATGGAATACACAAATGTCTCTCTACCCCTGGTTACCAGTGATGGAGACAAAAGTTAATGCCACACAGACAAGAAACAGATTTTTTTTTTTCCCTCAGGAGTTCCTCTCCAGGTCTAACACATCCTAGGAGCACAGCAAATAGCACCCACGCTGCCAGTGTTCAGTCTCAGCAGCTCTCAGCAAGCTCTGCACTTCAGGTGGACAATGATGATGATGAAGGTGATGATGACACAGCAGTATGATGCAGCTTCGTGCATGCCTGGGATGGCATATCCATCCAGACAGCCCTCTGGAGATATGGTCCCCTTGGATATGGGTTCCTTGGGCTGGCATTTTGGAGGCTTCTATATGCATCAGCCATGGCATAAGGCTGGATCCGGGAGTGGCCATTGCTCTTCTTGGGCAGCTCTTCCTCCTCCCTGGTTCCTCTCCTTGCTCTTTCCTATGGCTAAAGTAGGGTCTGAGGAGGAAAGCTGGAAACAGCTTGAAGGGCTTTAAAGCCAAAAGCACAGCAAGGGAAGAAGGTTGATTGCAAAGCCTTTTCACCGCAATTTTCTCTAAGATCCCAGCCTATGACTTGGAGCTTATTAAATACTGCGTCAGCCTCCTGAAGAGCAGTTTGCCCCCAAAGCATTTAACTGAGGTTTCTTTTAAAAGAAACCTTGACAAACCCATTTGCAGCTCAGCACATCAGATGTAAGCAGCTTTCCTTCTCTTCCCACCCTGCTCATTTCCACCTTGGAGGACAGCAGTGTGGCTGCATGGCTTCAAGGAGAGATGCATTTCAAGCTGTGCTAATCAGCTTATGTTATTCCAGATCCTCAGCCACACAGACTTAGACTTTCAACCACATTTGCTGGGACTTTGCAAAGGTGGGAGCAACAAAGCAGGTTAAAAAGCAACATTCATCTGGGCAACATCATGGCTCTGCCTGTGGTGTGTGCAGCTTCTTACAAGGAGGGTTGGTTCTTCCTGTCCCTTTGACAGGTCCCACTTGCTCTGCACATGGCTTTGCAGCAAGTTGTTGCTCGAGGCTTGAGGAAATGGCTACCCTGCTTCAGCAAGCAGAGCAGACAGCTGAGGTGTGGCGAGAAGGATGTCAGTCCAAACCATCTTGTACTTCATAGGCTTCTAGACATTCAAGGCTAGACAAAAGGTTTCTCTGAATTTTGTTTCCATGAGCATGGCTCCTTCTAATAAAGTAACTGGCTCTGATCTTTGCTTTTCCACCTCTCACAGAATTTAAGAGCAAGTCTCCTGCCTGACCGTGAAGCTGAGTCAGATGAAAACCATCAAGAAGTTCCTGGGTTCTGCCCAGCATCCTGTGATGCCTGCAAGATGTGTCATGGCCAAGTATTTGCTGACTGGCTGTGTGTAAGCAACCACCCCTTCCCCACCCCAAACCTCCCTTCTCTTTGCATTTCCTGCACAGGGGCAGAGCAAAGCAAAGTTTGTCACCCTCACCAGAAGCCTAGAGTAGCTCTGGGGCACATCAGCTCCAAAGGCATCTACTGATGCCTCCTGCCCATTCTCAAGTCTCTGAGAGCAGCAGCTGGACAGGCTACCCAGGCATTTGCCAATGTCATCCTCTGAAGGGTTATAATTTATTTAATGCTTCCTAAAGCACTTGCTGCTTAACACTAGGGTCACACGAGGTGCACAGGAAGATAGGAACTGCTTTTCCTTTCTCACAGAGCTTCCACCAAAGCCTTTAATGCCATCATCACTGGCAAGGAATAAAGAAAAGTTAGATTATAAGAGGTGGCAGAAAGAAATTCTGGGTAACCAGAGGCCAGCGTCCAGAAAGCCAAGGGGGTGTGGCCACACAGGGTTTGCATCAGGAAATGCATGCAAGAGAAGTTCAGCACCTGGAGAATGAACCATGCTTCAACAGGATGGACCCAGTTCCGTCACTCTGCACTACTGGAGAAAGCTTCATAAAGCACTTCTGAGACAAGGCTTTGTGGGATCAAGCCCCAGGACTCTTTATTAATTAAAGAGTTTAAATAATTGAAACATGCAGTCTCCTGACTCCCCTTAGTGCGGCTACCTGCTCCAGAGCTGACGTAAAACATGGGCAGAGCCATGGGCAGGAGGATGGAGTCAAAAGATGCCAAAAGCCCTGTGAAGGATAACGTGATGGGAGGAAGGTGGTGAGACCTCAGGTCCAGGGAAGTCAGCACCACTAAATCCCAGGATCCTAGCACAGCGCGGGTTGGAAGGGACCTTTGGAGATCATCCACTCCAAGCTCCCTGCTAAAACAGGGTCATGATGTCCAGGTGAGTTTGGCATCTCTCCAGAAAAGGAAACTCCACAACCTCCTCTGGCCAGCCTGCTTCAGCACCCTCAAAGCAAAGAAGTTTTTCCTTCTGTTTAGATGGAACCTCCTGGGTTCCAGTTTGTGCCTGTTGTGCTCTTGTCCTTCACTAGGCACCAGTGAAAAGAGTCTGGCCCCATCCTCTCCCCACCCTGCCCTTTAGCTCTTGCTAAGCATTGACCAGATCCCCTCTCAGGCTGCTCTTCTCCAGACTAATCAGCCCCAGGTCTCTCAGCCTTTCCTCCTTACAGAGATGCTCCAAGCCCCTCAGCATCTTTATAGCCTCTGCTGGACTCTCTTGAACTGGGGAGCCCTGAAGGACCCAGTACTCCAGATGTGGCCTCACTAGAGCAGAGTCGATGTTTGGAAGTAGCTCTGTGGTCACAGCAGCTGCCGAAACGCAGTGAGGACTTAGGAAAACCAGTTTGCTGGTGATTTGGGACCATCAACAGGATAAAGGTGATGGCGGTGAAAGCGCCAGAGAGGACCCTATCACTGAGACACATGGGAAGCTAAGGAAGCTAGGTAGTGCTTGAGGTGCATCTGCAGCATTCTGAGAGACCTGTAGAAGACAGCTAGATCCTGCAGCCTCACACACGCTACAAGGAAAGCTGCTCTTGCTGGAGGTGCCCATGCCCAGCAACTGCTGGGTCTCTTCCAGATGGGTCCTCCCTACCTCATGCCCCATCCACTGCCTGAATGCCAAAGGAAGATCAGGTGCAGAGAAGTGAGCAAGAGGAAGTTATGGGACATATTTAAGGTGTGTCTCAGCACCAACAGGGAATAAAATCTTCTGACACAGTGTCCAAACCTACTTGGAGTGACCACTGGAGGAAATCTCCTGAGTCAAGAAATTTCTTAAAGTTTTAGAGCTTTTCAGAAGTCAGAGGTGATTTCTGGATGATGTGAAGCCCTTCAAAGGGATCTGATTTTTCAGAAGATCCAATGACAAATGGCTCAAGTTAAAAGGCTTTGGGCTGAGTGTCTCACTCCAGAGCAGCTGCTTTAATGCAGTCTCATGATCAAGCCCACACACATCAGAGCAATGAAATCCACACTATAGAGAAACCTATGTCATGACACAGTTTCTTCACAGGATTTGGTGTAAACCTCGCCCTCACATGGTGTCAAACTAAGAAGAGAGCTCAACCATCTCTGAAATAATAACTACAAAAGGTGTGGGGTTCCCCCCCACTTTTTTTTTTTTTGTTGTTGTTGTTTTGGGCTTTTTTTACTCATGACAGCATTTGTTAAAAATATTGCATCTGCTTTTGAGAAGGTAATATCCTCCCTGTAGCATATAGGAAAATAAACTCTACAGGACACACAACAGCTAGCCCCAACTGGTTCAGAGCTGCTCTAGGAGCTGAGATCCACAGACCCCTCAATGCCAAGTGGGGCTGGTTTCAGCCCTTCTTGGGCCCAGGCTCTGAAAACCTTGCGTTGCAGGAATGGTAAAAGACAAGAATACATAAAAACAGTAAAATGTTTATTTTCTTAGAAAAAAAGAGATTCAAAATGATTGTGATCACACTCCCATTCGTGCTCAGCAAAGCCAATACTGCAAGCTTAGTCCTCGATTAAGATACCTATTAAATGAAAACTCTTTCCCCTCTTTAAAATACAGATTCCTGCTCCTGCATCACTTCCAGTATTTCAGTGACAACATGCTTTTAATGGATTAACAGTTTCCCAGCTTCTTCTCAGCAGAGAAACAAGGCCTGCCATGGCAAAAGAACATCCCATCTCCAAAGCTTGACACCACCAGCGTTAACAAGCGCTCCGGCCCGACCGTGGACTGACAGACAGCTTAAGGGTGTTTTCTTAGATGCTCGAATGTTCACTTATGGAAGCTTGGTTTAACACTACCTCATCTGATAGAAAACAGGCCTGAGGCCCTGGTAAAACCAACAACGTCTTTTGGATTAACTTTTAAGGATTTGCTGCGTATCTGGACACAGAAAAAAAGTGAGAAGTTGCAACAAGTTTTAACTAGCAGCAACGAAAACAGTTCCTTACGAGTTCTTAGCAATATTCCTCATCGGGTCGTTAAGAAACACTGTAACTGAATGGAGCATATAATGTGGAGATGATCTTCTTCTGGTATGTAGTGCTGCTCACTCTAGAAGACTTCCAAAAAGGTCTCGACTGGGTTGTAATCTATTTACACAGTAGTACTCCTGGGGCGAGGGGCAGAGTTGGCACTATGTGACATCCTCCTCTTCTGAACAATAGTCACGACCCTGCAAGGAGAAGAGACAGACACTTGGTAAATCACAGCACCACAGCATGCTGGGGCTTGGAAGGGACCTCAAAAGATCATCCAGTCCAACCTCCCTGCCAGAGCAGGATCATTGAGGGCAAGTCACACAGGAATGCAACCAGACAGGTTTGGAATCTCTCCAGAGAAGGAGACTCCACAGCCTCTCTGGGCAGCCTGCTCCAGGGCTCTGTCACCCTTATAGTGAAAACCTTTTTCCTTACATTCATGTGGAACCTCCTCTCTACACCTTGCACCTATTGCCCCTTGTTCTATCACCGGATACCACTGAGCAGAGCCTGGCTCCATCCTCCCAGTAATTGCCTGTCACCGCTCAGTCTCCTCTCCATGCTAAAGAGCCCCAGCTCCCTCAGCCTTTCCTCAGCAAGGAGATGTTCCACTCCCTTCAGCATCTTTGTGGCTTGGTGCTGGACTCTTTCAAGCAGTTCCCTGTCCTTGAACCCAATGGCCTAGAACTGGACACAATATTTCAGCTATAGCCTCACTAAGGCAGAGTAGAGGGGAAGAAGCTCTCTTGACCTAGCCATCACACCCCTTCTAACATACTCCAGGATGCCATTGGCCTTCTTGGGCACAAGGGCACATTGCTGGCTCTTTCTGTCCACCAGGACCCCCAGGTCCCTTTGCCCTATACTTCTCTCCAACAGGTCAGTCCCCATCCTACACTGGTCCATGGGGTTGCTCTTTCCCAGATGGAAGACTCTGCACCTGCCCTTGTTGAATGATCACTTGGAGACAGCAAGAACATCAACTTACTAATAATACAGATAATTTCTCCAAGCTTAGAAGATTTAGTTCAGAGCTGGGTAGAACGCTTGAAAATAGGGAATGGATTTTGCACAACTCATCTAACCCTTTCTGGAAGGTTTGAATGAAACTAGGACAGGAGACCCTTCCCTTTCTGTCACTATTAACCTGATCAGTTTAATCTCCTATATTGAATTGCAGGAGGAGTCCAATAAACTGATTTGCAAAGCTATTTTATGTAAAGATACACCTTGGTGGGCACAAACCTACAGGTCTGCAAAAGCAACAAAGCACACAATTAACAGAACCCCAGCATGGTGGGGGTTGGAACTGACCTCTGGAGATCACCTAGTCTAATCCCCCTGCTAAAGCAGGGTCACTCACAGCAGCCTGCCCAGGATCACAATGTCCAGGTGGGTTTGCAATCTCCCCAGAGAAAGAGACTCTACAGCCTCTCTGGGCAGCCTGCTCCAGGTCTCCAGCACCCTCGCAGCAAACATTTTCCTTCTGTTCAGATGCAGCTCCTGGTGCAGCTTGTGGCTGTAGTGCCTCTGCTCTGTCACTGGGCGCTACTGAACAGAGTCTGGCCCCATCCTTTTCACATTTGACCTTTAGGTATTCATCAGCATTGTAATGTTATCAGTGAGTCAGCTGCTGGGACCAAGACACTTCACCAGATGACCTCATGAAGAGTTTAACAGAAGAGCAAAAGATACTATTCATACTGCAACTACACTTGCACAGTGGGGGGAAAACAGGGTGACCGTCACAAAACATGGACTTCTTACAGACCACTCACAGTACACCTTCCAGCCTACTCCAAACAGAAGACTTGCCACAGCATTTAGGTTTTACCTTTGCAAAATAGCAAGAAGAGAACCCGATGGAACCCACTGTCCTTATCTCTCTACAAAGAAATAGACAAAGCTGAGCTTTTCAACACACAAACCACCCAAGATATGCTGCATGAAAGAGGTGCTTCAAATGGCAGTACCAAAGCTAGCAGGGCCTGTTGCAACAGCACAAAGGGTGATGGGCTCAAACTCAGAGGTTTAGGCTACATAGAACAAAGACATTTTTGACATTGAGGATGGTGAGACTCTGTCCCAGAGTGGTAGAAACCTCATCCCTGGAACCATTCCAGGTCAGGTTGTTTGGGACTCTAAGCAACCTTCTCTAGCTGCATGTGTTCCTGCTGACTGCAGTGGAGGGGGGGGAAGCCCAGACTGGATGGCCTTTAAAGATCTTTTCCAACCCAAAACAGCCTGTGATTCTATGAAAATCTCAGCTAGGAGCACCATTTCCCACCATTCCCATGTGCTGGCTGTATCACAAGTGCCTGTATCATAGAATCATTTAGTTTGGAAAAGACCTTCAAGGTTATTGAATCCAACCACTAAAACATGGTGTGGAAAATCTCCACCGCCAAGCAGAGGATTAACAAAGAAGAAGAAGAAGAAGAAAAGGAGAAACACAAGGCTCTCGGACCTGCCAAATAAAGTGTAAAAGCTCAACACCACCCTGTAAGCAGAAGAGACCAACTCAGTGGTGGGTGAAGCTCTACTCACTGACCAGGTAATGTTCTGCTCGCTCAAGGAGGGTTACTCAGAAATATAAATTGTCTGGAAAGAAAGTGGAGGAAAGAAAAATGTGGAAAAAAAGCAAAGGGAGAGCTGTTTCTTGATGCAGCCATCCATTAGTTTGGAATGCATGGCTGGGGTACACATCAGGAACAGAGGCTCCAAAATATCTCTGCAATTAAAGTCCCTCTGATGATGTTGGGATTGCAGAGCTTGCTTTGCTGAAGGGTCCACACCCAGCAACATTCATCACTTTAACAGATCTCTGTGGCCCAGGACTATCAGTGAAAGGGCTTTCTCAAGATGGTAAAATAAACCCAAGAGATTCATCAGTCCTAATTGCTCTTCAGCAACCACTGACCCAGAAAGAAAGAAAGAAAGAAAAAAAAACACCACCACATTTTTTAAAGGAAAA
This sequence comes from Psilopogon haemacephalus, assembly GCA_013396835.1. Classification (NCBI taxonomy): domain Eukaryota; kingdom Metazoa; phylum Chordata; class Aves; order Piciformes; family Megalaimidae; genus Psilopogon; species Psilopogon haemacephalus. The sequence continues at coordinate 303,829 of VWZI01009160.1, forward strand.
GATTTAACTCTGGAAGAAGAACTGCCAAAATCCTTTGCAGCAAAGCTCAAATCCATTGGTTTTCTCCAAGCCAGAGACCACAATGAACAAAACCACAAGACTAAGCTGGTGGCAATGAAGCCATTGTCCAACATCAGAGAATCACAGAATGTTAGGGGCTGGAAGGGACCTCGAAAGATCATCCAGTCCAACCCCCTCTGCCAGAGCAGGATCACTTGCTGGGTTTTTGTTGTTTGTTTTGTTTTTACAAAACTCACTTCTCCCCCATCTCCCTCCTTTCCTCTCCATCTATTTCCTTAATCTTCCTCCTTTTCTTTCCATCTCCTTCCTTTACTCTTCATCTGCTTTCCTCCCCCCAGCCTCTCCTCACCATCCCAATTCCCCAGACCCTTCACCAGCTTCCTTGCCTAGACACACTCTAGCCCCTCAACATTCTCCTTGGCATGAGGGCTCTGAAATTGAACCCAGGATTTGAGGTTGCCCAGTACAGGGGCACCATTCCTTCCCTGTTCCGCGGGCCACCACCATTGCTGATCTAGGCCAGGATCAGAGGATGTCAGGGGTTGGAAGGGACCTCCATAGCTCATAGAATGGTTTATGTTGGAAGTGCCCTCAAAGATCATCTAGTTCCATGCTGCAGACCCGTGAAATCTGCCAGTAGAGAATGACTGAGGCTCAAGACATTGCCAAGTGATTCACTGATGTGGTTCCCTGGCCTCTTTCTCCAGAGAGAGCTCCATGGTCCATCACTCCCCTCTGCACTAGGGCCCAAGTGGGCCCAAACCTGACAAAGACTGTCTTGGCTTTTTTTCCCCTCCCTGCCATTCCTCTGCTTTGGGATTTGCTTTGTGGCAGCCAAGCACCTTGCTCCTCAAAAGGATGCCAAAAGACAACTTTAAAAACAATGTGCCAGAGGAGCCCTTAAGTCAGTGGGTAAGAGGTGGCATTTCCATGCTGAAAGCCACACTGCTGCCATTGGACACTTGATTTTTATCTTCACACTAGTCAGAATGGAGATATGTCAGTGTCTTCAGGTGGACTTCAGGGCTTTGGCCCTCAGTCATTGGTGGGCACTGGCTGCCACCATCCCACTAGCCTGTTCTTCCCACGAGCATGTGTAGGCAGCTGCAGCATAACCAAAATGGGGAGGACAGCGAGAACTGCTTGAAACCCCAGGAACACTTCCCACACTGTCCTAAAGTGTGACATGAAGCTCTTCCACCTGCTGAGCCCAACATAGACCTGCAGCCTTGACCAAGTTGATAATTCAGTGCCCAAACTGTGGTAACACCCAATGGCAAGACAAGGAACCCTTGAGGCTGCTGTGCTCTTTGCTCCAGAACTGGATTTTCCCTGATGTTCAGCAGGGGTGGCCCTACCAATGTGCTAGCTGGTGGAAGGGAAGGGACATGATGAGGGAAGGGACATGATGAGGGATGGGGAGATGATGAAAATAAAAGGCCTCCTGCAGCCACTTGGGATGTGTGGGGCCAAAGCCTTCACATCCCCTGCCTGTCTCTGTGCAGGAGGATGCTGAGATGGTGGAGAAGAGATGCATTTGTTGCACATAAAGGACAATGTTGGAGTGAAGGCATGGTGGGCTGCATGCAAGATCAGGGATTTTGCTTTCACTTGGGTTTTATGGTGAGTTAAGAGATTCTTAGGCATTGTAACAGGCTGTCCAGGCAGGTGGTGGAGTCACCATGCCTGGAGGGATTTAAATGATGTGTGTATGTGGTGGTAAGGGATGTTGTTTGGTGGTAGTGGCTTAGCACCAGTGGTGGCATTGTGAGTTCTAGGTGAGCAGCTGGACTTGATGATCTCAGAGGTCTCTTCCAACCTCAACAGTTTTGTGTTTCAGTGATTCTAAGGGGACCCTTCTTTACTTTCCTTGGGAGAAGGAAGGGCCACATCCACCATTTCAGTGGTGGAACATGACTCAACATTTGGGACCACCCTGCTGTGCTAGGTTTAGCTTATTTTCAAAGGGTGGGAACTAACTGAGAACAAATGTCCCAGTTTACATATACTCCTGCACCTATGCTATAGGTCTGAGCCCAGTTCAATGGTGTTAAGCACATCCTAGCCTTCAAGCACAAGGCAAATGGCATCTAAGTCCTGGAGCAGCTCATGTGCAGGAAGTTAAGCAGGTGCTTGGGCATCGACTTGAAGGAGGTCTTGTGGTAAATGAGGTCTTGTTGAGCAAATACACAGCAATCTCAGTATTTATCCTCCTAAAAAGAGCAGCAGGAGGAGAAACCATGCTCCATGGAAGCTCTAAACAGTTAGAATTTTATTTTTATATATGTTTAGTTGTTTGGGTTTTTTTTAACACAATAGCTTTTGTATAAAGCTTATTCTCTATTTTTTTTTTAATCAGTAGTAACAGGTCAGTGTCCTCAGGAAGATCAGAGGAAGACTAAAGCTTCTTTCCCTGCTGTATTGTAAATCCAGCACAAAGGGCTTTCTCCTTGGTGCTTTTCAGGCAGAAAAGCAGGAGATGTCTCCACCTCCCCAGATAAAGGCAGCTTTGGTCCTGCTAAGCACCATGGTCTTAATACTCTAAAACACTTAAAACTCTCAGATTTTGACCCCTTGGTTGTTCCTGGGGATGTTTGATAGTTGATAACTCAAGTGGCTGCATCTATGCTCAGTGAGAGCCCTGCTGTGCTTGAGATGGCAAATTATCCTGGTGGAGCCAGGCAAAACCTCACTCAGAAGGGTGAACTAGCAGCTTGCAAAGATGTTAAGGTCTTCTGAAGAATGCACTCTGAAATACTGGGCATGTGAAGCAGCAGTCTGAAGAGGAACTCCATGATGTCAGTGCAGACCAAAATGATGGTGGAGGTTTTCTTTGGGAGAAGATGCAAGACAGGAAGGAAAAGAAGCAAGCAATGAAGATAACAAAACAAAGCAGCAGTATGGCTGGAAAATGAAAAGTGCAATATTGCTGGCCAAATCCTGTCTCCTGCTTCCAAGGGAGCAGGATGCTGTGTCCAGAGGAGCCACAGGCACGGAGCACATGGCTAGTAGCAGGACTGTGTGGGCCATTGTCCAGGGTTCAGATACGTTTCTCAAAAAAATCCCATCTTCCTCTCCTGCAGTTTCAAAATGCAGCCTTTGTAAATCCAAAACTCAGCCTATGTAAATGTCCCCAGAAAGGCCTTCAAACAACTGTGTGAATTTAAGGTAATTCTAAAAAATACAAGCCTTATGCTCTTCTCCTGTTGCTTGTGCCCAAACCAGAATCACAGAATCACTCTGGTTGGATGCAAACTTAAAGATCACTAAGTTAGCCCAGCACTACCAAGTCCACCACTAAACCATGTCCCTCAGCACCACATCTACACAGCTTTTAAACCTTCAGGGGATGGTGACTCCACCACTTTCACAGGTAGCCTGTTCTAGGACTTGACAACCCTTTTGGGGAAGAAATTATTCCTCACGTGTCCCAGTCTGAGGCCATGAGCTATCCAGGACTGGAGGACAGAAGTGACCCTTACTCCTTTTGAAGGGTGAGAATGCAGATACTGCACACTGATTGGAAGTTTAAAGGCAGATTCTATTTGCAGGTGCCTATGCAAAAGGCAATCAGGTAGAACAGATACACCCACAAGCTAAGCCAGGTCTATCAGACTGAAACCACCGAGCACTCTCCACCCCTTCCACCCTCAGCAGGCCTCAGAGTAAGTCACAACTGCCCCACCCTCTGCCATCTTAGGCCTACAAGGACTCAGCAGGCCACATAATGCAGCTTAAAATTCCCTGCCAGCTAGAAGCCATCTCCCCACACCAACCACGGGATCAGAAGGGATGCTGCCCTCTGGAGAGAGAGGAGAAGGGAAGAGAGAGACATCGGCCAGGCACCGGCTTAGAAGGTGTAACACCAGAAAATGGAACAGAGTAACAATATTACAACATCCCGGGATGACCAGGTGCATCCCCTGGGACAGGTCTTGGTCTCTGTAGTTTTCTTAAGGGAACCTGGGACCCCCTCAAACTACCACACATGTCCAACCTAAACTTCCCCTAGCATAACTTGGGGCCATTTCCTCTTGTCCTATCACTTGTGACTTGAAGGGATGGACCTCCACTTCATTCCAGCCTCCTTTCAGGGAGTTGCAGAGAGCGAGAAGGTCTCCCCTCAGCCTCCTTTTCTCCACACTAGCTGACCCCAGTTCCCTCAGCTGCTCCTCACAACACTTGTACTCTAGACCCTTCACTAGATTTGTTTGTTGCCCTTCTCTAGACCTGCTCCGGCACCTCAATGCCCTTCTTGGAGTGAGGGGCACAAAACTGAGCCTTGTATTTGAGGTGTGGCCTTACCAGTGGTGAGTGCAGGGGACTCCCCTGATCCCGCTGGCCACACCATCTGATCCCAGGTGCTGGTGGCCTTGGCCAGCTGGGCACACTGCTGGCTCACCTTAAGCTGCCTGTCAATCAGTACTCCCAGGTTGTTCTCTGCTGTGCAGTTTCCAGCCACTCTGCCCCAAACTGGAGCATTCATGGGGTTGTTGTGACTCAAGTGGAGGAGCTGGTACTTGGTCTCGTTGAACCTCATCCCATTGGCCTGTCCAGATCCCTCTGTAGAGCTTTCCTCCCCTCAAGCAGGTCAACACTCCCTCTCAGCTTAGTGTCACCTGTACATCTACTGAAGGTACCCTCAATCTCCTCATGCAGATCATGGATACGGATATTAAAGAGGACTGGCCCCAGCACTGAGCCCTGGGAGCAGTCCCCCTCGCTGCAGCTAGAAAGCACAACCATGCTGGTGCCCCTAGCAGGGCACGCATGCGGCTGAGGCTATCCTGTTAGAGGAACAAAAAGAAACAAAAGCTGGCAGGAAAAGCCTTTGCGCCGTTGTTGCGGGTGACAGGCCAATAAACAAACCCCACGCAGCCCGAATGCAGAAGCTGTCCCGGTTCAATAGCCCTTTGTGTGGCTGGGGGGGCTCGCCGAGGGAGAGCAGGCGGCTCAGGAGATGCTTCTTCCGCCACCGCTCCGCAGCTTGGCACCGGCGCCCTCCCGGCCGGCAGAGGAGGAGGAGGAGGCTGCCGGGCCGGGAGAGGGAAACGAGCTGCAGCGAGCAGCCCTTTCTTCTGCGAAGGCTGAAAGGGCCCGAGGGACACAGTGGGCCCTTTCAGAGGAGGTGGTGGGCGCTGGGAAGCGTTCAGCAGGCTCTGTGCTGGGAACGCTTTTCACCGGGCTGGTTCTGCTCGCAGCGCCCGCAGAAAGGGTGGGAAGAAAAGGCCGGGAGGAGGCACGGGGGAATTGTATACTGAGCTCCTTCTCCTCCAGCGCTGATTTGGTGAGAGATGAACCGAGAGAGTCATTAAGAGCAATGCACTTTGCTAATGAGTTGTAGCCTAATCATTCTGCCCCTGCATACGTTTGGGTTAGCAACCCCCGCCCCGTTTCTGACAGCAGTCTTTAAATAGGATAGAAAGAGCTGCATTGTGCCTTCCCCCTGCGGTCCATGCCCAGCTTCACTAACGAGCAAGCTGCTGCTGGGCAGCTCTCCCATGACCTCCGACAACAAACCGGTAGTCCCCAGCCCAGCTCCCAGGTGTGAAGAGCGGTGAAGAAAATACTGCAAAGCCACCTTGGCACCAGTGCCAAGGTAAGAACAAGCTCTCCATCGGCTCAAAGTGAAACCCCCTGTGGCAATGGAAACTCAATGTCCCTGTGTGAGCATGAGAGCTCAAAGCACATCATCTTCTCAACGCTGATCAATAGCTAAAGGGTGGGGACCAAGAAGAATGGGACCAGACTCTCTTCAGCAGTGCCCAGCCATAGGACAAGCGGCAAAAGGCACAAACTGGAACCTAGGAGGATTCGTCTGAAAAGGAGGGGGAAATTCTTTGCTGTGAGGGTGCTGGAGCCCTGGAGCAGGCTGCCCAGAGAGGTTGAGGAGTCTCCTTCTCTGGAGAGATTCCAAACCTGCCTGGACATTGCGATCCTGGGCAAGCTGCTGTGGGTGACCTGCTTTAGCAAAGGGGCTGGACTAGATGGTGTCCTGAGCTGTATCAAAAGCAGTGTGACCAGCAGGACGAGGGAGATGATTCTGCCTCTCTGCTCTGCTCTCATGAGACCCCACCTGGAGTACTGAGTCCAGTTTTGGTGCCTCCAGCATAACAAGGACATAAAACTGATGAAGTGGGTCCAGAGGAGGCCACAAAAATGATCAGAAGGGCTGGAGAACCTCCTCAGTGGGGCAGGCTGAGAGAGGCTGTTCACCCTGTAGAAAAAAAGGCTCTGGGGTGACTTTAGAATAGCCTTCCAGTACCTGAAGGGGATCTACAGGAAAGCTGGGGAGAGACATTTAACAAGGGCTTGTATTGATAGAACATGAGGGAATAGACTGACACTTGTGGAAGGCAGATTTAGACTGGATATTGGGAAAAAAAATCTTTACAGTGAGGATGGTGAGACACTGGAATAGGTTGCCCAGGGAGGTTGTGAAGGTGTTGCTCTGGAGGTGTTCAAGGCCGGTCTGCATGAGGCCTTGACCAACCTGGGCTAGTGAGAGGTGTCCCTGCCCATGGCAGGCAGTTGGAAATAGATGATCTTTAAAGTCCCTTCCAGCCTAGTCCATTCTATGACTCCATGAACAAATCTCCAGAGCTCCCTTGCAAGCACACTGTGACTGTGATCTTCATGTGCTCTGACATCTGCTGTCTCATTTTCCCCATGGCCATCTTTGCATTGTGATTATTTTTTATAACCCACTGTAGATGATGTGGCCAGTGATGATTTCTTCTGGTACAGCTCACCTGGGCTGCTTTAAGGTATTTTTTCCCTTTAAGTCACAAAACCACAGATGTTTCTCTTCTGAGGGTAGAATCCCCGAATATAATCCTAGAAATTGCCTGTCAACTGTTCAATTATCTTCAGCCTTGGTGTTTTTTCCTACAGTGAGACAGCTGCCTACACACTGTGCCACAGCCTATAGTTAATGATACAGACTTCAAGAGATCATTGCTGATGATGGCTTTGCTGCTCTCTATGTAGGATTCAGAGACAGCAATCATTTTTCAGGCCATTTTCTGTGATAGCCACCATCGAGACGTTCCCACTAGCAAGCCCTAAATGGGCTAAATTTTCCACATTCAGCATTTTAAAAATCACAGGTTTTAATTTTGCTTTTATTTCTTGGTGGGGCAAGGCCCCCTCAATTTGAGCCTGCAAAGTCTGTGCCCGGGATTAATTCTCTCTCTGAGCTGTCCTGTTCAAATAATGGGATTTCTTCTTAAGGGTTAGGGTGGACCTTGCAAAAAACCAGCACCGTGTGGTCCTGCACAATCAGAGTCCAAATAAAGTAAGGGGGAAAAAAGAGGCTGGAAAAATTTTAGGAGACATGGTCATTCTTCTGACATGTTTCACAGCAACTCTGTGAATCTATACACAAGATCTAACTAAATTAGTCCCTGCACTACTAGATTAGAGGAAATCATAAGAAACATTAAATTTGGAAAAGACATCTAAGATCATCAAGTCCAACCATCAACTCAACACCATCACGTCCATAAGCCATGCCCCCAGGTGCCGTCCCTCTAGGGACAGTGACTCCACCACCTCCCTGAGCAGCCTGTTCCAATGCCTGACCACTCTTGCAGCAAAGAAACTTTTCTTAATATCCAACATAAACCTCCCCAAGAGCAATTTGAGGCCATTTCCTCTCATCCTATCACTAGTTCATTTGGGGGAAAAGACCAGCCTCCACAGAGATGTAACTAAAATATTTGCCTGAACACCAGCCCCAGTGCTGTAAGTGCGCTCTGGTCTCACACACAGCAGAAAGGGCTGGGTGCCACAGAGACAGGGTCATGGTTATTGGAACTATTTTCTGTCTTCTTAAACAAAGACAGTACTCATAACCTAGATTTTATCACACCATGATGAGTGCAATGGTATCTCCCCATCCTGCCTCAGCCGGTGGGACCCATTTTTCCTCTTCTGGGCACCACACAGCATATCTTGGATTTATGGCCAACCTCATGAAAATCAACAAGTGTAAGGTCCTGCATCTGGGTCAGCGCAATCCCAAGCACAAATCCAGGCTGGGTGGTGAGTGGCTGAGAGCAGCCCTGAGGAAAAGGGTCTGGGTTGATGAAAAGCTCAACATGAGCCAGCACTTTGAGTGCAACCCAGACAGCAACTGTGTGCGGGGCTGCATTAAGCAGTGTGGCCAGCAGGGCAAGAGAGGGGATTCATCCCCTTCACTCTGCTCTCATCAGACCCCACCTGGAGTACTGTGTGGAGCTCTGGAGCCCCCAGCACAAGAACTGTTGGAGCAAGTCCAGAAGAGGGCCACAAAGATGATCAGAGGGCTGGAGCACCTCTGCTATGAGAACAGGCTGAGGGAGTTGGGACTTTTCAGCCTGGAGAAGAAAAGGCTTCAAGGAGACCTTATAGTAGCCTTTGACTCTGTCCCACATGACACCCTGGTCACCAAGCTGGAAAAAACATGCACTTGATGGGTGGACAACTCGCTGGATAAGGAATTGGCTGGATGGTC
>VWZI01009160.1:313018-455536 GCA_013396835.1 Psilopogon haemacephalus
CTGGATGAGGTCTTGAGCGACCTGATCTAGTGGCAGGTGTCCCTGCCTATGGCAGGGGGTTGGAACTGGATGATCTTTGAGGTCTCTTCCAACCTAAACCATTCTATGATTCTATGATTCCAGTATCTGAAGGGGGCCTACAGGAGGGCTGGGGAGGGACTATTCACAAGGTCTTGTTATGACAGGATGAGGAGTAATGGGTTCAAGCTGGCGGGGGTTGGAACTGGATGATCTTTGAGGTCTCTTCCAATCTGGACCATTCTATGATTCTGTGTAGCAGCAGCTGCATTTCCTTCAGGAGGGATGTGTCAGTCACTGCTTACTTCTTAGGTTTCCAGAGTTGCATTTCTGCCTTCATTGCTCAGTTCCAGTGAATCTCTTGCACCTCCGACCCACACCTTTCCCATTTACTCCAGGGGAGCTCTCTCCTCCAGCCCAACTGGGGCTATTACCTGTTGCCCATCCTCTGCTGTAATGTATTTGTATGGCTCCAGGCAAGCCCATCTTTCAAAAAAAAAGGATAATGGTTGTCACCAGGTGAGCTGCCTGTCTCTGCTCTGTTTCCTTCCCAAACTCTTTGCCTCTGTCTTTAAAGCAAAGCAGACAAGTCTACTCATGATACTTTCAGCGAATGTGAAACCTCAAGCGGAGCCACTGAAGCTGCTGGCAGATGCCAGAAGCATTTCTGAGCTGGCTTTTCATAGAGTCATAGAATCTTTTAATTTGGAAAAGACCTTTGAGATACAGCCCAACCAAAGTTTCATTACAACACTTGCTCTTTTTTGTTCCTCTTCTTTCCCAGTGCAATGCACACCCAGCCTTGCAGCTGGGCTGGAGCTGTGCTCACCCTCTACCACTACGCCAACATCTCATCATCTGAAAACCACCCTCCTGTGCAGAGATTTGTGCAACCTTTTAACCACCTGGCTCCTATCCATCTGGAGGCATATTGCTATGCCATAGAAATGCCATCAGAAGGAACACTCCATGGCCTGTCAGACACATATGACACATAACTACTGTTCCCTGTGCTGTTCACTGCCTAACTTAGGTACTCCAAACCTCCTTTTCTCCAGACGAAATAGCTCCAGTTCCCTCACATGCTCCTCGCAAGATTTGTGCTCTAAACCCTTCACCAGTTTTGTTGCTACTCTCTAGACCTGTTCCAGCACCTCAATGTCCTTCTTGGAGTGACAGCCTCAGAACTGAACTGAGTATTCAAGGTGTGGCCTCACCAGTACTGGGTACAGGAGGACAGTCACTTCCCTAGTCCTGCTGGCCACACCATTGCTCATACCGATCAGGATGCTGGTGGTGGCCTTCTTGGGCACACACCAGCTCTTCTTCAGCCAGCTGTCAATCAACACCCCCAAGACGTTTTCTGATGGGCAGTTTCCAGCCACTCTGTCCTAAGCCTAGAGCATTGCAGAGGGTTGGTGTGATCTAGATGTGAGACTGACCTTTACAATCCCAGTCAGTTTTACCTCAGCATTCAGTGCTGAGCCTCTGTTTCAGTATTCCTTCCTTCCAACAAATCCTACGGATTGATTTTCCATAATGACATGCAGTTTCATACCTGCAAGTTCAACTCTAGCTCTCCAAGTGTGAAAAGACACTCAGGCATGGCAAGGAACACACTGTCTCCCTCCAAATGCCTCACAGTGTTTTGACACTGAGTTTTGGTAGCCAGAATCTCCATGTGCTGGGGTTGACATTCTGGTTTCCACCTTTGGGTGGCATTTGCGGAAGGCAGCTCAGCTCTGCAGGGCATGTGCTGGGTACCACAGGAGCTAGACTTCCAGAGAAATGCTCCAGATCATTTCATTAAGGCATTTATTGATCTCCAGGATTAATAAACACTTCATTTTTTTTCAGTCACTAAAACAACAGCCTGTGTTCTTCCCACTTCACACTTGGATTGCAGAGATCTGATGCCAGCAGACCTTCCTGTCCATTTAATCATTTTGCTGAGTCCAAAACACTCATTTAATTTTCCTTTCCACCTGGTAGCACCCACATTAAGAGCTGTCCTCATTTCTATTAGGTGACCTAACATCCCCTGAGATTTCAGTGCAAACTGAGGGATGTTTTGCTTTGAGTGCAGTTTCTGTAGACACAGCCTATAGAGTCAGTGAAGGACAGGACATGTCCACACAAATCCAACACTACTCGTGGCTATGGCTATCATGTGAACATACCAACACATTTTGGGACTTCATCAACCACAGACAATGCCCCCTCTCCACTTCTGAAGACTTTTTTTTTTTTTTTTTGCCCAGAGAGGTGGTTGAGTCACCAATCCTGGATGGGTTTAAAGGTCATTTGAATATGGTGCTTGGGGATATGGTTTAGCAGTGAACCTCGCAGAGCAGGGATATCCGTGGGACTTGGTGATCCTGAGGGTTTTTTCCAACCTGAATGTTCCTGTGTTTACGTGAATCTGTGATTTTGGTGTGAGGTGAACTGCTCAGTGATATGATTCCATTAACTGTTCAGCTACGTGTCCTCCATTTCTCTGGAGAACGGACTCGAAATGCTATTTAGGGATCAAACATAACACTCCACATTTTCCCATCTTTTTGGCATTTATGGTAGTTATCTAGAAAAACAATGCATTACAGGCAAAGATTAATTTAAAGCCCCAAAACTTCTTCTAGGAAGACTACTTCCTCAGGCACAGGAGGTCCCCGGAGAGTGCCAATCCCACGTTCAGCTGTGCATTAACTCCTGCCAATCCAACCAGCTGTCAGCAGCTTGAAATCTCTCTTTGAAAGATAAACCTGTGTATTTCCTCTAAATAGGCAATCTCCTGGTCTAGAAGATAAATTAGCACAAGAGCCCTGGAGGACACCTGCAATCATCTGAGAGCATGGTCCAAAGAGTGAGGAGACACGGTCAACTGCATCGCAATGTGGCAGCTGGGGAACAAATGCTATTACTGCTCTGAAACCAATCTCAGCAACAAAACCTCACCTCAATTCATAATGAGATACAGAAATTTGATGGTCTGCTGTGTAGATAAGAGAAACCTCTGGAAAATCCATTTCACTGGATTTGACTTTATGGAAAGAGATGATGTCCAGGGAAGGCATCTAAATATTTATAAGGGTGAATGCATTTATTCACAGGAGATGAAGCTGTATTATGGATATGTAGATATTCTACTTCTAAAGGCATAGAGGCTAAGTAAAATCTTACTGCTATAGAAATCCTCTTCTGGGGAATCTACGCACTCCTCCTCACTTCAGCTCCTTCCCTTTATCTAACCTTATGCTTCCATTATTTATTTTTTTAGAGTAGAGTAACAAATCTGTTGCTGGAGACAAATAAAAGATTCCCCTACTGTGGCACTTCAGCTCCTAAGACCAAGAGTGCTATCAAAAATAGCAGATATTTAGAGTCATCCAAGTAAAAATTTCCCTCCTGCTCTGCAGCCCAAAATGACAATTATAGAGTACAAATTAATTTATTCTTATCAGGGAAGCAAATAGCAAGTATTAACTAAGATACACCATTCCAAAATACAAAGGCTAAAGAACTGTAGAATTGTTTAGGTTGGAAAAGACCTGTAAGATCATCACGTCCAACCATTAACCCAGCACTGCCAGGTCACCACTAAACCATGTCCCTCAGCAACACATCTCCACTGCACCACATTCCTCCAAGGCTGGTGACTTCACCACTGCCCTGGGCAGCCTGTTCCAGGGCTTGACAGCATTTTGGGGGAAGAAGCTTCTCCTAAAGCCCAACCTAAACCTCTTTTGGCACAACCTGAGGCTGTTTCCTCTTGCCGGGTCACCTGTTACTAGGGAGAAGAGACTGACCTTCACTTGGCTCCAGCCTCCTTTGTTCCAGACTAAACAGAATCACAGAATTAACCAGGTTGGAAAAGACTTCTAGGATCATTGAGTTCAACCTATCACCTAATACCTTCTAATTAACTAAACCATGGCACTAAGTGGCTCATCCAGCCTTCTCTTAAACACCTCCAGGGATGGTGACTCCACCACCTCCCTGGGCAGCCAATTCCAATGGGCAATCACTCCTTCCATGTAGAACTTCTTCCTAAACAACCCCAGTTCCCTCAGCTGCTTCTGCCCAGAACTGTTCTCCAGTGTCACTGCCCTTACTTGAACCTGTTCCAGCACCTTAATGTCCTTCTTGTAGTGAGAAGTACAAGAACCAAGCTCAAGGTATAGGCAAAGGCTGAGATGCAGATCCAAACAGCCCCTTTATCTCCTCAAATCTCAGTTTCTCATCTAGATCATGATAAAACTATTCACTATCTCACAAAGACTCTGGGATTCTCATTTAAAGTTCTCATAGAATACATTGAATGCTATTGAGACAATGAGCTATGTAAAGAACCATTCACTCCTTCACAAAAGCATCATTATTTCACTCAGCACAGGTCTTGTTACCCATACAGAAAGCCACACCATCCATAACCTTCAGAACAAGGAACTATTTTGAAGAGATTCAACAACAAATAAGAAGGGTATCCCAGGTACTACTAGCAATAACATTCCAATTTTCTTCCCCAGAGATGAAATGAAAAATCAAGTGACTAAGGGCACAAAGCCTCACCGAGCTCTTCTCCCCTATCCACCAATCCATGTATTTCCTGAAGTTTTAAGCTAAAGTTCCATCCCAGCCTTGTGATACTTTCATGAAATAAAGGTTTCTTTCCAGTACTTTCTGCAACCTCTTAACCTTTTTGGTCTCCTTTCCTCTTGACCGCTGCCAGCAGGCAAGGGAGGGGATTCACCCCCTTTACTCTGCTCTCCTCACACCCCATCTGGAGTACTGTGTGCAGTTCTGGAGCCCCCAACACAAGAAGGACATGGAACTGTTGGAGACAGTCCAGAGGAGGGCCACGAAGATGATCAGAGGGCTGGAGCACCTCTGCTATGAGGACAGGCTATAAGAGTTGGGGCTTTTCATCCTGGAGAAGAGAAGGCTTCAAGGAGACCTTATAGTAGCCTTCCAGTATTGGAAGGGGGCCTACAGGAGGGCTGGGGAGGGACTGTTCACAAGGTCTTGTAATGACAGGATGAGGGACAATGGGTTTAAACTGGAAGAGGGGAGATTTAAACAGGATGTTAGAAGGAAGTTCTTTCCAGTGAGGGTGGTGAGACACTGGAAAGGGTTGCCCCCGGAGGTTGTGGCTGCTCTCTCCCTGGAAGCATTCAAGGCTAGGCTGGATTAGGTCTTGAGCATCCTGATCTAGTGGGAGGTGTCTCTGCCTATGGTGGGGGGTTGGAACTGGATGATCTTTGATGTCACTTCCAACCTAAACCATTCCATGATTCTATGACCTATCTAACTAAACATGCAGTAAAGAGGTTCTAGGACCAGAGTACCTCCAAGTAGTGGAGCACTGGGACAGGCAGTGTCTGGCTGTCCTCCCCACAGAGCTGGTAAACCTGCACGTCCACTGTTGTAGTTAGGGACTGGCGATCTGAAGATCTCGTGTTGTACAGAAAGTTAGGGACCCTCCCTATAGCCAGTAGCCTTGAGTTAAGATGTAAGCAGACGGAAGTGATGTTTTGTAGGCTATATATTGCATTGTCACTTCAATAAACGCCATTTTTGCTATCCATCATATTGGTGTCTGTAGCTGATGGCCCGAGCAGCCTGGGTGTGGTTGCTGTGCCGTTTCCTGAACCAGGTCGTCACGCCTCCCGAGTGAGGCAACAGTCCACCCCCTGAATGACAACATACATTTACTTCCTTGTGTCTTACCTTTTCAATTTTTTCATCAAGCATTCTGAAGAATTCTTGTTGGCTTTCAGAGATGTGCATGCTGAAAGGAAAAAGAAGAGGTGTCAGTACCAACAGTGTGTCTTCCAGTCCAGGGTGGCTGAAGGACTCAGCTGTCAGCTTCCACCACTGTGAAGACTAAATCACTTTAATTTATACTTTTGTTTACAATGGCTGTTTTAAAATCTTCCTTTTTCCCTTTGATTTGCCACACAGGAAAAAATGATTATATTTAGTTCTGTATATGCATGCTAGACTTGGGATGGTCCCACAATGGTCCTGTACTTGGACCCACGAGCAGTACCTGAGTACATCCAGAGGCCTCTACTCTCTTTTCTAAGCAAGCTGCAGAAACTTAATAGCCTCTGGGCCGGGCAGAGCCTCTTCTGAGTCAAGACATAAGATTTTTCAATACTGCCAGCCCTCATCCCCACAGAATGAGATGCCTACAATGTGAGGTTAAAGCTTCTCACTACAAGATCTGCCTGCCCTGCTACAAAAGGGCTTTGCACTTACCCAGAAAGACCTACAAGGCTTGGCTGGTCCTTCCCTCCCAGATGGTTGGTCCTTACTGCTCCCCGAGTAGACTTAGATTGTTCAATTAATCCCGCAGCACCAAGAGGCTGAGGGGTTAGTGACGCTACCTTGCCTTTGTGAAGTAGGCTGGAAGAAAAAACTTACTTGTCCTCTGCAAAATGCTGATGATGTCATAAGACAAAACAGGTCCCTCCCTAAGGGGACCTCCAAGCTGGAAGTAGAAGAGGATCAGACGCAAGGGGAAGAAAGAGGAGACAAAGCTGAGGATGCATGGCAGACAGTATTCAGGGTGTGTCTGCTTTATTCATGCTGGGGGTGGTCAGAACCTCCTTCCTGAAATAACCATATCCCTTTGGGAAAGTGAAGCTGGAGCATTTTCTGGACCGGCAGCAGGGAGGAGCACTCAGGCCCATGGGGGCTGGAGAACAGCACCAGAGGCTTAATGTGGGACAAATAAAAAGATGCAGAAAAGGAAGGGTGGGAGCCTGGTGCCAGCGTCAGCAGTGATGCCGGATGGTTAGAAGGACAACCCGTTCAGATTTTCTCCAACAGTGAAAGCTGCTTCAGCCTGCTGAATTCCTGCCCCAGTCCCCTCTTCCTTGGCATGATTCCTCCAGCTGTAATGAGTTAATACTTCTCCCAGGGGCCCAACAACAGGCTGCACTTCCTACAAAGCTCAGCATTCATACTTCACTTGCTGTCAGGATGAACATTTACAATGATTTGCTTATGCTGGACACAAATGAAGGCTCAGTTCAGAAGACAAGGTCTCAGAAGTGGTGTTAAAACCTAAAGCTGGTAACTCAGGAGAAGGAACAATTCACCTCTCAGAGGCAGTGGGAGTTTCTGTGCCCAGCTGTCTCCCTGTCCCTCAGGTTCCCACCTCCAGCTAAGATGGCAAAAAGATGTTTGTCTGGGGCATCTAACCCTGTCGCCTGCATATTCAGGTGTCTTGGAGAGGGGCTCTAGGGCTGGGTAAGCACTAGAAAGACATTCTTGCCTTTATAACATCATAGATCTAGCTACCAATAAAATGAGATGATGCTGTAGTGACTTGATCCAGCTGTAATGTGCTGCTATATACATGGGAAGTCTTGCAGGAGGTCCAAAAGGCCTTGCAGGACAGGATCTTAAGTAAAGTTCGCCTGGCAGCAGAATTGCTCTACGACTCCAACATGCATGGATGCTGACACTGTGTGTATTTTAAGGAGTCATGTAAAACTGTAAAATCCAAGGCAGAGTGGGGAACTGACAGAGGTAATGAATAACTGGAAGAGTCACAGAAACACCATATCTAAGCAGCGTTCTTGGGTAGCCCTCCAGGAAAAATGGCTTTCCCCACGCAGAAACATGGATTCAACATTCCTTGTAAGAAGCACATCAGAAGGCATGAGAAAGGAGTTTGGGATGTTTTAAGGCAGGCCAAAGACACTCATTTTGCCAAAAGATGAGATCTTTATCCCTGGTATCAATCCAGGCTGAGGGATGAAGGAATGGAGAGCAGCCCTGCAGAGAAGGACTTGGGGAGTGCTGGAGGATGAACAAGCACCATGTGCTCACAGGCCAGAGCCAGCTGTGTCCAGGGCTGATCCCCAGCAGCGTGGGCAGCAGGTGGAGGGAGGGGATTCTGCATCTCTGCTCTGCTGAAACCCCATTGGCAGTGTTGGGGCCACCTCTGGAGTCCTCAGCACAGGAGAGACAGGGACCTGTTGGTGTGAGGCCAGAGGAGGCCACAGCAATGCTGAGAGGGCTGGAGCCCATCTGTTGTGAGGCCAGGCTGAGCCTGGAGAAGACAAGCCTCCAGGAAGACCTTCTTGTGGCCTTTCAGTGGTTTAAGAGGACAATAAGAAAACTGGTTTATAAGGGCCTGTTGTGACAAGACAAGGGGTGACAGCTTTAGTCTAAAAGAGGGAGATTTAGACTGGATGGAAGGAAGAAATATATCACAATGTGAGTGCTGAGACACTGGAGCAGGTTGCCCCCTTCAGAGGAAGCTCTGAAGATCAGGTTGAATGGGGACAGCTGAGAAAACTGAATGAGTGAGTGAGTGATGTCCCTGCTTCTGGTAGGGAGGTGGAACTATATGATCTTTAAAGGTTCCTTCAAATCCAAACCAATGTGAGTCTGCGATTTAGCACGGTAAAAGTGGTCTGAAATACTCCTTTCATTCTTTGCTTCCGGCCTAAGTTATGACTATGTCTCAGTGTGCTTGATGTGGCATTGTAGTGGGTTTGCAGTGACCTGCCCCCCCCACCTTTTAGAACCCCGGCTAAAACTCAGAAAAACACACTGGAAGTTAATAAATGAAGCTTATATTTACAGCAATGCAAATATACAAGCAAATATTTACAAGATATAACAGATATTTACAGAAATATACAGTAAAATAGAAATACCGACACCACACCCCTCCTGGAGACCAAAATCCCCAAGAGAGGGAAACCAAACCCCCCTGTACCACCTCTCCCTCCTCCCCCCAGCTTTATCTCACCATTTGATGATGCTGCAGATAAGCTGAAGATCAGTCAGAAAGATTAGTGCCAGGAAGGAATGAATGGTTTTAGTAATTTTACTCTGAATTAGTTCAAAGGCAGAGAGACAAAGGAAAGAAGCTGCTGAAGCCTGCCCGGGACCCAGAGCCGACTGAACTGCGCAAGCACACTGGCTTATCTGGATGTTTTGGGAACATTCTAAAACAACCTTCTTTCTTCTCTCTCATTCAAAACTGGGTGAAGGGACACAGTGTTTAATTTCTCACTCTCAGGCAGCAGTCTAATTTTTCACACAAATTTTCCAATTAGCTCAAACCAGCACAGGCATTATTTGACCACATAGTTTGTTAAAGTTGCCAGTGGAGTGAGTTTTGACGATGAGCAAACAGAGTAAGTGACTGAGAGGTTAGGGCAGCGTGCAGAAATGAAGCTCAATGAAGGTATAGTAGCTGCCATCACTCAGTGTAAAGAGGAGGACCAGCTCCTTGGCTTCTGTTAAAGACCCTCATAAAACTAGACAGGGCACTAGACATAAAAACCTAAATCCTCCTACAAATGATAAAAGCCCTCACAATCTTGCTTTTACAGCTGACATACTAAAACTCCCTTCATTGTAAATGAACTTATAATGTGGTACTTAATCTGTGTTGTGTTTTGAAATACCTGTTCCACAAGAACAGTCCTACAAGATGCACCTAATGATTTACCTATTCATTTCTGCTCTTTCAGCTGAGTAGCTCTTTTCCACACAATGCCACCCCTCCTTGTAGCCAGAACTGCTATGGTTTTCAGATTATAAACTTCACAAAAAATTGCAGATGATAACAGGTATTTGTTGACTTGGTGATTAGTAACTCAAACATGTAGCCACTCGATAAACAGAATTCCAAGAGTAAGTCAGATAAACAACAGAGCTTTGGTCAAACTGGAGGGTCTACCCAACTTATATTCTGTAACTCTCTGAGAAGCTTCCTTATTTTCACAGGAATAAGACAGAAACCTCTGCCCATGCAATGACTTTAGGCTTTCTGGTGAATAAAAGCCAGTTCTGATTTCTGTGGGGCTTTTTAAAAAGCAGAGTTTGATGAAAGAAAGGACCTCTTAACCCCACACAGGTCCTCTGCCTTGGGTGCACCAGAAGAGATGACCAGTCATGAGAAACAGCCCTGCTTTAGCTTCCTCTTAGAGAATCTCAACCACATCTCTGACCCTGCTGGGAAGAAGCAAGTCACGATAACGAAGCGCAGCTTTGCTGAAGGGCGATTTTTACTTCCACCTCTTTGCTGTGAATTTCTCTGCAATTACATCTGCAGCACTTGATTTTCCCTTTTGAAAGGAGGCTGAATTATACTGTCAGTTCATTACTGAAGTTTCCAGACGTGAAGTCGTGCACGATGCACTTGGTATGCAGCAAGTTGAAGTTAATAAGTGCCCTGAAGGCATGGCACAAAGAACAGCATTTCCACTATTGTTCAGCAGCAAAGATTTATCACCTCTGAGTTAAGAACCCGAAGCACAGCTCCATGTAATCTGTTATTTCCAATCCAATTAGTGATTAAAACGTAATGGTGATTTAGATAAGAAATGAGTTACTAATATCAATAAGCTGTTCTCTTGCAGGAGTTCGATATTTTGCGGCGTATCTAAGGCTGAGCAATCTCAGCCCTATGGGCAGAGTCACAGAATCACAGCATGGTGGAAGTTGGAAGGGACCTCTGGAGATCATCCAACCCAACACCCCATGTGAAAGCAGGGTCGCCACACAGAACACATCCAGGAGGGTCTTGAAAGTCACTAGAGAAGGAGACTCCTCAACCTCTCTGGGTAGCCTGCTCCAAGGCCCCTGCACCCTCACACCAAAGTTGTTCTTCATGTTGGGGTAGAACTTCCTGTGGTCTATTTTGTGTCTGCTGCCACTCATTGCACAACAGGGCAACACTGTAGAGGGCCTGGTCCCTTCTTCTTCAGGCCTGCCCTTCAGGTAGTTATTAACAAGATCCCCTCTCAGGCTGCTCTTCTCCAGATTAAACAGCCCCAGGTGTCTCAGCCTTTCCTCATCAGATGGTCCAGTGGTTTCACCATCCTTCTGGCTCTCTGTTGGACTCTCTAGCATCTCCCTGTACCTCTTGAACTGGGGAGGCCAGAAATGGACACAATACCCCAGATGTAGCCACACCAAGGCAGAGTAAAGTGGGAAGAGAATTGCGAGCAAATGGTGGAAAAGCTCTCAGATACAAAAGAAACCTGCCCCAGGATGAAGTGTGCTCTTGTGGCCAAGAAGGCCAATGGTCTCCTGGGGTACACTAAGAAGAGTTTAACCAGCAGGTCCAGTGAGGTTCTCCTCCCCATCTACTCTGCCATTGTGAGGCTGCACCTAGAGTGTTGTGTTCAATTCTGGACTTCCCAGTTCAAGAGAGACAGGGAGCTACTGGAGACAGTCCAGTGGAGGTTACAAAGATGCTGAGAGGCCTGGAGCATCTCTGTGACAAAAGTCTGAGAGACCTGGGGCTGTTAAGCCTGGAGAAAAGCAGCCTGAGAGGGGACCTGATCAATGCTCAGCAAGAGCTAAAGGGCACGGGGGAAGAAGGTGGGGCAAGACTCTTCAGTGGTGCCCAGCGACAGGACAAAGGACATCAGGCATGAATGGAGACCCAGTAAGTTCTGTCTGAACAGAAGGAAAAAATTCCTTGCTGGAGCCCTGGAGCAGGCTGCTCAGAGAGGTTGTGGAGTCTCCTTCTCTGGAGAGATTCCAAACCTGTGTGGACATTGTGATCCTGGGCAACCTGCTGTAGCAAGGGGTTGGACTAGATGATCTCCAGATTCTGTGTGGTCTTAGCCAATAGTAATTATGAACACCAGTGCAGATATAATTTTATTTCTGAGTGAGTTGCACAGAAAACGGCGACATATCACAGCACAGCACCTCTATAGGGCACAGAAATATGCATCTCACACACATTTAAGTTCTGCATCTTTGCTGTGCAAAGGAGAGGATGCTGCAGTGATGCTGGTACAAGCACTGAGCAGCTGGGTCTCAGGACATAGGTGACTTTGTGTGTTTTATTTAAACTGAGCATGGTTTTAGGGCTGCTGAACCCACCAGCTTGTTTTCACTAGGCAATAACCAGGAGTCTCACAGATGCTGCTTAGTTCTGTGCTTATCTGTATTATGCTTTAAAAAAATAATAGAAGTTGAACTTACTTTGCTCGGGGTTGATGTACTAATCCTGGGACTTCTTTATTAGATTTAAGTCTTACATTAGAACTGGCACTTTTTTCCTGAAACACACAAAAAAGACACACACCAGAGACACCATCAGTATTTATGAAGCACACAAAGTGTGACAGGCATTTGTCATCACAGTGTCACAGTCCCAGGGCTTCAGGCTCTTCCAGTTGTTCAAATGAATGAAAAAAAAGCTCATCAGAAAGGGAATTAAAGGCAACATGATTGATGCAATGACCCTGGGTGGGCAATTTTTAATGTCATAGGCTCAGTGGCCTGGGGGATTGCCACCAGGTGAAATTCATCTGGGACTTGTCATGATCAAACACTGTGCTGGCTAATAGATCTCCAGTGGTCCATGGAAAATGTGGATTCACTGCTCGTCTCTGTAACAACACCAATGGAATAAGGCAAACCACTGAAAAGGCGGAGTCCCAGAGTCACCCCAGACCTGAAGGATTGCTCAGAACAGAGGTGAGAAACATCAGCATCATGTGGAAAATGGTATGTGGGAGAAAGCATGGATCACACGTGCCAGTGAGAACAGCAGCAACAGCAAGCTTGACCTGCTCAGCTAGAAAATTGGACACAAGGGGCCCAAGGAAGCAAAGCAGAATGTGTTTATAGGGAAGAACATGACCATGTCCTCCATGGAGACCTACAACCACTGACAATATCCCTTAAAAGGGCTGGGGAGGGAAGAGTGTACTTGAGACCCAACATTTCAAGGTAATGTCTTGTCCCCATGCCAAATGCTTCTGTAAACCAAAACATAGTGCACGCACATCTATTGTCTGCAAAAACCTTGAGAAGGATACATCCCCTTCCAACTCTTCCCAGCGCAGTGTGTTAGGGAAAGCTGCTGGTGCAGATGTGAGAGAGCTGAGTCAAAGCTTACAGCTCATCTGCTGCACAAACCCAGCTGAATTTCTCAGGGACGTCACACCCATGAAAATTTAAGGAACTTAAGCCCAAGAATCAATGCTCTTGTGGGTAATTTTGGTGATTTTTTTTCTGTCTTCTTTAGCCCTTGGATGTCTGAATCACACAACGTGATCTTTAAGGGAGCTACTAGCTCATGGAATTTAAAAAAAAACCCAACAAAACAAAACAAAAGAAAAAGAGGCTGTCTAGCAGTTAATATTTTAATGAATAATTCTATATGGGCTGGAAACATCAACTGCCTTAGCCTATTTAACACTGTTTAATGCATAGGTTCTAGTCCTCCTGAAGAGAAAACGGTGTCTTGCATGAAAATAAGTGAGAGAGAAACAAGCCTTTCTTCCAAACCCTAGCAAACACCTCCCTGTGTGACATCCCACTGGCCACTGCCTGCCTGTGATAAAACGCAGAAGAGAAGACAAAAGCACTTGCTTTCAGAGTTAGCTGGGATAAACGTGGTCATGGCATGTCCACGGCCATACAGCTCAGCTGAACTGAAGCATGACTCATACAACTGTCAAGAAACTCACAGCTGTCAAGCGAAATAAAAAGAGTGGGACAGGCCTTGTGGAGAAGACATCAAAACTAAAAGTCTGCTAAATCCCAGCCTCTTAACAAGGTAAGGCTTGATCCTCAAATCTGCTCCACCAGTTAATTTCTCACAACGCAGAGGCAGAAACTGCAAATGGTCTGCACTGCACATTTGGGTTGTCCAGAGGCAGGCATGTAACACCTCCTGCCCACCCACTGCAACTCAAGATGAGTTTGGGACTGCTGTCTGTCCCTGCATACCATCATCCTGGAGGCACAGGCCTTCCCCCACCAGAACACTGCTGAAAATCCATTGCCTCAATTGAAAGGAAAAGGTAACTCTGATCTTCAGCTTCTGTGTCAGGAAAAGTGATGCAGCATGGTTGTGCAAACCTGGCTCTCCACACCTCTCCTTGTGGTTTGGTGTCAGGGCAGCTCTACTGGTAGCTGTAAATCCAACACAAATCCAAGCCTAAAGAAACTTAGGAATAAATAGAAAGAAACAAGGGAAATATACATTGAACAGAGAGACAGGAGCTACTGGAGAGAGACAAGTGGAGGATATGAAAATGCTGAGGGCACTGGAGCCTCTCTGTGAGGAGGAAAGGCTGAGAGACCTGAGGCTATTTAGCTTGGAGAAAAGCAATCTGAGAGGGGACCTGATCAATGCTTAGCAAGATCTGAAGCTGAAGAGGATGAGGTCAGATGCTTTTCAGCACTGCCCAATGACAGGAAAACAGGCAATGGGCACAAACTGGAGCCCAGGAGGTTCCACCTAAGCGTAAGGAAAAAAATTTTCCCTGTAAGGGTGCTGGAGCCCTGAAGCAGGCTGCCCAGAGAGGTTGTGGAGTCTCCTTCTCTGGAGAGATTCTAAACCCACCTGGACATTGTGATCCTGGGCAAGCCGCTGTGGGTGACCTTGTTTTAGCAGGGGGGTTGGACCAGATGATCTCCAGAGGTATCTTCCAGATCTTACTACATTAGGATTCTCTTTGTGGGTCCCAGCACAATATTCAGAACATTGACTGACTCACACAGGAAGACAGAAATAAATTTCCAGTTTACTTCACTGCAAGATTCTAAAATTTACTTCTTTCCCTCCTATTTCTTCTGATACTTAACACACCTCCACTACCTATTACAATTCTTCTGTTTACTCAGAGCATGCCACCTTCTCCATCTGCTGCTCAGCAGGAACACAGAGGAAAATGAGGAGTTAGGAGAAAAATAAACCCCAAGTGGGTCTCAAATTGGCTCACTGCTCTGTTTACAGCTATTATTTACAGCAGTGAGATTCTATTACACTGACCAAAATATTGGCTTTGATAAAAATAAATAAGCAAAAATAATTCTTCTGATACAAATGTATAAAGGTTCCCCTCGCCCTCCACATCCCCTCCCATCACTTACTGGTTCATTAGAAATTAATAGTTTGGACTCTTTAATACTGAGCTTACAGAGAAACCTGAGATGCTTTGACTTAGTCAAATTGCTCTTGCAGACTTGACTTTGGCTGAGGGTCACTGCTGTCAATCCAACCTCATTTTCTCCTTTATTTAACATTAAATAAGTTATAGTGCATCAGCAGAAACCTCAACTCGTTTTAGAGTCCTAATTTGTTGCAAATAGAGATTAAGATGCAAAAGCTTGGGTTTACTCTGCTCACCAGGATTATCTACAGGAGATGCACTAAACGATGCCTTACACCACAAGATCCACAGGAAACCCTCAGGGGTGCTGTGCTGGGCTAGCAGCATTAGCCAATCTACACTGAAAAGGTAGAGGGTGGACATTTTACTCCCCATTATTTTGCCATTAATCATTATCGAGGTAAAGCTGTCATCCAATCTAGGTGATTTCATTTGATAGATGTGTTAATTACTGCTAATTCCTCCATAAAGGATGCAGAGCATTCAGAATTTCAGGGCATTAACAGATGGCAATGACTCTGCTGCCAGATGCTATTAACACAGCAACAGCCACTACTGCCATTATAATTAAATATCTGTCAACGTTTCCCTCCCTGCTTCCCCTCTTCCAGCCCCATTTCTAGAGATATGTGAACTTCGTTTGAAGCATTTTGCTTTGTTTGATCAGACTGCCACAGATGGACTCAGGTAAGCTGTTAGAAGTCCTTCTTCCCAACTATCCTAACACTAGTGGCTTGCTAGAGGAGGGCTGTTCTGTCTGAGCTGCTTCCATAAGCACTGACATATTTTATGAAACACTACATATATATGAAAGACTATATATATTTTTTGAGCCAACAATGTGCCCTTGTGGCCAAGAAGGCCAATGGCATCCTGGGGTGCATCAAGAGTGTGGCCAGCAGGTTGAGAGAGGTTCTCCCCCTCGCTCTGCCCTGGTGAGCCTTCATGTGCAGTACAGGTCCAGTTATGGACTCCCTAGTTCAAGAAGGACAGGGAACTGCTTGAGAGGGTACAGCAAAGGGCTATGAAGATGATGAGGGGACTGAAATATCTGTCTTATGAAGAAAAGGTGAGAGACTTGGGCTGTTTAGCTTGGAGAATACCAAGAGATCTTCTCGATGCTTCTCAATGCTAATCAATAGCTAGAGGGCAGAGAACAGACTCTTTTCAGTGGTACCCAGTGACAGGACAACAAGTAACAGGAGCAAACTTGAAAATAGGGTGTTCTGTATAAGCGTGAGGAGGAACTTCTTTACTTGGAGGTTGGTAGAACACAGGCTGCCCAGAGAGGTGGTGGAGTCTCCTTCTCTGGAGCCATTCAGAACCTTCCTGGACACCATCTTGTGCAACCTGCTCTAGGTCAACCTGCTCTGGCAGGGGGGTTGGGCTTGATGATCTCCAGAGGTCCTTTCCAACTCTCATCATTCTGTAATTTTGTGATTTTATGCATTTTTTTAACTGACTAAATTAGCCAGGAAGGAATCAATAGCACTCTGCTGCCTAATCTAGTGGCTGCTTTTCATTAACTTACAGTCACAATTTGATCTTCTGTTTTTCCTCTAAAGTTATAGTAAGTAAATGGGGAAAAAAAAAACCAACTAAAAAACTAAAACTTAGTGTAAGCAAAAGGCTGGTTTTGATTTGCTGGGGTTTTTCTGTGGGGTTTTTTTTGTTTGTTTTCTTAGTTGCAAAACTCTTTTTCGTTTCATTTGAAATCAGCTGAACTATCCAACTTCTATCCTGCAGGCACCAATGTTTGAAGGTGCACATTCCCCCAAATTAATAGCATTTTTAAGAGGAATTTGCCTCTGCAGATTTGCTACTAAACTATGCTGAAGTTGACAGAAACAGCAAAGGTCTCTCCAGGTAGTGATTATGTTTTACGCAATATTGGCAGTTTACAGCTATTCAAAGATGTATCAAATCATATTCCTGCTTTATATCAAGATGACACTTTTCTTCCAGGGAGCCCATGGTGCCTTTCAAACTGCTTTCTGGAGTCATGTAATTCATCAGGAAATTCATTCAGGAGGCGGGGGGGAAAAAAAGGAAGTATTTATTTTCTTTTTCTACCATAAACTACTCTTAAAAATAATTGTATTTGAAACGAAGGGAACCAAATGCATCAGTTAGAAGCGGCGTGAAAGATGAGATGTAGAATCTCTGCATGCCAGCCCAGCACTTTTACCTCCCTCTGTTATGAGGGACCAGCCTCAGGTAATAACATTTTCCATGAACTGTCTTTGTGCATCAGGGTGAACAAGGAAGAAGTACTGACCCAAGAGATTTGACTCGAGTTTCCTTGCTTTATACATACATGAAAGCCTCTTTCTTCTTTCTCTAGCTATCTGGAAAATGTTATTTAGGGTAACTTTATAATGAAGGGGCAAACCAAGCATTGAAAAATCTCAGATGTTGGTCACAGAAGATTATTCTTGGATGCAATTTCATTGCTGGAATGATATTTCCGTGTTGCAAAGGGCTGGAAGCCTCTGCTCTGAGGCCAGGCTGAGGCAGTTGAGGCTGTTCAGCATGGAGAGGAGAAGGTCCCAGGGAGATCTTCTTGTGGCCTTTCAATGCTCAAAGGGGTCAGTAAGAAAGGTAGGGACAGAGCTTTTATCAGGGCCTGTTGTGACAGGACAAGGAGTGATGGTTTGAAACTAAAAGAGGGAGGTTTATACCATAGAGAAGGAAGACATTCTTGACACTCCATGTGGGGAGACACTGGCCCAAGTTGCTCAAAGAGGTGGTAGTGGTTCCACCCCTGGAACCATTCCAGGTCAGGTTGTTCAGAGCAACCTACTCTAGTTGCTGATGCCCCCACTGACTGAAAGAGGATTGAATTAGAGGACCATTAAAGGTCCCTTCCAATCCAAACCAGTTTGTGATTCTAAACACTCAGGGGGTTTCTGGTTCCTTTGTTCCATGGTATTATGAAAGTTGAGCCAGGTTAAGAAAATTAACATCACAGACCTAGCCAAAGCCAAAATCCCTGTATCCATAGACTGCATGAAGTTTCATTTCAAACAGGAAATTATCTTACTTCTACAACAGGAATGACATTATCCATGTAATAGAGCTCTGTGCTTCACAGAAAATGGGAACACCAGCAGAAAGCAGAGGGAGGGGACACATCCGCAAGATCTCCAGTGGGAAACAATTAGCAAAATGGAACTGAGAAACATCCCCTCTACAAACAGCTTTGCACAAGGCTGAAAACTGTCCATCACTGTTATACACACTAGGAATTAAGGTGACATGGGATTGCTTTAGAGCATGAAGAACACTTGCTTACATCAAAAGATACCCAGAAATGCTGCAAATCAAATGCCCTGGGCTGAAAGGAGACCTGCTTTCCAACTCTCATTAATATACCAGATCATTAATGGCTTTGGTACATCAGAGCGATTGGAAGTTTTATCTAGTGAATGAAAAATAGATGGAAGGAAGGTAGAAACTGTATTACTGAAACCTTACAAAACTACACTGACTCTTGAGGAAATGTCAGTGTTTTTAGGGCACTTGGCAATCAAAGACACACCTGACTGCTCTTTTGCCACTACGTTTCTCTCCTGGATGGTACTGGATAACACAACCTGGCCCAAATGTTACCTTTCTGTTTATTAAGCCCGTGTCATCAATTATTCTCTCTTGCTCAACAAGTCTTTACAAAAGCAATTTTTACCAAACCCAGGTATACTCCTGCTCTCAATTTTTCATGTGTCTCCAGAAGGCAGTTCTCCACTACATGGAAAGAGCTGGCAGCAAGGATGAAAGTGGAATATGGTGTGAAGTCTGTAAAACATTTTATAGTCAGGAATAAATGGTGTAGACAGTCTTGAGAGGAACTTGGTGAATGATGCAGCCACTCTGCAGAAGGGCAGGTAGCCATCTGCTTTCTGCTTCAGGAAGCAACATTTTTGCAGAGCTTCTTCTTGGGATGGTTTTGAAGAGCCTTATGCTCTTCAAACTTGTATGAGAGAAGTTATCTAGAGAACGAGACGTGCCCTCCTTTCGTAGCTTTTGAAATAGCGTAAAACCTCAGCAGCTGTAGTGACTCTAAAGATGGTTTTCTAAAGGCAAAACTGAACTTTTTCAGGTTGCATTTGGAACGTGCTCTATGGTCACCCTTTGTAAAGTCAGGTCCCTGAGAGATTCCTCCACATCATACACAGACAAGCGAAGCCTCCTGAGATCTCCCTGCACTTTTGAAATCACCCAAGACCGATGACTTTTCAGGCACACACACTACCTCCCTGCCTTAATGCTAAAGTCTGGATTGCATTTTAGGCTGGGCTCATTAAAGAGATGGTGACCATCAAACAGTCACTTTGAGGAGGCATTAAAAATAACACTTAGTTCCCTCCATCTGCAAAACAACACATTGATGGTGTCTCCTCTTGTAGAGTCTGCATTTGTTCTGTCCTTCACCTGTAAATTGCAAACTTGAGTAGAGCAGGCTTACTACACACTTCTTATTACCTCCAGGCAGTTCCACAAAGTGCACTGACACCCTCCTAGATGTTAGGACATTGACAGTATCCCCTTAATCCAATCCTCTAGGGAATTTTGCAGGATATGCATAAGACAGTTTTCCCCTCTTGTTCAAACCTGAGATTTACAAAGGATGGAGAAAGGGAAAACAGTAGAAGAGGAAATCCTCCTGGGTTTGTTGTTTACAAATAAGAGAAGAGGGGAAAAGTTATAAATTAGAAGATACAGTGCAAATTACAGGACGCTATTAAGCCAAATTTAAACAAAAATCACAGAATCATATCACACAGAATGGTTTGGGTTGGGAGCACCCTTCAACATTGTCTAGTTCCAATGTCACAGAGGTAAGAAATCTTGGTTGAGGTAACCCTAAGAAGTGAGATGACAGAAAACTGAGAAACACTACTCATCAATACAAATGCAACAGGAAGGTTTGGGGCATTCACAGCATATGGGGATAAGTTAAATGCATAAAGTAATGGCATAAATACAATGGTCATAGAAAGACAGAATCATTTTGGTTGGAAGAGTACTTTAAGATCCTCAAGCCCAACCACTAACCCAGCACTGCCAGGTTACCAGTAAACCATGTCCCTCAGCACCAGCATCAACACTGCTTTTCAGTCCCTGCAGGGGTGGGGACTCCACCACTTGCCTGGGCAGCTTGTTCCAGGGCTTGACAACCCTCTCAAGGCACAAATTGTTCCTAATGTCCAGCTTCAACCTCCCCTGACACAATCACCTCCACAAATCCCAATAACACGTAAGTATTTTCACAACCATTACTGCCACGTTTCCAGCTCCCAGAAGCTGACATCTGAAGAAACACCTCTGAGCATGTGGAACACCACACACTGCACGCAGCATGCTCCTGCAGATATGCACTGCTGGCTAACTGCACTTTCCACTCTTGGAGTTGTATGGCTGACAAAGGGGAAAAACCATATTCATTCCTGTTCCAAAAGGGCAGGAATTCCCTGCACTAAGCTTTCAGTCTCCCAGTGCTATCCAAGGCTCAAATGTTTATAGAGTTTTGTAGTTGGCAATATATAAATGTCATAATTGAAACATATTTCCAAGGTCTGTATCTTGTTCATCCCAACATCTGTTTTATTTGCATTCATTCCCAAATTTGCACAATGTGTGAGATTTAACACCTGGGAGAATTAACTTTGAGTTCTTGCTATGTGGCACATTTCAGCGAGAGTGGGTCAAATGTGCATTTTAAAGGACATCATAGTTTGAATATTATGATATATAACTACTGTGACAAACACAAGTATTATGGCTGCAGGAGGAGCCTTCAATGGGATTGATGCATTTTCTTCCCTTCTTTCCATTGTTTTGAATAGCAGAAAGAACAATTATTACTCCATAGAACGGCTTAAGTTGGAAGGGACCTTAGAGATCATCTACCCCAACCTCCCTGCCATGTTCAGGGATGCCTCTCAACTATACTTGGTTGCTCAAGGCCTCATCCAACCTGGGCTTGAGCGCCTCCAGTGAGGAGGCGTCCACAACTACTCTGTGCAACCTGTTTCAATGTCTCACCATCTTTCTATGGAAGAACTTACTAAGATCCAGTCTAATCCTGCTCTCCCTCATCTTAAAACCATTCCCCCTTGTCACATCACTAGACACTGTTATGAAAAGTCCCTCTTCAGCTTTCCTGTAGGATCCCTTTAAATATTGGAAGGCAGCTCTATGGTCCCCCTGGAGTCTTCTCTTCTCCAGGCTGAACAACTCCAGCTCCCTCAGCCTATCCTCATAGCAGAGGTGCTCCAGCCCTTGGATCACCTTTGTGGCCCTCCTTTAGCCTCACTCAAACATTTCCATGTCTTTCCTATGATGGGGACACCAGAAATGGATGCAGTATTCAGGGTGGGGTCTCACAAGAGCAGAGAAAAAGGGAAGAATCCCCTCTCTTGACCTGCTGGCCACATTTCTCTTGAGTGTGGCCATGCTCCTACTTCACTGTTGGAGCATGCACACTTACTTAAGTTTCCAATCCTTAGACCTATAAACGTGGAATTTGTCTGGATTCTCCAAATAATCTTACCTGAGAGCAACACTGAGAATATGTATCATATATTCCAGAATGAAGTGTGATCATAAACAGTTTACAAATTTCATAAGCCGTTCAAATCAGAAATGCAGGATAGGTTTGCAAGTGTTTCTCTCCTCTAAGTTTCCTTGGACAAAGAGCAGATAAATAAATATGTCTCCTCAGTGTTAGGAAAAAAGGCACCAACTAGGAAATATACTCATCATGGATGCTAAAAAATAGCTTTGATGCTCAAGATGCTGCCGGTTAGAGGAAGATAACCAAGCCAATACTGGGTCAATAATCAGTTTTAAAATCCAATTACAGGCCTGGAAATATTAATGTTCTACATTCAAGATGTCAGATACTTAAGAGTCCCAAAATGACTGTATGCCTGTTATGGCCTGTGCTGTCCATACTGATTTTCATCATTATAGAATCATGGAATGCTTTAGGTTGGAAGGGACTTTTAAGGTCATCTAGTCCGAATCTCTGCAAGCAAGCAGGAACATCTGCAACTAGAGCAGGTTGCTCAGAGCCCCAGACAACCTCACCTGGAAAAGTTCCAGGGATGAGGCCATCTACCACATCTCTGAGCAACCTGGACCACTGTTTCACTGTCCTCAGTATAATTTTTTTTTCCTTCTCTCTAGTCTCAATCTCCTGGTTTCGAGTTTAAACCATCACCCCTTGTCCTGTCACAACAGGCCTTGATAAAATATCTGTCCCCAGCTTTCTTCTCTGCCCCTTTAAGCACTGAAAAGTCACAAAAAGGTTTCCCTGGAGCCTCCTCTTCTCCAGGCTGAATGACACCAACTCTCTCAGCCTGGCCTCACAGCAGAAGGCTCCCAGCCCTCCCAGCATGGCCTGCTCTGACCCTGCTCCAACAGGTCCATGTCTCTGCTGTGCTGAGGACTCCAGAGCTGGTCCCCGCACTGCAGGTGGGGTCTCAGCTGGGTGGAGTAGAGGGGCAGAATCCCCTCCCTCACCTGCTGCCCACACTGCTGGGGATGCAGTCCAGGATACCTTCGTCTTACTTTCTGCACTGCCTGTTGCCAAAACTACCCTTCATAGGATGTGGAAAAGAGTCAAAATTAGCTCTGCCCTCCTTTTCCAGCAAGTAGCATATGTCTTCTCCAGAAGCATGTCAGTGCCAGCTGAATGCAGCTGCTATGCATCACCATGGCCACAAGACAGATCAGCCTTGGGATATAGATTCTGTCCCTTTGGGCGAGACTGGCCATAGAAAAGGAGGCCTTATACCTTGTCAGACCAGCCTTTCCGAGGGTGACTCCTTCTCTCACCCACTCCTTGATTAGAAGGTGAAATAGCATTGTGAAACTCTGTGAGATTAGCTTCCTGAAAGTGCTTCACATGATGGTATCAGGGACCACAAAAGGGAGGTAGTTCAAACTATCACCTCATCGCATCACCTGAGGGCACATCTCCAAACCACTTCAACAGATTTGTCTAACCTGTTCTCCAAACTCTTATCCTGCAGGTTTTCTCAACAGCCTGTCTTTCATGTGGTCACCTCCCTAAAAGCTCAAACGTTTATCCTACCGCTCAGCTTCAATCCTTGCCTGATGTCTTCTCTCAGTGGTCATGGAGGAAAACTGATTGTCCTGCCTTTCAAAGCAGCCTTTTACCTACTGGGGGACTTGCTGTTCCTTCTGTATTTTAGGCTAAACAAATAATAGAATCAGTCAGAGTTGGAAGGGACCACAAGAATCATCTAGTTCCAACCCCCCTGCCATGCCATGGGCAGGGACACCCTACCCTACAGCAGGCTGCTCACAGCCTCATCTAGCCTGGCTGCAAACACCTTCAGGGATGTGGCCCCAACCACCTCCATGGAAAACTCATTCCAGGGTCTCATCACTCTCATGGTGAACAACTTCCTCCTCCTGTCTGTTCTGAATCTCCCCACCTCCAGCTTTGCTCCATTCCCCCTAGTCTCGTCACTAAGTGCTAGCCTAAAAAGTCACTCCCCAGCTTTTTTGTAGACCCCCTTCAGATACTGGAAGGCCACAATAAGGTCACTTGGGAGCCTCCTCTTCTCCAGACTGAACAGCCCCAACTCTTTAATTCTGTCCTCATGAGAGGTGCTCCAGCCCCTCTGATCATCCTTGTAGCCCTTCTTTGGACATGTTCCAGCATGTCCACATCCCTCTTGTAATAGGGGCTCCAGAACTGGATGCAGTACTCCAGGCAGGGTCTCACCAGAGTGGAGTAGAGGGGGAGAATCACCTCCCTCGACCTACTGGCCACATTTCTCCTGATGCAGCCCAGGATCTGGTTGGCTTTCTGGGATGCAAGTGCACACTGCTGGCTCATGTTGAGCTTCTCGTCCACCAGCACCCCCCAAGTCCCTCTCCTCAGGGCTGCTCTCCAGCCAGTCAGTGCCCAGGCTGCATTTGTGCTTGGGATTGCCTCGACCCAGCTGCAGGACCTTGCACTTGGTTTTGTTGAATCTCATGAGACTGGCTTGTGCCAACCTCTCCAGCCTGTCCAGGTCCCTCTGGATGGCATCCCTGCATGTCTGCTGCACCACACAGCTTGGTGTTATCAGCAAACTTGCTGAGGGTGCTCTCAATGCCTCTGTCCATGTGACCCACAAAGACATTGAACAAGACTGGTCCCAGGATTGATCCCTGAGGGACAACACTTGTCACTGGCCTCCACTTGGACATAGACCCATTGACAGCCACTCTTTGGTTGTGGCCATGAATTCCTTCCATGTTCCATTACAGGTTACATCTGCTAAACCTCTTTTTGTCCCTCCCCTCTGGGCTCTTTCCCAGCTGCCTGCACCTTTCCTGTGGTGCACTTTTCCAGTGTTGGTCACAGTATTTAAGGTCTGGCTGCAGTCAGGATGTGGCATGTGTAATGCTGTATTTAAGCGCAAGAGAAATTCCTGTTCTGAGTGTGGTGTCCTCAAACCAGCAAGCATAATCCAGTGCATTCAGAGATGGCATTTCTCCGCCTGCAGTAGCCCTAGCTGAGACTCATCAGCAAATGGATGGAAGCTGCACATGGCTCTACCAACTATTTTTACTGTTTTTTCCCTAAAAAAGGAAAGCAGGTCAGATCACTTACTTGGGGATGAGAGAGCCCAACTCCATCAAAAACAGAGGCAAGTCTCAAGAACTTGGTTCAAGGACAGGGAACTGCTTGAATGAGTCCCAGTGTAGGGCTTCAAAGATGAGGAAGGGAGTGGAATATCTGCCTTGTGAGGAAAGGCTGAGGGATCTGGGGATCTTCAGCTTGGAAAGGGGGAGACTGAGGGGTGATCTCATTCACGTTTATAAAGATGTGAAGGGCAGTGTCAGGAGGATGGGGCCAGGCTCTGCTCAGTGATGTCCAGTGATAGGACAAGGGGTAATGAGTGCAAGCTGGAGCAGAGAAGGTTCCATGTGAACATAAGGAAAATATTTTTCACTGTGAGGGTGACAGAGCCTCAGAGCAGGCTGCCCAGAGAGGTTGTAGAATCTCTTTCTCTGGAGACATTCAACACCAGCCTTCATGTGTTCCTGTGTGACCTACTCCAGGTGATCCTGCTCAGGTGCTTGCAGTGAGGAGGAAGCTGGAGTTTTGTGTGGAAACACTGCTTCATTTTTCACTGCAGTCTTGTAGTATTAGCATTCAATTACTTCCCTACACTTAATTAACTCATTGTTGAATCTTAATGTGATAACGAGAACTTTAATTCAAAGCATATACCACATCAATGACCCTAGCAGCAAAAATAGATTGTATTAAAGACACCAAAGCCCCATAATCCCTCTGCCTTTTTGTAACACTACACAGCAGCTGCAGTGGGCCAAGAATCTTCCCTGATCACTAGTAAGAACATGAACAAAATCTATATTGAAATCAAAATTGGTAAGCTGTGATTAAGATTTCTCACTGTGATTAAGATTTTTCACTTGTTCCATCTCTCTGGTGAAAGAAAGAGCAGCAGACACGTAGTGCTCAGGGCTCTCTGCAGATCTGTGTCTGTGTTCAACCAAAGACCATGTTAGGTTACTTGTTCTGACAAAACTTTCAACTTCTGAATAACCCATAGCAGAGAACCAGGACATTCCATAGGTTTATAGGCTCAGAGAATGGATTGGAAGGGACCTTAAAGATTACCTAGTCCCAACCCCTACCAATCCCTGCCATGGACAGGGACACCTCCCACTAGACCAGGCTGCTCAAGGCCTCTTCCAATCTGGCCTTGGACACCTCCAGGGAGGGGACATTCACAACCTCCCTGGGCAACCTGCTCCAGTGTCTCACCACCTTCACTGTAAGGAATGTCCTCCTAATATCCAATCTCAACCTGCCCTCCTCCAACTTCCACCCATTCCCTCTCATCTTATCACTATAAGGCCTTGTAAAAAGTCCTTCATGGTTCTTTTGCAGCCCTCTTCAGGTACTGGAAGGCTGCTCTAAGGTTTCCCCAAGTACCCTACGAACAAAGACTAAGAAACCTGGAGCTGTTTAATCTAGAGAAGACTAAGAGAAGATTTCATTAATGTATACAAACACCTGAGAAGTGGGTGTCAAGTGGATGGGGCCAAGCTCTATTTTATGGTCAGCAGCAATAAGACAAGGAGCAACAGCTGCAAATTGGAACACAGACGGTTTCACCTCAACATGAGGAGAAATGTCTTTACAGTGAAGGTGACAGAGCCCCGGAACAGGCTGCCCAGAGAGGATATGTAGTCTCCTTCTCTGGAGATTTTCAAAACCTGCCTGGATGTGTTCCTGAGCAAGGGGATCCTGCCTTGGCAAGGCTGAACTTGATGATCCCTGGAGGTCCCTTCCAACCTCTAAAGTTCTATGATTCTGATTCTTCAGGCTGAACAGCCCCAACTCTCACAGCCTGTCCCCACAGGGGTGGTGCTCCAGCCCTCCTAGCAGCTCGCTAAGCAGTTAGTGGGTGTAGAGAATGCTCAGGATGTTGTCAAGCCTCATCTGGCAAGACAAACACTTAAATGATTAGGTGGTCTCCTCCTAATCCTCAGAGTTTAGTTTAAGCCTCAAATTCCTGGGGCTTAAAATCTCTTTCAATTAACATTAGCCACACTGCTGTGAGCTTGTTGTGAGGGTGCTTTTGGCTTCCCAGACGCCCCAAAGAACCACAGAATCATTAAGGTCAGAAAAGACTTCTAAGAGATCAGACTTCTTATGTCCCTGGGCAGCCTGATCTAGTTAGAACCTTCCCTGCTTACTACAGGGGGGTTGGACAAGATGACCGTTCAGGATGCCTCCCAGCCCAATGCAACCTGTGAATCACCAAGTCCAACCATCAACCCAACACCACCTGCCTAGTAAACCACCTCCCAAAGTCTAGACGTTTTCTGGACACCTTCAAAGATGGTGACTCTGTCACTTCCCTGGACAGCAAAGGACCCTGAGAGCTGCAGAGCCACCTCCATGGACATCAGGCACATGCTCTCCTAAACCAATCAGAAATGTTAACAGTACAATGTACGCTCAGAGAAAAATTTTCAATATGCAAGCTATCTACTTATTTATTTATTGGTAGGACCCTCATTGAGAGTGCAACTTCACTGTCAACTGATGGCCATTTGATTGACATCTGCCACTAAAAGCATCCCTGGCATGCACTTTTGGTATGTTCCTTCTGCCCAGAATAGGACTTGTCCAGCCCTGTAAGGAGTCCATTAACTCACTGCTCTGCCTGAAAACAAAGCTTTAAGCCTTTCCCCCATTGTTCATCCACATTTACTGGCTCAAATGTCTGTGCAGTCCACCAAGAGTCAAGACATCGGGGAGAGAAGGCATGGCCAGGAGAAACTTTCCCTCTCTCTTGGTTTCCATCACAAAGCTCGCCTCTTTGGAAAGCAGCACTTTATTAGTTGTTCTCCTCTGTTTCCACTCCTATCTTGTCTGCCTTTAGTTGCTTATGTACAAACACTGCTGTGAGCAGCAACATTGATGTCTCTATTGTAGTTGACTCATGGCTTTGCTTTCTTCTTCCTTTTTCTCCTACCCTTGAGGCACTTTCGCAAACACTTTAATCGATGCAACTTGTGTCTTTGCACGATTATAAACATTGCCAGTGACACGGCTGCAAAGAATGTTCCAGAGGAGAAATCAGAGATATGTCAGGAATAAGTTCTATACCTCAAACATTCATAGAATCATAGAATGGTTTAGGTTGGAAGAGACCTCAAAGATCCATAGGCAGGGATATCTCCCACTAGATCAGGTCGCTCAAGACCTCATCCAGCCTGGCCTTGAACACATCCAGGGAGGGAGCAGCCACAACCTCCCTGGGCAACCTGATCCAGTGCCTCACCACCCTCACTGTGAAGAATTTCTTCCTAACATCCCGTTCAAATCTCCCCTCCGCCAATTTGAACCCATTCCCCCTCGTCCTGTCATTACAAGACCTTGTGAATAGTCCCTCCCCAGCCCTCCTGTAGGCCCCCTTCAGATACTGGAAGGGCACTATAAGGTCTCCTGGAAGCCTTCTCTTCTCCAGGCTGAAAAGCCCCAACCCTCTCAGCCTGTCCTCATTCAATAAACTGAACTTTCCAAACGAATTATAAAAGCAAGTTTCGCAGCGTTAATGATCTTGGCAAAATAATCTCTCAGACATTTAGTTTAGAATTACTGAACATCAAAATATTGACTAAAACATTTCAAGAATGACTGCTTATCACAAACCCCCGAACACAGACAAAAAACCCCAAACAAACAAACAAACAAAGCAAAACCCAAATTCCCAACATAACAGAATCATAGAATGGTATGGTTTGGATGGAAACTCCAAAGGCCATCTAGTCCAGCCCCCTCTTCAGTCAGCAGAGGCATCCTCTACTAGATCAACAGATAGTAACACTAGGTAATAATAAGTAACACGATTTAATTCTACTTGCTGTACTCTGCCTCTTGTTATATTTGGTCTAAGGTATCAGCCTACTGTAAAAGCCAGCCAAGAATTCTTCAAGCCCTAGCAGTACTAGAAATGCTGGCCAGAAATACTTGTCATATTGCAGCTCAGTTTCCAAAAAGTAAGATGCTGGACTTCCACCGCCAGGAAAATACAATGTGCAACGGACAGTAAAAGATGGACTTGTTTAATACTGTTGGAAGGCAACAGATCAAATGAATCCAAGTGCTCTTAATCCTGTAGGACTGTGGCACGACAAACACACTTCATTTAGATACTCAGCCCTCGCGAGTCAAATCAGTCTGGAAGGTTCAGCCACACAACTGCTGGCCGTGATTCATCGCATGTGAGGCAATGATTTCCAGCCCTCAGCAAGCCAGGCAGCCTTCTCCTTTGGAGAGGCAGACAGTTTTACCTTGGATTAAATTTATTGATTTTTCCACTGTGTATAAATAACAGCAGCGTCAGGCAATTGCAGATGAGTTCACTCGACCGCACCAGTAATGGGGTTTGCTAATTTTTCCAAAGCACTCATAAAACACAAGACAATGCTGTCTTCATAATTAGGTGGAACTGCAGAGGCAGCTTCTGCAATATCTATCTCTCCAAGAAAAATGTGTTGACACAGACATGACCTTAAGAATTTAGGGCTTTGTATTTACTCACTGCAGGGCTCAGTATCTTCAGCCACAGCTGATCCTATTCATTACGGTGAGCCTACCTGTAGTGGTAAGCCCTGATCCCAGAAGAAAGACAGCAGGAGGAATGAGTATCTCTCAAAGAAACCAAGCCTCTGTGCTGTTTAATTCAGGACTGAGTGCCTCCCTAATTCTAGTCAAAGTAAGACCCCTTGTACAAACCTAACAAACTAGGAAAAACATCAGGAACAAACCCTAGTTCTTCATCTTGGATGAGGGAAAATTTAGGAGCAAAACTTAAGTTTTCATTTTGGACAAGGAAAAAAAATCAGAAGCAAAATCTAATTTTTCATCTTGGATCAGGATAAAAAATTTAGGATCAGAAGCTATTTTTTCATCTTGGATAAGAAAAATAATCAGAAGTAAACCCTAATTGTTCATCTTGGATCAGAAAAGTAAGAGGAGCAAAATCCAATTCTTTATCTTGGTGTGCAGATGCCCAATCTCAAAGCCAGGATGGCTGCACTAAGATCACCTTTTCCCCCCACCTTACTTCGAAGCAGCAGCAATGCTCAACCATTCAGAGAGCATATTTGCCTGTTTACAGGGAAAACATGCCCTGGAAACTGTCACTGATTGGAATCAGGAAAGCTTCACAGAAAAAAAAAAAAAAAAAGTATTTTAGGGAATTATTTTGTTTGGAAGAGACCTTTAAGATCACCAAGTGAACCACAAAACCTCCTTCAGATGAGGTTCTTCAGACGAGTTGAACTGTAAATACATTGCAGCACTGATTCTGAGAGCAATGTGAAGCAGGATTTTAAGATTATTTTAAAGGGAAGGTGAAGGGATCATTTTTTCAAGCCCATTTTGCCATCATATACTGATTAAGTTAAACCTTCTACATATCTGCTAATTGATTAGACTGACTGAATCTGAGCTTTGACTAATGTCAAAGCATCATATAACAAAGGTATTCAATGCTCCTCATTCCGTAGCAAACTTGCCCCTTGAATCCATACTTCTTTAAACTACATATCCTGTAGCATTAGTATTTTTAGGGAAAACCTTACATGGGGAAAATGTTGTAAAGTAACACTACTTCAAACTTGTTATTAAAAGAATTCTTATATTTTTTATCTATTTTATTCCAGTTACATTGGCTACTCTGAACATGTGATACTCCCTGTTTTTCCTAAGGCTTTTGTCACCATTTCTCTGGGCATTCTAACAGCCTTCACAGCCATGTGATAAAGGACTAGCACCAACATGAAGAATCCTCTTCACAGAATCACAGACTGGTTTGAGTTGGAAGGGGCCTTTCAAGGTCATCTAAAGCAAGTTGCTCAGAGCTCCAAACAACCTCAACTGGAATGCTTCCAGGGACAGGGCATCTACCATCTCTCTGGACAGCCTGGGACAGTGTCTCATAACTTTTACTGGAAAAAAAGTAATCCTTCTATCTAGTCTGAATCTCCCTTGGTTTAAAGCATTAACCCTCTTCCTGCCCTAATAAAATGTCAGTCCTCAGCTTTCTGATCAGCCACTTCAGACACTGAAAGGCCACAAAAAGGTCTTCCTGGAGCCTTCTCTTCTTCAGACTGAACAACTCCAACTTTCTCAGCCTGGCCTCACAGCAGAGGGCTTCCAGCCCTCCCAGCATTGCTGTGACCTCCTCTGGCCTCACTCCAACAGGTCCACATCTCTGCTGTGCTGAGGACTCCAGAGTTGGCCCCAGCACTGCAGGGAGGGTCTCAGCAGAGTGGGGCAGAGGGGTGGAACCTCCTCCTTTCACCTGCTGCCTACACCGCTGGGGATGCAGCCCAGAACTGAAACCAACAAACCTCTGCTCTCTATACCCCAAGAATTATGATGACATACAAATTGACCATTAACTTGGAAGTCTGAATGGCAATGCTGTTACCTGTTTCACCATCCAACATTTTGATGGTGGCATTCGACCAAAGCCCTTGCTTCACAATCCCAGCGCATCTTCCCTTTCCCGGCAGCTATCACTCCTGCTCCTGGTCCACTCCCATGACTTCGTTCCTGACAACTTTATCCACATAAGGCAACAAGCTTCAAGCAAGAGCAGAATAACTATTTGCTATCTCCCACCCCAGTGTTAAGTTCCTCTAAACTCAATTAATCACGAAGAAGCTCTGGCAGCTCACAATTTGCCAGCGAGACACACCAAAGTAATACATGATTTCACATTCTGCTTTTGAAGACAAGCTATTAAATTCACATCCTCTACTACTGTAATCAAGAATAGTTAATTAAGCTGTTCCCTCAATATGAATTTTTATCATTCTGCACCAGCCATATATCACTTTTATAGGACTCAGACTGTGGCCGTGATCCATGTTTGTAATCCATCTTTCCAAATTAATCTGTCACCATTTCTAAACTCCAAGCATATA
The DNA here is from genome assembly GCA_013396835.1 of Psilopogon haemacephalus. Taxonomy (NCBI): domain Eukaryota; kingdom Metazoa; phylum Chordata; class Aves; order Piciformes; family Megalaimidae; genus Psilopogon; species Psilopogon haemacephalus. The sequence goes on from VWZI01009160.1 coordinate 344,452, forward strand.
CAATACATTTTGTCTTGCCAGGAACTGGGTCAAGTCTGGGGACACTGGGGGAGGAGGTGATAGAAACCAGTACTGAGGAAAAAGACTTGGGGTGGTGGTGGACGAGGAGCTGGACATGAGCAGACAGTGTGCACTTGCAGCTTAGAAGACCGATGGCATCCTGGGCTGCACCAAAAGATGTGTTGCCAGGAGATCCAGAGAGGGGATTCTGCCACTTTACTCTAGTAAGACCTCACCTGGAGTACTGCATCCATATCTGGAACCATCAAGGAAGGGAGGACATGGACCTGATAGAGCAGGTCCAGAGTAGGGCCACAGTATTTGATTAGGGAGTTGGAGCAACAAGGACAGGCTGAGGGATCTGGGGTTGTTCATCCTGGAGAAGAGAAGGCTCCAGGGAGACCTAACAGCAGCCTTCCAGTACCTAAAGAGGCCTACAGTCTGTCTCTGGAGAGAGACTGTTTACAAAGGCCTGCAGTGACAGGACGAGGGGCAGTGGATTGAAATTAGAGAAGAGCAGATTTAGATTGGATGTTAGGAACAAGTTCTTTATAACAAGGGTGGAGTAGCTCTGGAACAGGTTGCCCAGGGAGGTGGTTGAGGGTCCATCCCTGGAGATGTTCAAAGTGAGGCTCAGCAGGGCTCTGGGTGACCTGAGCTAGTTGAGTATGTCCCTGCTCACTGAAGGGGGATTGGACTAGACGACCTTTGGAGGTCCCTTCCAACCTGGGTGATTCTATGATTCTGTGACTGGAGGGGAGTGATGCTCTAGCACCACTTCAGAAATAGGTCTCAGTGGAAAGCTGAATTACAAATCCCTCTGTGGTCTGTCCATCAACATGACACAAAACTTTAGTTGTTGTTTTAGTGCTCTGTGTATGTGCTGCTTTGCATTCCTTAAGCAAACTCAGCTTTATGCTCTGCGCCACACTCGTAAAATTCATTTAATAACTACATGGTGATCATCACCATACATAATGCAGGAGTCACAAGTACAGGCCACAAAATGAGGGAGATCTGTGGTGTTAGATTATTAAAAACATGGACAGATGATAAGGATCTAAATTTATTAGGTGAAAAACACCCTGATGGTTTTCTACTGCATTCCCTGAGCTTAAGGACAGGCTAACGCAATGCTTCTCCAGAAGAAATCCTTCAAACACAGCAGTCAGAGGAGTGAGATGTGATTTTTTTTTTTTTTAAAAGCACTCAGAGAAGGACCATACAAAAAGAATAATTAAATTACATCACTATTTGGCTATCTGACTTAATCAGAAGAAAAGAGCTTTATGAAGTAAAAAAGAGAACAAGATGAAAATTTTTCCAAGCTAGTGCTAGTGTGGTGCATGCTCTGAAGTTATGCTGCAAGCATCTGCTAAAATTGACTCCCAGGAAAACAAGAACAGAGGACAGAGAAGATGGAAATATCTTCTCATCTAACCTTTCGTGAATCATTGAGTCACAGAACTGCCTTGGTTGGACCAGACCTCTTAAGATCATAGAATCATAGAATCACAGAATCATAGAATGGTTTAGGTTGGAAGAGACCTTAAAGATCATCCAGTTCCAACCCCTCGCCATAAGCAGGGACGCCTCCCACTAGATCATCAAGTCCAACAGTCAAACTAAGACCACTATGGCCATTAAACCACATGTCCACATGCTTCCTGAACACCACCAGGGACAGTGACTCCATGACCTCCCTGGGCAGCCTGTTACAATGCCTGACCATGTTTTCTTTGAAGAAATACCCACTGTAAACCTTGCCTGGCACAATTTCAGGCCACTTCCTCTCATTCTATAACCTGATATTAGGGAGAAGAGACCAACCCCCACCTCACTTCAGCCTCCTTTCTGGAAAGCATAACATCAGGTCAAACCAAGCCTTCCATACACCCATTTTCTAAAAGGTGATGAGGTTGATATCAGCTGGCTCTTTCCACAATTTTATGGACAATTGTAAGGAAATATAACCAAAAGAGGTGGTTTGACTACTGAATCCCCATCTCCATTAATACCTAGAATACCATGTCCAGTTTTGGGGCTCCTCAAATCAAGAGAGACAGGGATGTAGTAGAGAGAGTCCAACAGAGAGCTACAAGGATAATTAAGGGACTTGAACATCTCTCCTGTGATGAAAGACTGAGAGAGCTGGGACTGTTTAAGTCTGGTGAAGAGAAGGGTAAGAGGGGATTCACAGAGAGAGTGATTTCCCATTGGAATGGGCTGCCCAGGGAGATGGTGGAGTCACCATCCCTGGAGATGTTTAAGAAAAGATTGGTTTGGGCACTTAGTGCCGTGGTCTAGTTGATTGGATAGGGCTGGGTGATAGGTTGGCCTGGATGATCTTAGAGGTCTCTTCCAACCTGGTTGATTCTATGATTCTATCTCATCAATACCTGGTGGTGTCCAGTGATGGGACAAGGCACAACGGGTACAAGCTGGAACACAGGAAGTTCCACTTCAACATGAGGAGAAACTTTTTCACTGTGAAGTTGCTGGAGCAGACTGCCCAGAGAGGTTCTGGAGTCTCCTTCTCTGGAGAATTTAAAGACCTATCTGCATGTGTTCCTGTGTGATCTGCCCTAGGTGATCCTGCTTTGTCAGCGGGGTTGGATGAGGTCCCTTCCAACCCTTGACATTCTCTGATCCTATGATTAAGACTCTGAGCTGGCCCTGAAGAAGCAAGCCCCTGCCTTTGGAGACAAAAAGAGAAGTACATAAGGGCACCTAGTTAGGCCATTTATTTTTTAACTGAAGATAGGAAAACTATCTATGGTGTCTATTATTTAAGTGAAAATTCCAGTACAACCAGAAGAACAGCTTCTAAAACACAACCGAGCCCATGAGGAACATGCAAGTCCACTCGGTGTGACTTGTCTGGTAGTGCTTGGGCCTTTTATGTGTTCTTTTTCCCATTTAAGAGATTTGTTTAGATAAACTCAATAAATATGGTTATTTACATAGCAGGCTAGAATGGTGCTTTCGGGGATTTTGAGGTAGAGGAAAATTCTTTCATGCAAAGCATGAAACGAAAGCATGCCAAAGTTTAACTAAAGAAACATGTTCTAACACCGGGAAACTTTCATAATTAACCCTTGCCTTAGATCATCTCAGAAAAGAGTTACGAGCCTAATTAACGTAAGTTGAGGAATTGCTCATGCTGCTGAAAATCACTGAAACGAGACACTGGCTAACAGACAATCTGCATCCTTTCTATCCCATGACCAATTCCTGGCTAAGCCCTGACTCACCGCATTACGTCTCGGAATATTTCTCAGCATTAGCGAGAGCTTGTTGCAGGACGCAGGAGAAACAAGGGCCTCTGGCACAGGGGGGAAGAAACCCCCCTGCACACTCCACCTCTTTACAAGAGATGAAGACAACGCATTGCTCAAACCTCTTTTTTTCTGTTGAGGGGCTTTTTCAGAGGGCCAGGGCTACTCTTAGAGGAGTTCCATGAGGAGAAAGCTGCAGCTAGCAGAGGCTTTGGCGGGCAGTCAGCCCTGGCTGGATTCACTGCAAGGCTGAGCAATGCCTTTAGCTCCCCAAAAGAGTTCTGCTAGCTTCTCCTAATTTTTTTTTTTTTTAAATTTAAAGAAAAAAACCCCAAAAACAAACAGAGAATGCAGAAAACTCAACACACAACCCGTTAAGAACAAGCTGTACTTTGGAAGGACGTGCCACCGTCTCCTTGCATCTGCCATCACCGCTTCCAGAGTGCTGCCCAAGCCCTATTTCACTTCTCAATGTTTTTCCTAGGAAGGAAACGAGTGTAAACACTGCTCAGAGAGAGCCTTCCCATACGGATGTTAATCTTTGGAAAAGCTCGGCAGGACAGAGTGATTTCAGTGAGCCAGGAGACCTCCAGAAGCTACAAATCTCACAAATACACAAGCTGCTCAGCTTGTGCATCCAGCCAAGCCTCCACACAAAATAAAACATATTCTGACCTTGACACCCTTAGGGACAGGCGAGGGGACGAAGGGATGGTGAACAGCCCTGCAGAGAAGAACTTGGGGTTCCTGGTGGGTGAAAAGCTGGAAATGAGACAGCACTGTGTACACACAGCCCCGAGCCAGCCATGTCCTGGGCTGATCCCCAGCAGTGTGGGCAGCAGGTGGAGGGAGGAGATTCTGTCCCTTTGCTGCACTCTGCTGAGACCCCACCTGCAGTGTTCACCACAGCAGAGAGAGAGACCCATTGGAGAGGGGCCAGAGGAGGCCACAGCAATGCTGGGAGAGCTGGAAGCTGTCTCCTGTGAGGACAGACTGAGAAAGTTGGAGTTGTTCAGCCTGGAGAAGAGAAGGCTCCAAGGAGACCTTCTGGTGGCCTTTCAGTGCATAAAGAGGCTGATCAGAAAACCTGGCACAGACATTTCATCAGGGCCTGTTGTGACAGGACAAGGAGTGACAGGTTTTAAGTCAAAGAAGGAGATTTAGACTAGAGAGAAGGAAGACATTTTTATGCTGAGTGTGGTGAGACACTGTCCCGGGTTGCCCAGAGATGTGGTAGATGCCCCATCCCTAGAACCATTCCAGGTCAGGTTGTCTGGGGCTCTAAACAACCTGCTCTAGTTGCTCATGTTCCTCCTGACTGCAGCAGGGTTTAACTGGGTGACCCTTAATGAGCTCCTCTAACCCAAACCAGGCTGCGGTTCTCTGATTATAAAGCAATTTGAAGCCAGTTATTTTAGAGCCCTACCAGTCACTTGAAGGACTGAGGATTCTCCATGGTTAGCTCAGGTATGCTTGCTAAGACATTATGCTCTCCAAGTCTAAAGAGAGGACCCTTAGCATTTCACCAGCAGGAGTACAGCACTACCAGCATCTCTCCAAGCCTGAAATCATCTCCTGGTTTCCACCATGCCTGACAGTAACACCTCTCCCTTTCTCCAAATGTCTAAAGCAAAAAACAAGGTGAAAAGGTAGCTTAATGGTGTGCTGCCTCCCATTCTCATCCTAATCCTCCCCTTGCACTCTGCAGATTGATGCCCAAACATGAGAAGAGAATGGATCATGGTCTGCTGCATACCATGGCTTTACCCTCTCCAGTGTTTGCCTCTAATTTCGTACCTTGGTGGTTTGCAAACTTACTCCCAAGTTGCTCCCCAGGAAGTACATGGATTTTGGCATTAAATTGCTGGTTTGGGTGAAATTTTGGGTAAGAATTAGTGACACATGAGCCTCTTTTTGCCGTGTTTGCAGGCAGAGGAGCCACTTCTGATTCCCAGCTACTGCCTTCAGGTGCTGCTATAAAACACACTACATTTAAATACAGATGTACACACACACAATTAGCATATTATTACCTTATTAAAAAGCACTGGGGTTGTGTTCCCATGCACAGACTAGCTGGCAGCTTCTTCATTTTATTGAAAGCTGTCTGTCTTGGAAGCAGACCCATAGAAAGATTACATATTAGATAGAGCAGAGTGCAGAGGTAGGCAGCCAGCATGGTCTGTGGGGGAGATGAAAGTGCAGCACCAGGGAGCTGCGTCTGGGCTCAAACACTGCTGTTTGCAGGAGCAAGGAGCAAACCACTTAAAGCCTAAACAACATTTTCTTCCAAGTAAGAAGAAACATGAGGCATGAGCTGCCAATTAGCTTAGTTCAGCATTGTTTTGCATCTCAAATACTAGCTTGAGTTTTGGGCCCATCACTCCAAGAGGACACTAAGGTGCTGAAGCAGGTCCAGAGAAGGACAATGAAGCTGGTGAGGAGCAGCTGAGGAACTGGGGTTGTTAAGTGTGGGGAAATGGAGGCTGAGGGACAACCTTCTGGCTCCCTGAAAGGAGGCTGGAGACAAGTGCAGGTTGCTCTCCTCTCCCTAGTAATAAGTGATAGGATGAGAAGAAACCACCTCAGGTCATGCCAGGATAGATGTAGGTTGAGTATTAGGACAATTTCTTCCACCTTGACTGTTGTAAAGGCCTGGCCCAGACTGTCCAGGGCAGTGGTGGAGTCCCCATCCCTGGAGTAATTTCAGGGCCTTGTAGATGTGGTGCTGAGGGATATGGTTTAGTGGTGACCTGACAGTGCTGGGTTAATGACTGGTCTGAATGATCTTAAAGGTCTTTCCAATAAAACCATTCTATGAGGACAGGCTGAGAGAGTTGGGGCTTTTCAGGCTGGAGAAGAGAAGGCTTTGACAAGACCTTATAGTAACCTTCCATATCTGAAGGGGGCCCACAGGAAGGCTGGGGAGGGACTATTTACAAAGTCTTGTAATGACAGGACGAGGGGGAATGGGTTCAAACTGGCAGAAAGGAGATTTAAACAGGATGTTAGGAGGAAGTTCTTCACAGTGAGGAGGGTGAGACACTGGAACAGGTTGCCTGGGGAGGCTGTGGCTGCTCTCTCCCTGGAGGTGTTCAAGGCCAGGCTGGATAAGGTCCTGAGCATCCTGATCTAGTGGGAGGTTGGAACTGGATGATCTTTGAGGTCTCTTCCAAACTAAACCATTCTATGATTCTATGATTAGTTATTTCTCTAAACTAGTGCTTCACATTAAAAATTATTCATGTATACAGAAAATTTATTTTACAACACACCTACATGTAATTCCAAACTGCAGCATCCTCCACACACACAAGAGCCTGGATTTTCTACCCAGCATTTCCATAATATTGAAGTACTTTCTTCTACAAGCTTCAATTTGTTTTCCTAGTTTTTTGTTTTTCCTTCCTGATTTTGTTTTTCTTTTTACTTAAAGAAAAACCTTCTGAACCCTTGAAGGTTATAATAATTGATTCCCCTCCTACCAGTCCAATTTCCTCCTCCTCCTTCCATAAGCTGAATCCATAAATCCCTTACAACACATGCACTTGAATCTCTCAGCTGCCTGCAGAGTAGCTGGTCTTGGCTACCCACAAAAGCAATGGGGAAGAAGTGAAGCAGAAAAGCCAAACAACAGTGAAAAATCTGAGCCCCTTCCAGCCCTGGTTTGATATCCATAGCACTAATAGGCAGATACACTCAGCATTTCCTTCTTCGACGTTGCTGATGTATTTGGAGTTCAACTGCAGGCAGGTATCATAGAATTAGAGAACTGTTTTGGTTGGAAGAGACCTTTAAGACCATCCAGTCCAATCCTTAACTCAGCACTGCCAGTTCACCATTAAAACATGTCCCTCTGCGTCATATCTGCACAGATCTGAAACTCCACCACTGCCCTGAGCAGCCTGTCCCATGTCTTGGTAACTCTTTCACAGTGATACATCCCTGCCCACTATAGGATATTCCACACTGACTAGCCAGAGCTGCCAGATGATGTCTAACACACCACCAGTGTCTCATTGCTTGCCCAAGAGGGAGTTTACTGCCACAGCAGTGATGTGAACCCCAAACATTCAGAGTCCCCATTCCAGCTTCCGCCCCTGTGTTTAAAACAGAAGCACAAGCTGTCACCTTCAGTTGTGTAAGATTAAAAGTTGTTTATGATGACTCTATTTGTCAAGTGCCTAAATGATGCTCCAGGCATCTTATATCAATAAATAATTGAAAATGCTTCTCATTTAGAAAAAGGAAAATAAATCCTCCAATCTTAATGTAAAAAAAAAAAAAATAAATCCTGAAAATGTTCTATTTAGATTCCTCCCCTTCGCAAGTATATCACACTCTTAGTTTTTTTTTTTCAGGACAGGGTTTATAGATGGCACCAGCAACATCTCAAGAACACTGGGAATGTCATCACTGTCCCTTATCCCTGTCCCTAAGTTAAACAAGCTTGATTTCATCAGCCACCAGGAATAAATCTCTTCTTGGCTCACCCACCTCCTCACCTCAGATTCACAACACACTGGAGACCTCTGCAGTGGCCACACCAGCACCAGCAAACACCTCAGCAAGTTGGATCAACATAGGCTTTGGAAAGCTTTAACCTTCCCAAAGGTCCCAAAATGTGCAGCAGCAGGACAGCAAAACAGAGAAGTGCCTTCCCCGTTGACCTCATGCCAGGTCTTGGGGAGACGTGGGCTTGCAGGCCTGTCATCTTCTGCATGGAGTAATTAAGGTTAAAGAGCTCAATGAGCCTGCTAATACAGCTAATGAGCTTCCCCAACAGCATTTTCCAATTCCCTTTCACTAGAGAAGTCATCATTAAATCTTGATGTCTTCTGCCCATGTGTGGCCCTCATTGCAGCACTGTCCCAGCAAGCCTAGGCTGATAAACCCCCTACAGAGACCCCTCATTTCTCTGAAAGAATTAGAACCCCACCAAAAATCCACTTAAATACGACCACTGTGGTTTCAAATAATATTGTACAAAATACCATCATTTTCTCCGGGGTGGATTTGAAATATTTACCAACTTGGTTCCACATTGTGATGATGCACAATCAAAATATCAACCAGCACGCACAAAATAACTGCTGCAGTGGTGGAAAATGTTCCTGCTCAATAGCTCTGTGAGCACACAATTGCCTAACAGGTGGGAAATTTCACAAAAGCAGCCACAACTGAAACAGAAAATCAGTGCTTCGTGCTCATTCAGTACAACAGATGCTGCCTTTTTGATGATTAGTTAAATAACCACTGCTCTCTTGCTACAGCTTTTATTCCCCCAATTAGTCTTTCCTCTTGGATCTTCTACTATATGTACTTCTTAAAGTATTTTTTACATTTCTTATTAAATGATCAGGAAAAGCAGAGGAAAAAAACAGCAAAAACTAACTTAGATGATGAAGAAAGTCTCGTATGGAGTGGAAAAAAAACACTTTATTTATGTAAAAAATGGGATAAAATGCAAGCTTCTCAAAACAAGAATCACTGAATCATAGAATGGCTTAGGTTGCAAGGAAACTCAGAGACCATCTACCCCAACTCGGCTGCTATGGGCAGAGACACCTCTCAACTAGACTTTGTTGCCTCAAGACTTCATCCAACAACCCCAGCTCCCTCAGCCTATCCTCACAGCAGAGGTGCTCCAGCCTTTTGATCATCCTTGTGACCTCTCCTTTGGATTTGCTCCAACAGCTTTGTGTCTTTCTTATGCTGGGGACACCAGAACTGGATGCAGCATTCAACGCTGAGTCTCCCCAGAGCAAAGGGGCCCTGCTGGCCACACTCCTCCTGATGCAGCCCAGCACACAGCTGCTTTCTGGGTGATGCCAGCTCATGGTGAGCTTCTCATCAAACAACACCCCCATGTCTCTTTCTTCAGGGTTATTCTCAACCCACTCTGCACCCAGCCTGGATTTGTGCCTGGGACTGGCACAAACCAGGTGCAGGAGAGAAGGGTGCAGAACAGACTGGGAACTACTGATTTTAAAGTCCTATAAGAAGAGTGATGGGGCTTTGAGCAGAAAGGGGCAAGTTCAAACTTGAAGGTGATCTTTTGAAAAAAAAAAAACAGATTAGAAAAGTTGTGAGTTTTTTTTTGCCCCCAAATAATGACAAATGTAGATTATGCAACATGCTGTGATGGCAAAAGAGCAGACCTGCCTCTTGAAACCTCCACACCAATATGTCCAATGAGATCAGTCTGAGGTACCAAACAAAGGCTGATGCACAAGACCTGGCCCACCTGCTGCAGGACCAAGTGCTGTCTGACAGCAATGATTCCTCTGAGATTAAACTGGGAGAAAGCAGATAAAACCAGCAGATATTTTGGTGGGTTTTTTTTTTTTTAAGCTTTCCACTTTAAAATCACCTTAATCATGAATGACATCATTCTATCTCCCAGTCAAGCACTATGAAAATCAGATTGGCCAAACTCTTCTTGATGCAGCCCTGCACCAAAAACTGCAAGCCCTGATGCAGACCTGCAGACTGAAACAACCATCAGCCTGAAGAAGTGCATCTGGAGCAAAACTAGTTTCTATGTTCTTTTCTGACTTGCCAAAACCATTTCTAAGAGCATCCACTTATTTCTTGGATTAAAAAAAAAAAAAAATACTAGGGGGAAAATTAGTATTTCTTCCACCAAAACCATTTAAAACAGAATCCAGAAGAAAAAGAATATTAATACTCAGGGCGATCATTTACTTTGATGTGAGTATAATATGCGGTGACCCGTAAGTGGAATGAGCTAAAACTGTCATAAATTCATTATGAGGAACCCTTCTTTGAAGACTATCACTGCGAATGTGAAATGAAACAGGCAATATGGAAATCAGCTAATTGCAGGGCATTGAAAATGGCTGGCTCGAGTGACAATACCCTTCCTCTGCACATCTACTCCAGCTGCAAAAGCGTGTCAGCCAAAAACGCTGGAGAGGCTGCCTTATGAACACTGAAGTGCTGTAATTAGTTAGCAGCGATAGTGATAGGGCAGACTTCGTGTAGGATCTCAGACTTAGGAAAAAAAAAGCCAAAAACATAACTCAAAAGATTATTTTTTGAATTTAATTACCCTGGGAAAGGGAATCTGGGATTATGTGGAGTATGACATGCAGTGATTGAGTCTCTACTAATGGAAACTGAAGGGAAGCACAACCCATTAACAACTGCAACCCAGGGTCCCAGTGTGGTGGGGGTGGGAAGGGACCTCTGGGGATAGTCCAGTCCAACCCCCTTGCTAAAGCAGTGTTAACCACAGCAGCTTGCCCAGGGTCACAACGTCCAGGTGGGTTTGGAATCTCTCCACAGAAGGAGACGACACAGCCTCTCTGGGCAGTCTGCTCCAGGGCTCCTGCAAAGAAATTTTTCCTCCTGTTCAGATGAAACTTCCTGGGTTCCAGTTTGTGCCTGTTGCTCCTTGTCCTGTCACTGGGCACCACTGAAAAGAGTCTGGCCCCATCCTCTTGACCCCCACCCTTTAGCTATTGAGCAGTATTGATCAGATCCCCTCTCAGGCTGCTGTTCTCCAGGCTAAACAGCCCCAGGTCTCTCAGACTTTTGTCCTCACAAAGATGCTTCAGGCCCCTCAGCAGCTTCATAGCTGTACTGGCCTGTCTGTTAGTTCCCTGTATCTTGAACTGGACACAATACTCCAGCTGTGGCTTCGCTAGGACAGAGGAGGGGAGGAGGAGAATCTCCCTCAACTCTTCTTAACAGACCTCAGGACACTCTTGGCTGTCTTGGCCACCAGGGTACATTACCAGCTCATGGTGAACTCGTTTTCCACCAAAAATTCCCAGGAGAATCTCTGTGATATCACCTAATAAAGTAAAAAACAAAATTGCTCTTGCCCACATGAGGCACAGCATTTGCTTTGCCAGGTATGCCCTGCTGCTGCACTGGGCAGCTTTGCCTGGAGGAACTGCACAGGCAAGGAGGCTCTCATGCAACTCAGCCTGCCCACAGGGTACAGGATGCTGCCTATTTTATCCTAAGATGACCCCTGCCACCATCTCCAATAGCATGCAGTTGGATATTACACTCATCACACCTCTTAAAAGTTATTTTAAATTTAAGCCATGGCTTTCATTTACTTACCTATTCCACAGCTGCATTTTTAAGTGGCATCTTTTGTTCTGACATTTGATTCTTGAACCTGAGAAGAGCAGCTTGGACAGAGATCATTAGCTTGTGGGACCTGTTTCCAGAGACCTCCCTCGAGGCCCTAGGATTATGCTGATGCAGCATTCAGGCAAATTGGATGGGCTGCCTCTCCTTGTGGGAAAATGTGTGGGGGTGTAGCTTTGCTCCGTAGCCCTCAACTTCTCTGCTCTCTTTTCTCAGGGCTACAAGAGATGCATCAGGTGAGCAGAGCAGTGGTCCCTGCACATTATCAGCCCCCTGTTCACATCTGGCAACAATCACTTAGTCCTTTTATTATTCTTATGCCAGGGCAGCAGGTGGAGAGTGGGGATTATGCCCTTGAGTCCTCAGTACAGCAGAGACAGGGACCTGTTGGAGCAAGGCCAAAGGAGGCCACAGCAATGCTGGGAGGGATGGAAGCCCTCGCCCACGTGGACAGGCTGAGAGAGTTGGTTGTTCAGCCTGGAGAAGAGAAGGCTCCAGGGAGACCTTCTGGAATCTTTTAGTGCTTAAAGGTACTTATCAGAAAGCTGGGGACAGACTTTTCATCAGGGCCTGTTGTGACAGACAAGGAGTGATGAGTTTAAGGTGAGACACTGTTCCAGGTCGTCCAGAGATGTGGTAGATGCCCCATCCCTGGAACTATCCCAGGTCAGGTTGTTTGGAGTGCTGAGCAGCCTGCTGAGCAGTTGCTGATGTTCCTGCTGACTGCAGGATTCTTGGACTAGGTGACCTTTAAAGGTCCCTTCTGATCAAAATCATTCTGTGCTTCTATGATTCTATGATACAAATTTTAATTGTACAGGGCTCTTTGGCACCATCCAGCAGCGCTGCGATAACAAAGTTACACACTTCAAACACAGCAATCCAAAGCTTATCTAGTGACAGTAAGCAGCAATGCTTTTAAACACTTGACGGTTCCAAGTTAATTGTGTGTGCATGCTTATGTTTGCATTTGTGATATTTTGCATAATATAGAAAGGAAAACACCACCAAAACCCCCAATAAATTTAACCAAAGAGTGGCAGCTGGCTTGTTCCTTATTTGTTTTAATGCCTGGATTGGGTAACCTGGCATTAGAATGAAAATCTGTTTCCTAAAAGGACCTGGAACTCAGACACATGCCAATATTTGCATTACACATCACAAAATGTTTATGATAGATATTCCGCACACTGTGTATAATATCAACATTTAAGTATGTGCCTTCCCTTCCACATCTTATACTTTACGTAGTTATTATCTTTGTTTCAATCCTCTTTTACTCCTAGGCTTAAATTTTGCACACTTTTCATCAGTCAGATACCTACTGCCTGCTTTTAATGTATGGCTGCAGAAGATGGTAACCGATGCTGAATAGGGAGGCACAAGTGATACAGGATTTGCAGTACTAAATATCACAGAGATGAAGGATAAATGGAGAAGCAGTGTTGGGCTGTGAAGCTCCCAGACACCGTCAAGAAATAACAGCATGAGTAAAATTACATTTGCAGGTAAGTGAAGGGGAAATTCATACTTATTGGGTAAAAACAAGAAGCAAAACATTGTATGTGCTATTAAAGGTGGAGTGAGAGATAGCAAGAGCAATAGAGAGAGGCAATTTTCTTCCAGCTCCAGCAGGAATTCATCTCAAGCTCTAATATGCAATTTCACGATGGAGCGCAGGGACCAAACAGTGGATTATGCCCAATTGTTTTGAGGGTTCAGATAAAAAATCCCAATAAGCAGCTGTTTGTGCCAATGCAGAGGGGGAAAAAAATCTATTAGGAAAAGCTACAAAAACATCCAAACCTTGAACTGCCAGAAATATCCACTCAACTACCTAACTTAAAATAATGCACCTTTAAAGGCTGGGCAGGGAATGGCACAAGAGCAATCCACTGGGCGTGTCAGTGGATGAAAAACTCAACATGAGCCAACAATGGTCGCTGGCAGCCCAGAAGGCAACTTCAAAAGCAGTGTGATGATTCTGCCTCTGTGAGACCACGCCTGGAGCACTGCATCCAGTTCTGGTGCCTCCAGCATAAGAGGGATATGGAGCTGCTGGAGCAGACCCAGAGGAAGACAATCAGGCAGCTCAATAACCTCCCCTGTGAAGACAGGCTGAGAGAACTGGAGCAGTTCAGACTGGAGAACAGAAGGCTCTGGGGTAACCTTAGAATGGCCTTTGAGTACCTGAAGAGGATCTACAGGAAAGATGGGGAGGGATTTTTTACAAGGGCTTGTAGTGATAGGACATGAGGGAATGGTTCCAAGTTGGAAGACAGTAGATTTAGACTGGACACTAGGAAGAAATTCTTTACAGCGAGAGTGGTGAGACACTGAAACAGGTTGCATAGGGAGGTTGTGAAGGCCCCTCCCTAGAGGTGTTCAAGGCCAGTCTGGATGTGGCCTTGAGCACTCTGGTCTAATGGGAGGTATCCCTGCCTATGACAAAAAAGTTGGATGATGACATAGAGGATTTCAAAGATTCTTTTCAATCCAAACTATTCTATGGATCTATGAATTTGATATTTTCAGAGGTCTCTGTGCTATCACAGAACATTTCAGAGGAAAACATACAGCTCAAGTTTGCCAAAGCAATATTAAGCTGCAGCAGTACCACACACCTTTTTTATTTTACTCTTCCTGGCCACAAAATTCTCCAATGAAAGGCTATTAGTGCAGTAAAAGTATGGACATGGAGATAATTAAGTTAATCCTGTTATGAACATTAAATAGTGTGGAGAGTGTACTCTGTGGATTTAATACCATGGTGTAGAGCTAAACAGTGAGTGCATTTCCAAACAAACAATTTAGAGCTCTTCAGGAATGGTCCAGTGTATTATTAATTCTGGTCATACAGGTTTTCAGAATAGATTTAGCCCTTTAAAATATTAATACTTCCTTATTTTTAGCATTTCAGCTTTCCAAAGTGACAAAAGCTGGTACGTGTGGTATGTGACCCAACTTTTTGCTAGTATTTAGGGACAAAGAAAACCGGTCCAGATTTGCTGAGTGGTAAACTCAACATTGGTAAAAGTCTCTTTGCTCTGGAGAAGGGTTATGATAAAAACTCTAAATAACACAGAGTGCCCTTAAAAAAAACAAAAGATGGGAAAAAGGAATGTATCTCGTAAAGTTCAAGAAGGGCAAGTGAGGGTCCTGCACCTGGGGAGGGATAAACCTGTGCACCTGGTGCAGGTGAGGGGTTGGCCTGCTGGAAAGCAGCTTTGTGGAGAAGGACCTGAGAGTGCTGGTGGATAACAAGCTCGCCATGAGCCAGCAATGTGTCCTCATGGTCAAGAAGGCCAGTGGTGTCCTGGGGTGCATTCAGAAGACTGTAGCCAGCAGGTCAGGGGAGATTCTTCTCCCTCCACTACTCTGACCTTGTGAAGCCAATACTTGAGTACCTGTGTCAAGTTCCAGGCTCCCCAGTTCAAGAGAGGCAGGAAAATGCTGGAAAGAGTGGAGTGGAGGCTACAAAGATGCTGAGGGGACTGGAACATCTTTGTGAGGATGAAAGGCTGAGAGACCTGGGACTGTTTAACCTGGAGAAGAGCAGCCTGAGGGAGGATCTGATCAATGCTGCTCAATAGCTAAAGGGTAGGGGACAAGAGGATGGAGTCAGACTCTTTTCAGTGGCACCCAGGGGAACAGGACAAGGGACAGGAGGTTTCATCTGAACAGGAGGAACAACTTCTTTGGTGTGAGGATGATGGAGCTCTGGAGCAGGCTGCCCAGAGAGGCTGTGGAGTCTCCTTCTCTGAAGAGTTTCCAAACTCTCTCAGACATTGTGATCCTGGGCAAGCTGCTGTGGGTGCCCCTGCTTTAGCAGAGGGCTTGGACTAGCTGATCCCCAGAGGTCCTTTCCAAGCAACCTGTGATTCTGTGAAATGCAGGAGAGCTCACATCTGCCCAGTGGGCTTTGCAGAGCTGATGTGGCTCCATGGGAGCTGAAGTTTATGACTTCATGACCTCACTTGGCATGCTGGCACCAAGACATGTGAGGAGACAGCATCGTCTCAGTTGTGCCTCGGCCATCAACCAGATCCCAGCCCATCCAGGGCAAAGCCAGCCTGCCTGCCTTCCCAGCCATGCCAGCACAGGACCATCATAGCCTGTTCTTTCGCTTCAGAATGTACAAAGAACTATCACAGCTGCTTATTTACCACCAGGAATAATAATGCACTTGCCAGCACAACCATATCTCATTTGAAAATGAGCACAATTTCCATGTTTCCTTACAAATATCTAGCTCAACTCTTGTGATTAATAAATGTCTGTAATCCAAATTACTTCTTTCTACCACCTGTCTACTAGTTCTGTGCTCATCTGACTCCAAACACTCCTGTTTAGCTGACAGCTATTAACTCAAGCAGTGGAGAGTGTCAGCACGCAGTGCAATCCCAGGTCTCCAGCACCTCATCCTGCTACATCCCATTCCTGCCTGAAGGCTAACAAGGATATGTGACTCTCAGCTCAAGATTTTCCCCACCAAATGCACAGTGTCTGGCTTTGTTTTGGGGATGCAGATGCCCAGGCAGGAAGATGCTGGGATTTGAGGTACCAGGAATGAAACCAGGACCTGAGTGCAAGTGGAGAGAGCTGGAGAAACAACCTGGATAAAGAAGTGAATAACGTCAATGAGAGAACAGCAGGAAAACAATAACTGACTATAACAGAGGCTTAAACAAGCTTGGATTCTTTTTGTCTTGTTTTTTTTTCTTTTCTCTCTTCTGTCCAAGAGCCTAAGATTTAATTCAAGAGGGCCTTTGATTGTGCCAGAAAATGTCTTCACATAGAGCATCTTCTGTTTCACCTGGCATACAGCCTCAGCTGTATTCCCATTTAGAGAGTATTTCTGCTTTACAGTGTCAGCTTTGCTCAAGGTTTGAGCCCTGCCTAAGCCTCAGATTGAAGCTGAGGAGATGATGATTTGCTAACAGAGCCTTGTCTCTCCCAGGGATACCTATGCTTGCAGCAACCCATTTCCAGCTCTGTTTTGAGTCTGAATAAAAGCCTGGGACCCTGACCACAGCACCACAGTACAAAAAGGCAGTTTGACTTTCATCCTCTTTATCTACCTGCCTGACCTCACTTTTTTTTTTTTTGCCCCAAATCAGAAATACTGCAACACCAAAGACAGAGATGGCACCACATCAAAGAGCCTAAGTTCTAAGGGAAATGGGTTTGTTTTCACTTGAGGAGAGATGTTTGGCTTTTTTAAAGTGAGACTTCAAAACACCTCCAAAAATGATGATGATAATGGGACTGAAAAAATCCAGTGGCATCTGAATAACAGAATTCAAACAGAAGTATGAGAGGATAAGATAACCTACACTGGAGCAGTTCCCAGGGAACAGCCTACAGTGGCACTCAGGTTATGCATCTCATCTGGGCCCTACTTATGAGGGAGATATGAATTAGCAATCCTGTGACAAGAAAGAAAGGTGGCATTAGGAGACAAGAGAGGACAGAAAAGGGCCAGTTGTTGCTGCCACCGCCTTTCCTTATTCCTAAAATTTCTGTTGCCTGGAAATGGCTGATGAGAAGACAGGATTATGTAAGTGCTTGCCAACTTTTCACACGTTCAGAAAAGTAAAGCCTGAGTGATGGGTAGCTTAACCCATCTTCTAAGCAGGGAACTAAACCATGTTTACAAAAGAGAACTCAAACAGTGAAACCCCTGAAAAAAAAAATCCGGGAGTGACGAGGACTTGACAATTCCCTGGATTAAAAAGCTGCATACATTACAGGCAATCTAATCTCCTTACAGGAAGATGAGGAAAAGGAAAATAAAGCCTTTTTGGAGTGCAAGATGGGTTTTGTTTTAAAGTACATAATCTGACTGAAGACTTCCTTGTGGTACTGTGTTTTCCCTCTCCTGAGAGATGTGCCAGAACAGAGTTATAGCAGCCCTCCAACCCCATATTAACTTCTATTTTCCCACTGCTCCCATCAAACACAACCTGTCAAGAATAAAACAACAAGCATCAAGCTGCAGAAACATCTCTTCCCAAATTCATTCAGGCTCACAATTTGGTGCTATAAGAAAGCAGGCACTCACCAAAGTGCAAAATCTATCTGTCTAGTTGTGAATACTTCAGCAACTCTGTCAGCCTCAGCAGACCTGGGCTGCCCTGAACTCTTCCTCATCATTCAAGCAGTGTGTTACCTTCTGCAAATACTCTAACTACAGCTGAAGGTTAGTTTAAAATCTAACCTGATAGACTTTTAATTTTTTTTTTTTTAATTAAAAAAAAATGAGCCTTTTGCTCATTTTTCTCTGCTTAACAACAAAGCAGAGATCTCCAAAATGACCGAGTAATTTCTTGCAGTCACACATCTTCTAGTTCAAAATGGACATGTTCACAGTGGTGATGAGGCTGAATGCACTGCGGATTGCTGCCAGAAAAGGTGATCTTCGAAGCACTACAAAACCTCAAATCCTGCTGCTAGACACAGCTGTGCTGTCCACCGAGGCATCAGCGATGCAGAATGGCAGACAGCAAACACCTCATCTGGAGACTGAGGCAGAAATCATCTTCCCTGCTGCTCTACCAGCACTGGAACAATAGGCTAGGACAGCAAAATCAGCTCTGCAATGCATGTGTCCTTGTGCAACTCAAGGACATGTGTCTGGAAGTGGGAATATGAACTATTCAGGTTGCTGGAGCTCACTGACATCTTCAGGAGAAGAAAAGATCCTGAACCATGGACTTTTGTGCAGCTTCCCAGTGACTACAGAATCATTTAGTCTGGATAAGACCTTTAAGATCACCAAGTTCAACTGTTAGCACTGCCAGATCATCATGAAACAACCCTTCAACATCTACATGGCTTTGAAATCTCTCCAGGGATGAAGGACTCCACCGCTGATGTAGGCAGCCTGGTCCAGGGCTTAACAACCCTTTTGGGGAAGAAATTGTTCCTTGTGCCCAACCTAAACCTTTGCTGGTGCAACTGGAGGCAATTTCCTCTTATTTTATGACTTGTTACTGGGAGAAAAGACTGGCCTTCACCTGGCTCCAACCTCCTTTCAGGAAGCTATACAGAATCAGGTTTACTGTCAGCCTCTCTTTCTTTCGAATGAACAACCCCAGGTCCCTCAGTTGCTCATTACCAGACCCTTCATCAGCTTTGTTGCCATCCTCTGGACCTGCTCCAGCAGCTCCATGTCCTTCTCAGGGTGATAGGCCCAAAACTGAACCCAGTATTTGAGGTGCAGCCTCACCATTGCTTAGCACAGGGGGACAATTCCTGCCCTGGTCCTGCTGGCCACACTTGCCAATCCAGGCCAGGATGCTGTTGGCCTTCTAGGCCACTCAGGCACACATCGGCTCATCTTCAGTCGGTCGTTGATCAAGGCAATCCACAGCTGGTGGTAAAGGTTAATGCGAAATCTGCTGCTGATGTTTCCCCTTCAGTCTTAGTGACAGAAGGGAAAGCCCCCAAGCAATCCCATGTGAAGAAAAGCTGCAATGAAGGAGTGGAACTGGACTTGAAATTTTGCACCCAACTACTAAATTTGTGAGAAGTCTTCAAAAAGCTAAAGCAGGCAAAGCTCCAGTCAGCCAATTATACAGTTGACATTCCTTCAGCTTTAGAAGGGAAGAAACGACTTCTCAAAAATGCCAGAAGTGACTCAACCGTGGTTTTTTGAGCGGCATCAACAGCATCCTAGTTATTTCAAGTAGTGCTAAGGCTTTACCTGCCATTTCCTTCCTGTTTGTGGAAGTATGAGCCAGCAACGTGCTCAAGTCGGGGGGAAAAGAAATGTATAAAATGACTCCTGTGACTGCTGTGTTAGGAATAGATTGTTTTGGGTTTTTTTTATCCCAATCTGCCTTCCTGGTGAATTTTAAAATATGTAAACCCAGGAAGCACACAGCACTTAATAGCTGTGTAAGTAGGTCATTTTCTTACTGCTGCTTTACTCCCGACCTCTTTGCAATATGGACACACACATTTCAAAGGGTGTATATTGGATCTGCGAAGGCGGTGACTGAGTGGTCTCGTGGAAGTGCTCACTCCAAGATCAAGTGGAGCCTAATTCAGGAAGACAAGCAGGAAAGAGGTGTGTTTTGCACCTTCTCTGGGAGCTTTGCAGAGGGTTCTGAGATTGTGGAAGAAATCCTCTTGCCACCTGCTGTAAGCTGTAGCTGGAATGTGCTGCACGTTGCGTATTTCATGACAAAAGCAGAGCCACATTATTTCATTAGATAAGTGATAAGTTCAATCCTTACCAAGTTTTCTTGGTTCCTGGCTGCTATTTTCTGATCATCTTCTCCCCCATTTTTCATGTATTTGACCTCTTCCACTGGTTTGATCCTATACTCATCTGAGCACCAAGAAAAACAAAACAAAACAAAACAAAAAGGAACAAAAGAAAAAAAAAAGAAAAAAAATTTTTTGAACCAGTGTCGTTTAGCAGCTGGGACAAAAACCAAACTAAAACCAAAACAGCTAGCTAGAAAGTACCCTAATTAAGCAAAGTAACTAAAATCTATGCATACATAGTTTCAAATGCTTAAATGTGACTGATACCAAGGAAGCTTTTCTTGACTGAAGCTTCAGTGAGAATTCATAGCTCTTGTTTTTAGTAGCTCTGTGGTCTAGCACAACCACAGCACCAAGAACAGGGGACGTTTGGTGTGTAGTCTCCCTCACATCCTTGATTTCCTGTATAATAGATCTAATACCAGCAAGTTATTTGCTCCTCCATCCTCTCTGCATTTTCATCATCAGTGGGCAAACAAGCGATGTACAGTAGTTATTAGAGAGGAGTCTGCTCGTGGGTGCTCCTTGCTTTGAGAAAAAGCTCTTTTCAAAAGCAGTGATGATGGAGACTATTTTAAATTTCAGTTAAAAGTTAAAAAAAATCTTCCAACACCCAATCCCAAAAGCTATTGCATGTGGTTTTAATTTGGGTTTTCCTGCCCTGTTTTAATGGAGCTAAAGCCAAAGATACACAATGCACAGTCATACAGTGATTTCTGGAGAAAGGAACCCATGCTGACCATCTTCTTCTCCCCACTCCCCCCTCCACAACCATTTTTCCCACACAAGAAAAGTGAAAAAAATTAATTACTTTTCTCTAAAGTGATAAAATCAATAAAATAAGTTAAGATCCCTGGTTTGCCCTTAATGTTCATAAGCTAGACACACTTCAGCTTGTTCACTACAGTTTAGGAAGAAGTTCTTCAGTACAAGAGTGGTGAGACTCTGGAACAGGTTGCCCAAAGAGGTTGTAGATGTCCCCTTCCTTGAGGTGTTCAAGGTCAGGCTGGATGAGGCCTTGAGCAGCCAAGTCTAGTTGAGAGGTGCCCCTCCCATGACAGGGAGGTTGAAGTGGATGATCTCCCTTCCAACCTAGGTCATTCTGTGATTCTATGAAATACTGAATTCCCAGCTCCAGTACCAGTATTGAAATATATCTAACAAATATGTGCTATCCCACAGAAAACAGCTTCACTGAAACATGGAACAGAGGGATTTTTTTTTCCTTTGGCAGGACAACAGGGATAAAGGCAAAAGTGGTTCTCCTCTCTAGCCTGCAAACATAATCCTTGCATTCCTCACACTATCACTTTCTGCTCTGGTTATCTTTGCAACGCGTGAATCCATCAGAAAAAAATGGGCCCAGAGTTTTGCATCCAACACTCTTCCAGCTGGGATATATGAAAAAAAGAAACTTTATCCCATGTTAAGTGGAAAATGTTGATCCAAAATTAAATGAGCCACGGTACACTGGGAATAAAAGGCAAAACCCAGGCAAACTGAAAGAAACAGAATGAATTTGATTCTACTTCTTTGGGTTTTCAAGCTACTCATCTCACTTGCTAAGGGAGAAACAAAGCCTAAATGGATTTTTCTGGGTTACTCTATTGTTGAAAATAATCAGAATTATTTAGAAGGAAGTTTGTTTTCAGGAAATCATTAACCCCAGAGTGCAGAATTTAAATAAGCCTAAACCAATTTTCTTTTAAAGCCACAACATGGCTTTCCACTTACAGAATCATAAAGGTTGTAAAAGACCTCTAAGATCCTCGAGCCCAACTGTTAACACCACATGCTCACTAAACCATGTTCCCAAGAGCCATGTCTACACATTATTTGAACATCCCAAGGGATGGTGACTCCACCACCTCCCTGGGCAGCCTGTTTCAATGCCTGACCACTCTTGCAGGAAAGAAATCTTTCCCAATAGCCAACCTAAATCTCCTTTGGTACAACCCGAGGCCATTTTCCCTCACACCATCACTTGTTACTCGGGAGAAGAGACTAACCCCCACCTGGCTCCCATCTCCATTCAAGGAGCTATGGAGAGCCAGGTCTCCTCTCAGCCTTCTTTACTCCAGACTAAACCCCAGTTCCCTCAGCTGCTCCTCACTTGACCTGTTCTCCAGACCCTTTGTCAGCTTCATTGCCCTTCTCTGGACTCACTCAAGCACCTCAATGTCCTTCTTGGAGTGATGGCCCAAAACTGAACCCAGTATCTGAGGTGCAGCCTTACCATCGCTGAGTACAGAGGCACAATCCCTGCCCTGGTCCTGCTGACCAAACTATTGCTGAATCAGGCCAGGATGCTGTTGGCCTTCTTGGCCACCTGGGTATATGTTAGCTCATCTTGACCCAGTTGATAGCAAAGGCAAATCCACAGCTGTTTAATGTGAAATCTGCCCAAAGCTGAATTTGGCCTAGTCCATATCCAAATCCACACAGGCTTTATTTCTTCTAGTTTTTAAATAATGAACCTGTGAATTTATCAACCAGCAGCACCTCTGGCACCTCAAAACAGAGGGAAGAATTACAGATCTAATAATATTGTCTGAAAATGTGAACAACAACAACAACTCTGGGTTTTTCCTTTTATCAACGTAATTTAGTTCATCTGGAGGTGACAATTCATAAAACCAAAGAGGCTGAACACAATGAAGCCTGGGAATTAGAAAGACTTGATTGACTGCAGTATCTAACTCACATTTTTCTCACTGCTTCAATGATCTCTGTTGTGATTAGCAATAAAACCCACACGCTGCAAAAGCATAAAACTCCCACGGTGGCACAGAAGGATGTGAATAGGAAGAGAGATGAGAAAGAGAAAATAGCACAAAGCAGGTTGCACAACCCGCAGCTAGTCCACGTAGACTAAAAGAGAGAGGCATGTCCAACCCTGCCTTGTAAAACATGAGTAAGGTATGGAGCTCCTGACATTCAGTGGCAAAAATAACCTCTGAGACGTGTCTCCTTCTTAGTCCAGCAGATTAACTGTGCTTGAAAACCAAGCACCTGCCCAGGCAGGAGAACATCCTATGTGGACTGTATGTCAGAGATGCTTCCCTGGTGACATTGTCTCTTGTAGCAAGTGGACCAGGGCACTGTCCATGTGATCCCACAATGGCTGTGCCTGATGACTGCATTATTCTTTAAATGCCTTTCTATAGTACCCAGTATCACCTTCTCCAGGAACTGAGGTCAGATTCACAGGTCTGTAGTTCCCTGGCTCTTCCTTCATGCCCTTTGTGTAGACGGGAATAATACTTCACAGAATCGCAGAAACATCCAGGCTGGAAAAGACCCTCAAGATCACCAAGTCCAACAGATGTCCCTACTCTACAAGGTTCACCCCTGAACTATATCCCCAGACACCACATCCAAATGACCTTTAAACACATCCAGAGTTGGTGACTCAACCATTTGCTAGCTTCCAGTCAGGAAGGACCTCCTCAGGCTCGTAAGACTTTTGAGATGAACACGAGGGCTCCTTCCATAACACCTGCCAGCAATCTCAGAACTCTAGGGTGAATCTCATCAGGCCCCATGGACTTGTGAACATCAAGCTGATACAGCTGGAACCTTACAGCTTTGTACTCAAATAGAATGTGACTGTTGTCACGCTCATGGTCCTTTGACTCCGGAGATGAGGCAACTTCAAGCCTATCAGTATTACTAAAGCTTTTCCTTTATCTCTACTAGTAAGGTGATCATTTTCAACCAGTCCCAGGCCCATGTTTTCTCTAGACCTTTTCTGGCTATTAACTGCACTGTGTCCCTGAATGGATGTAGGATTCATAAAGAGAATACATGTTAGATAACTTGTGGACAGAGGACAGGTGAGGATAACAATTACAACCCAGACATGGGACATTTAAGGAATATCTGAGATACCTGGGAAGCCTGTTCCCACTCTTTGTGTTGTAGTGAATTTCTAGGCTACTCTTCCTTTCCACCTTCAGCTCCACACAAGTGTTTTTTAGACATCATTATCAACCAAAGTTCTCCAAACTGTAATCTTAAACTCACATTGAACCTAGCCACAGATCCTTCAAGCGCTGCTTTGTTTACCAGATGCATCGAGTAGTTCTGGTATGACAGCAAAGAATTTTGCACATATTTCTTGTGTGACTTCCAGGTATTTAAAACAGTGTTAGTAAGTGTGTTTTACCCCAATATTTTAGCTATGAATACACTAACTACTCAACTACCTGTGCAGTGCAGCACAGCACAGTTGATGTTCCTCTTCCTTTCGTCCCACCAGCTGCAAATGCCTGGACAATTTATGCCTGAAACATGTAGCAGCAAGGAAGTTTCCAGAAATAAACCAGTCATTTTTCATTACATTTTCGGGACCAGTTGAATGCACCATGCCAACCAGCAAGTCTCACTGCAGGGAAATCCACACAGTTCTTGAACACCTCCAGGGGTGGTGACTCCACCAACTCCCCGGGCAGCCTGTTCTAACTCCTGACCACTCTTCCAGGAAACAAATTTTTCCCAATATCCAACCTTAAGCCCATTTCCTCTCATCTTGTTGCTAGTTACTTGGGAGAAGAAATCAGTGATGTCAAGTTTGAAGTAACAGCATTACTCACAAGCGCTCTTAATTTCCTATCGCAGGCCAAATATTTCCCTTAAATTAGGGAGCACAGATACAAGATACTGGCAACATCAGCTCACATTGAGCAGTCACTTGCTGGAGGATGGTATAAATAGATATGACTTCACATTCAAAGGGGAGAGAAAATGGCTGAGTAATTACACTGCCACAAAAAACAAAACGAGGAGTAGCCACCTGTCTACGAGTGTTACAGTTTCCCAGGCAGGATGAGGTGTACCTGGAAACATCTACTTTCTGAACTAGTCAATGCACTGAGCCCACCTCTGACTACTTTCAGTAGCTATTAAACTAAGCTGCTAAAAGAAGTGTAACTATCAAATCACAGCTAAAATGTTGGAATTTGAACCTGCAACCTTCCTGCTAGCAGAGAAGAAAAGATTAAATTTTGCTTTACAGGTCCCCCTCTAGTATCGGGAGACTTTATTGTGGACTCCCAGTACTTAAAGGTGTGATGAGGAGGGACAGGGCTTCCCAGTTCAAGAAGGACAGGAAACTACTGAGGAGAGCACAGTGGAGGGTATGAAGATGCTGAGGGGCCTGGAGCATCTCTGTGAGGAGGAAAGGCTCAGAGCCCTGGGGCTGTTCAGCATGGAGAAGAGCAGCCTGAGAGGGGAACTGATCAACACTCTGCAAAAGCTAAAGGGTGGGGACAAGAGGACGAGGCCAGACCCTTTTTAGTGGTGCTCAGTGATAGGACAAGTGGCAACAGGCACAAACTGGAGACCAGGAGGTCCTAGCAGAACAGAAGGAAAACTTTTGCTGCAAGGATGCTGGAGCCCTGGCACAGGCTACCCAGAGAGGTTGTGGAATCTCCTCTGGAGAGATTCCAGTCGTACCTGGTCACAGAATCACAGAATATCTTTGGGTGGAAGAGACCTTCAAGATCATCTAGTCCAACCTCCAACCCAGCATAGCAAGGTCACCACTCAACCATGTCCCTAAGCACCAGTTCCACACACCGTTTAAATACCTCCAGGGATGGTGACTCCATACTGCCCCAGGCAAACCAACACTTGATAACCCTTTCCATGTGGAAATATTTCCTAATATCCAGCCTTGTAATACTGGGAATATGCTCTGAGTGACCCTGTGTTATCAGGGGTGTTGGACTAGATGTTGGACCAGAGGTCCCTTTCAACCCTTACCGGTCTGCAATTCTGTGAAATGCAGAAGAATGGAAGGAACAGACAGACCTTGAAGTATGTTACAGGGTTTGTTGTCACTAAAGGCTTTAACTGAATATAAAAAATAAAGACAGGTTGGAGAAGTGGGCCTTTGATCTCTTTCCTAGAGTTAACAATTTAAGGTATTTGCAAAAGGCTTCTAAATGGGTTATGCTTTATAAGTTGAGAGTATATCTGGAAATGAAGAAATAAAGGATGCTAAATTCACCTTTTGATTTTTACCTTCCGATTTCTACTAAAGTAAATACAGCTTTTTTGAGATATTTTCATCTGAGGGGTGAGAAATTAATCCAGAGAAATCCTGAAATCTTGATTAAGTAGGACCTAATTAATTCTGAGAGTCAGAAAGAGCTTTAAAACTGTAAGAAGCTCAGGATAAAGGAAATTATCAAAAGTTCTATGCATATATCCCTTGCTAAAGAGTAGTACCTTTCTCCTTTCTCCTACATATGCTTTTACATTAAAACCAAAACATCTTTACGTTTCTGTCTTGTGCCAGATGAAAAACTGAGTAGGATTGGACAACCTCCAGAAGTCCCTTCCAAGCCCTGTCATTCTGTAATTCTGCAGTGAATATGATAACAGTGTTAGGACACTATCACTTGGAGTGTGCTATATCATCCATAAAGCAAAATCGCAGAATCATTGAATTTTTCTGATTGGAAGAGACCTTCAAAAGCCCAACTCAGCACTGCCAGGTCACCACTAAACCATGTCACTCAGCACCACATCTAGACAGATTTGAAAACCCTCCATGGATGGAGAGTCCACCACTGCCCTGAGCAGCCTGTTCCAGGGCTTGACAAGACTTTCAGGGAAGAAATTTTTTCTAATATAAAACCTACATCTTTGTATCCAACATACATCTTTATATCCAATATATATCTTTATGCTCCTTTCACAAGTAAGAGTCAAGTACTGTCTTCCATTGTGTGGTATATTACATAAAAAAAAGATTCCCAACTCCAGTGGAGGAGGAATGGGTTCACAGGGCTCCCATAGCAAATACTGAGTTGAAGAAAATCAGCCCCACTGAATTGAAAGAAAAACAACGTAAAGGGGTCACAAATAAAAGACAGAAATATTATTGAGCGTAACAGCCAGCACAAAATCCACCAAACAACACAGGCCGCAAAGCAGAAACACCTCTAACAGCAAACTCTTTGAAAAGGGCATGGGAGAAAGAATTTTTAAGTTGAATATGCTGCAAAAATTCTCAGTAGGCAAATCTTATGAATGAAGATCTCCATCTGGAAACAGATAATTCTACTCCAACATGTCACCCAGTTGTCATGGCAACACAACAAAGAAAACCAGCTCTCATTAATAATGATTTGAGCGATAAATGAATGTATCAACTTATAATATTGCATCAATTACTAGAGGAGGGGGGAAATAAAGAAAAGTGTGGTTGTTCCAATGAGAAAAATTTCCTCAGCACTTCCAGACATCTTTCTAAGTGCCATTACCGCAGCAACATTGGTAATGACGTTATTTCTGGCTCTGATAAAGAAAAACAACACCAGAAAAACATCATAACTCCATTGAATGCCTGGATTCACTGTGACTTCTGGAGGAACCTTTTGTTAAACATCGAGTTTTAAATATATATAAATAAAGCACTGCTTTACATTCCCATTTCCGACATCTAAGGATGAACAGATTTGGCTCTGCTGTCATTAAGAGGACAATGGGTGAACCTCTTGTCTCTATTTTTAGTGCTGGATCAAGTATCAGACAGGAGGGAAGTGGTACTTCAGTCACACCACCAAGAAAGTTTCTAACCACACCTTCATTCTCCTGTGCTTCATGTTTTCCTTTAGTTTCTGTGGAAGGATGTGCCAAGATTTACCCTCCATCCGTAACGAAAGACGTCTGTTCTGCAAAATCTGAACTTCTTCTCTAACAAATTCCTCTTTACCATACTGATTCCTGCCAGGTGCGGCAAGAACTCCTACTGCCGTGATCACGAGGAATGCCACGGATCAAAGATCCACGTGCTTCCCCCTCTCAAAGACTTGAAAGCTAAAAGCTATATTTAGATAAAGGGCTGAAATGCTTGTTCTAAAAATATTTGTAAAATATCGTAAGATATTTTGATGCAACTTAACTGAAACATAAAACAGCAGGTGAGCCACTTAAGACGCTAAACAAAAAGCACGCCAAGTATTACCTACAGTGCCACTGCAAAAGAGGAATAATACTCTGAGCTCCGTGGCCTCACTGGTAGGATATGAGCTTAACTCTGCAAAGAGCCAGGCTAGACATCAGGAAAAATCTTTAACTGCGAGACAGTCAAAGGGTAAGAATTGGATTGCTTGGGTGGCTGCAGATTCACAGGTTGCAATGGGTTGGATGCGACTCTCAAAGGCCATTCTGTCCAACTCCCTTGCAGTCAGCAGGGACACCTCCAACCAGATTAGGCTGTCCAGGGCCACATCAAGTCTGATCTTGAAAGTCTCCAGGGACAGGGCCTTTCCAACATTAGAAGTCTTTAAAGAGTCATCAGCTTT
Organism: Psilopogon haemacephalus; assembly: GCA_013396835.1. NCBI lineage: Eukaryota > Metazoa > Chordata > Aves > Piciformes > Megalaimidae > Psilopogon > Psilopogon haemacephalus. The sequence continues at coordinate 372,455 of VWZI01009160.1, forward strand.
GAGTGGGACAGGCTGAAGTCCATTCTGTTTTGGAACACAGCAGGGATGAGATGAGCTACTTGGATTATTGTGCCTGTGTTACATCATGGGATTAACCAACTGCTTGAGTGACAGCAGAAGTTATGTCAAAGATCAAAAAAAAGCCAGCAGTTAAGAGAAAGGATCTGCAAAAGCCCTGTGAGCGTTCCTCAAAGTAAATACTAGTGAAGGGACGATATCTGAGCTTGAAGCTCCAGCTTCCGGCACCCAAGGAAGCAACAGCTACATGGATCTTTTGATTCTATGTGCTTGTTTCACTCCTGACTTAATTGCTGTGGGGGCAGATTTCCAACCCAGCCAGGTGTGGGTTGAGAGCAAAATTTTAACCAAGATAACCAGCACTGAGTGAGGAGCCTGCTGTCTTCCTCTCTCATCAACCCTCAAAGCTATCAACTTGTGGGCAATTCCAGATCCAGTGATCATGCTGTTTTTACTAATGTGAGCTACGTGCAAAAAAAAATATAGCTAAGGAAATGAGCCAGCCCTTTTTGTCTCCAAGAACTATCTGCAAATGCTCACTCATATATTCCAAATGATGCTACCTTCCCTTAATCCAATCTAAAATCCAGCTGCTGCAGGAAGTCGAGTCAGTGGACACCACCAGACATTAAACAGAGAAGAACTGCACAAACACCACACCAATTCTGCCAGCAAAATAGAAATCATCTGACAGCAAAGCTGCTTAAAACTCTGAATGTACCACAAAAATCACACCACATCTGGGAAGACCACCCTCAAGTACTTTTTCTTCTTCCTACACAACCCTAACATGTGCCCAAGGAATGCTAAATACTGCTTCCACACAAGGCAGATGTGCTGGGTTTTTGGAGGGAAAAAGGAGGCAGAGGCATTCAGTATAACAAAACCCACACCTTACATGGAGGACTTCTGCAGCATTGGAAGGACACTTGCCCTAAAGCTAGGTGGGATAAAGGTAGCTCTTTTCAAAGCTATCAAGCAGTTCCTGTCATAGCCCCATGTCACATTCAGTGCTTTATGAAACATAACTCCCTCAAGGGTGAAACCTGCTTGAAAAATTTTAGTAAATTCCCTTCTACTGCCCTTTTCTAAGCCTAAATCACAGCAGCATTCCCCTCAGGCCAAGAGATTTGACAGGAGCACAGCTCCATTAACTTTAATGGACATCACCTTGATCTGTGTTGCTGCAGAAGCACAAAAACTCACACTGACATATTAACCCCATCCTTCACTAATGTTGTCAGAAGTTTCCAGTGCCGCCAGCTGCCTGAAGCTCTCAGTCCTTTGGGTATCTCAGAGTGGGACAGAAGGTGCCATACCAATGCCCGCGGCAGCATTGCTCATCCAGTGCCTCAGTTCACATATCTCAGATCTGATTTTCTTCCTCCTGATCTAATGAGTGGCAGACAATGCTGAAGCCATAACTTAGCTCCCTTCTTTCTATAGGTTTAATGTTTGAATTTGATACATGACAGCAGGTCTAGAGATGTTCTCCTTCCCCTCTACTCTGCCCTGGTGAGACCACACCTGGAATACTGTGTCCAGTTTTGGACTCTCCAGTTCCAGAGAGACTGGAGAGAGTCCAACAGAAAGCTATGAGGATGATGAAGGATCTTGAATATTTCTTCTATGAAGAAAGACCTAGAGAGCCAAGGCTGTTTAATCTGGAGAAGAGAAGGCTGAGAGGTGACCTTACTAACATCTACAAATACCTGAGGGATGGATGTCAAGATGAAAGTGCTCTTTTTGTTGGTGCCCAGTAACAAGACAATGGGTATAAGCTGGAACACAGGAAGTATGGCAAGATGCATAAACAAGTGAAAAACACCAAGTGCCTAAACCCACCTAAAACCAGTGTATGCATGTGGTAGGAGGAAGATCGAAATCTCAAAGCCCCCTAGGCCTCAGGAAAAGAAGGCAATGCACTGCTGCTGCTCTGCTTCAACAGAGTTCCCTGTCAAAGAAGGTCAAACCCACCAACAAATCCTTCTGGCCATGTACACACTGCCAGCAGCTGGTTCATCCACAGGGAAAGGTACCACAACTTCAGTAGCCATTTCATTATCTCAGAAAAAGATTTTAAAATACAACCTAGACAACCTCAACAGCCATTTAGTCACTACAAAGCACGTGGTTTCTGCCCTGCTTTTATTGTCTTTAATCACAGAACTATATCTGTTGGAGAAGACCTTTAGGACCAACAAGGACAACCATTAACCCAGCACTGCCAGGTCACCACTAAACCATGTCCCTCTGCACATTTACACAGCTTTGAAAACCCTCCATGGATGGGGACTCCACCACTGCCCTGCACGGCCTGTACCGGGGCTTGACAACCCTTTTGGAGGAGAAATTGTTCCTCATATCTAACCTAAACCACCCCTGGCACAACCTGAGGCTGCTTCCTCTATTCCTGTCACTTGTTCCTTCTGAGAAAAGAGAGACCGGAAGGTCTTCTCTCTCAGCCTCCTTTTCTCCAGGCTAAACAAGCCTAGTTTCCTCTGCCATTCCTCACAAGATGTGTCCTCTAACCCCTATGTAATACAATCTCCAGATAACTCCCACTGATATCTAAGATTCAAGGAAACTCTCTATCTAAGATGGCATTGAGGAAAACTGCCATGGGATGGCATAATTAAAGACTTTTGCGAGCTTGTCTGTAATTAACTGGCCAAAACCCTGTGCTGGTGGTGTGCACTCATAGCTATCTTTCAGCTATCCGGACTTTTGCTTGCTGAAGCTATGTAACTCCCTTATATCACTATATATATATACATACACACACTTAAAAAACCAAACAAAACCCCCCACACCTTTCTTTGCATTTAATTAACACATAACTTTGAGCTAGACACCAGGTTTTTCAAAGGAAACCATTTCTCAGGTGGAAGAGAAGACGGCGACAGTGCTCAGCAGGAAGGATGCTCAGTAAATGCAATTATCTAACCCACTAAAAAGATCAAATTGAGAAATGAAAGCAGGAGAGGAAACAAGCAGCAGAGAGATTAATTAAAGGAAGAGACAGGAGGAAAACAAAAGGTCTATGCCCTGAAAATAAGGCAGCAGGTAGGTTTTTGGATTTAAAGTTAGGCCATCCTGTCCCGGCACAACGACAGAGCAGCAGCAAGAGCCAGCCCCACACAAGCTTCCCTGCACCGTGGAGAAGCTTCAAGTTCAGCACTTCCCACTTAATATATTTAAACTTATTTTTAAACAAAATTGTGTGACCCTGCCCTGAAGAAAACACTTTTTGATGTCAGGAACTGCATAGAATCAAGGAATTATTTTCTTCGGAAGAGATCTTTAAGACCATCAAGTCCAACCATCAACCCAGCGCTGCCAAGTCACCACTTAAACATGTCCCTCAGCCCCACATCTACATGGCTTTTAAATTCCTTAAGGGATGGAGACTCCACAACTGTCCTGGGCAGTCTCTTCCAGGGCTTAACTACCTTTTCAGTGAAGAAATTGTTCCTAATGTCCAACCTAAACCTCCCTTGGTGCTGCTTGGGGCCATTTCCTGCTGTTCTATCACTTGCTACTTGGGAGATGAGACTGACCCCCATAGAGCTCCTTTTCTTCAGGCTGAATGACCTTAGTTCCCTTCTCAACAGACCTGTTCTCCAGACCCTTCACCAGCTCCACTGTCTTTCTCTGGACCTGCTCCAGCCCCTCAATGTCCTTCTTAGTGTGAGGGCTCCAAAAGTGAACGTGGCATGGAGGTGCCACCTCACCAGTGCTGAGTACAGCACTGCTACCCTACTCCTGCTGGCCATACTACTGCTGATCCAGGCCAGGATGCTGTTGGCATTCTTGGCCACCTGAGCACACACTGTCTCACCTTCAGCCATAAATTCCTTTGTTGTGGAAGGGAGAGACACAACAGAAGATGAATGGCTGGCTACCAAACCTATAAATGTAACTGAAACTGCAACACTTGAAGGGCTGAGACTTGTCCTACAATTCAACTAGAGGACAAAAACCTAGCAAGCTTGTAAGCAGTGATGGTAAGACCTCCTTGGCCACAGAGGAGAGGCCTCTTGCCTCTCTGCACTTGCAACCTGGAAACTATCTCAACAGCAACCCCAAAGTCACCTCAGCCTGTCTAGGCAGCACAGCACAGCCAGGGAGGAAAGGGAAAAAAAGAACCCGGGAAGGCCACTTAACTGTTCAAACTGTTGGAGGAAGTCCAGAGGAGGGCCACGAAGATGATCAGTGTTGGGGCACCTCTGCTATGAGGACAGGCTGAGAGAGTTGGGGCTTTTCAGCCTGGAGTAGAGAAGGCTTCAAGGAGACCTTGTAGTGGCCTTCCAGTAACTAAAGAGGGCCTACAGGAGGGCTGGGGAGGGACTATTGACAAGGTCTTGTAATGACAGGACGAAGAGGAATGGGTTTAAACTGGCAGAGGGGAGATTTAAATGGGATGTTAGGAAGAAGTTCTTTACAGTGAGGGTGGTGAGACACTGGAACAGGCTGCCCAGGGAGGTTGTGTCTGCTCCCTCCCTGGAGGTGTTCAAGGCCAGGCTGGATGAGGTCTTGAGCAACCTGTTCTAGTGGGAGGTGTCCCTGCCTATGGTGGGGGGTGGAATCTAGATGATCCTTGAGGTCCCTTCCAACCTAAACCACTCTATCATTCTATGATAAGAACTAAAGTTTTCATTCTCTTTAGGCTTTTTGGCAGGATCTGATCAGTGCTCAGCAAGAGCTAAAGGGTAGAGGGCAAAAGGATAGAGCTAAACTCTTTGTAGTGGTGCCCAGGGGCAGGACAAGGGGCAGAGGGCACAAACTGGAGCCCAGGAAGTTCCATCTCCATGATGAAAAACTTCTTTGCTGTGAGAGTGCTGGAGCCATGAAGCAGCTGCCCAGACAGGTTGTGGAGTCTCCTCTGGAGAGATTCCAAACCTGCTCAGACATTGTGATCCTGGGCAACCTGCTATGGGTGACCCTGCTTTAGCAGGGGAGTTGGACTGAATGACCGCCAGAGGCCCCTGCCAACCCCAACCCTGTTGTGGGATTCTGTAGCAAACCTCTCCTTCAGCTGACATCCATCTACATACTGCACTGCAAAACATTTATCTTTTTAGCATAGAACTTCTTAAGGATCATTCAGATACCAGGAAAAACCTCCCAATAAACCATTACTGTGAGTGTCCCTTGTATGGCAAAGGAACTCCTGTTGCCCTCAGTGTCTTTAACATATTGATCAACTGGCTCTAGACATCAATAACCTCTCCTGAACTGAGCCACCCCAAGAGTTCTCTGGAAAAACAATTTAAAAGGTCATTAGAACTCCACACCCCTAAAATTACACATTTCCAATTACTGCAAATCCATGACAAAGACTTTCCCATTTCCTTGTCAATAGAAACCCCAGTTCCTCTTTACTTCACAGTAAAGCCATTCTCAATCAATCAACTATTAACTGAGATTGTTGCCCCGCAACGAGATCAAAATGGATTTTTACATCCTTTCTGACTTTCTTTTATTAATGTTAGTCTACCAAAGTTTCATTGCTCACATACCTCAAAGAATATTTGTAAAGCCACAGCTATTTCATTGTTATTAACTGTCTTATGAAAGGGACAGAACAATTACCCAGGACCAGAAACCTACTGGAGATTCAGTATGAGCAAAATGATCTTCTCATTGTGAGAATTTCTGTAAACCAAGAGAGGAGGGAACTAATGAAGATTTGATTTATAAAAGACAGCAAACATTTCCAGATGCAAAAGATACAAAAGTTAATTACATTACTTTACTTACACCACCCGAAGAGCTACAAAATTAACCTATTGGAAAGATTAATCTTTTACTCTAGTTATGATGCTCAGAGTTAATTTGTTATCTCTGAAAGATGTCTGCTTCCCTGAACAGAATCTATGCTGCAGAAGCTTGATCTGAAACTTCGAAAGCAAACATCTACCACCCACGGGGCTCTGCTGGAGGTGTAACCTTCAAACAATCAATAGTAATGATGGGAACACCCTGAAGAAGTTCCCTGCAAGGAGGAACTGCCTGGCTCACAGTCCCATGCAGTCACAAGAGATGTCTGGTTTCACATCTCCATCTCACCATCCATGACAAGCCACAAATTAATTCCCCATTCACCAAGCCACAAATTAACTCTGCCCAGCAGAGAAGGACTTGGGGGTGCTGGTGGGTGAGAATCTGGACACGAGACAGCACCGAGCACTCACAGCCCAGAGCCAGCTGTGTCCTGGGATGATTCCCAGCAGTGTGGGCAGCAGGTGGAGGAAGGGGATTCTGCCTCTCTGCTCTGTTGAGACCCCACCTGCAGTGCTCACCCACATTGGGCTGGAGCAAGAAGAAGCCACAGCAACGCTGGAAGGGATGGAAGCCCTCTGCTATGAGGCCAGGCTGAGGGAGCTGTGGTTGTTCAGCCTGGAAAAGAGATGGCTCCAGGGAGACCTTCTGGTGGCCTTTCAGTGCTTAAAGGATCTGATCAGAAAGCTGAGGACAGACTTTTTTTAGCAGGGCCTTGTGCTTGTGACAGGACAAGGGATGATGGTTTAAACTACATGAGAGAGATTGAGTCTAGAGAGAAGGAAGACATTTTTGACACTGAGGGTGGTGAGACACTGGTCCAGGATGTCCAGAGAGGTGGTAGATGTCCCATCCCTAGTGAGGTTGCACAGGACTCTGAGCAACCTACTTTAGTTACAGATGTCTCTTCTCACTACAGGGGGTGTTGGACTAGATGACCTTTAATGGTGCATGCCAACCCAAACCATTCTATGAACCTTTGATTCTCTGTGGCATGTGGTTGGTGCTCTTCCACAACATCAAGTACTGCTAATGATCTCTTCCCTTGTCTTTATGGTCATCATGAGCACAACTTGTTCATTAACGTAATCTGTTAATGAAGCTAGAAGTGCTCATCCCCTTTGCTGACCACTGTCTTGCAACCACATCAAAGCCATTTCATGCAAATAATCCATGAACAGGCTCACTTAAGATATGCTAGAGGTGCAAAGATGACTGAGTGGAAAAGAGTAAAAACCTGCAATTTTCATAAATAACATTAATCCTATTTAGGAGACATCCATGAAAAAAACTACCCTATGCTGATTTTTTTCCCCTCTTGTTATACCAAGATCATTCCTGAAACCTTTAAGTCTTGAAACAAAAATGACTTTGTGCCATTTCCCAGTATCACAGAACAAGAACACTGAACTGCTGGAGCAGCTCCAGAGGGGGCCATGAAGATGATCATAGGGCTGGAGTACCTTCCCTGTAGGATGGATTAGGAGAGTTTGGGGCTGTTCAGCCTGAAGAAGAGAAGGCTCTAAGGAGACCCTAGAGCAACCTTCCAGTACCTGAATGGGGACTACAAGAAAGCTGGAGAGGGACTTTTTACAAGGGCTTGTAGAGATAGGATGAGAGGGAATGGATTCTTTACCCTCACAGTGAAGAATTTTCCTCCTATGTTTACATGGAACCTCCTAGGTTCCAGTTTGTGTCCGTTGCCTGTGGTCCTGTCACTGGACAACAGTGAGAAGGGGCTGGCTCCATCCTTCTGACACTCGCTCTTTAGGTATTTGTAGGCATTAGTGACATCCCCTCTCAGTCTCCTCTTCTCCTGGTCACTCAGCCTTTCTTCAGACAATAGATGCTCCAGCACCCTCAGCATCTTAGTGGCTCTCCACTGGACTGACTCTTTCCAGTAGTTCATTGTCCCTCTTGAACTGGAAAACCAAGAACTAGAAGCAGTATTCCATCCAGATGAGGCCTCACCAGGGCAGAGCAGATGGAGAGGAGAACCCTTCCTGCCCTGCTAGCCATACTCCTCTTAACGCATCCCAGGATGCCCTTGGCCTTCTTAACCATGAGGGCACATTGCTGGCTCATAGTGAACTTTTTGGCCATATAAATTAAGAAGTGAGGAAGTTATGACCTGCCTGTGATTAATTTTTCCCCCTAAAACTAAGGCAACAACTGTTTCTTCACCCTGGTTGACCTTTTCTCTGCATCCTCTTAATCCTCACTAAAAGTGCTGGGCCTGACTGAGTGTGGATGACACCAAACCCAGCAGATGCTGCTGCACAGCAGATAACCAAGAGTAGCTGGACCAGAGAAGGTCTACATAAATATACTAGGTAGAATGACTTTGCAGAGTAATTCCCTCATCAAGTATAATGACAAGGGGTTGCAAACACTGCAAGATGATTAATTACCAGAGGACAACAACTTGAGAGACTGAAGTCTACCTAGTTAATTTATGGATATCCGCTCTACCTGATGGAATCATAGAATGGTTTGGGTGGGAAAGGACCTCCAAAGGTCATCTAATCCAAACACCTCACAGCGGCCTGGGACATCCTCCACTAGGTCATGTTGCTCAGAGACTTGTCAAGCATGATCTTGAACATCTTCAGGGATGGGGCCTCAACTACCTCCCTAGGCAACCTGTTCCAGTGTTCCAGCATCCCTGTAGTGAAGAATTTGTTCCTAACATCCAATCTAAATCTGCTCTTCTCTAATTTCAAACCATTGCCCCTCATCCTGTCACTACAAGAGTTTGTAAATAGTCCCTCTCCAGCCTTCCTGTAGGCCCCCTTCAGGCCAAGCAATTTCAAGTTCACTCCCATGGAAAAGAAAAAACATGAAATTACGATTTCACAAAGAAGTAAGGTAGGAGTCATCCTCTCTTTCCTTGGTTTTCCTATTGCAAAACTATCTGCCCAGATTTTCAACCAAGACTACATTCAATGTGCAAGTTTCAGGGAGTTAAGAGCCAGAAGGTCTCCCCTCAGCCTCCGCTTCTTTAAGATAAACAACCCCAGTTCCTTCAGCCACTGCTCATCAGACCTGTTCACCAGACCCTTCACCAGCTTCACTGCCCTTTTCTGGACCCACTCCATCACCTTGATGTTCTTCTTGGAGTAAGGGGCCCACAACTGAACACAGTATTTGATGTGCTGCCTCACTAGTGTTGAGTATAGGGGGTCAATCACTGCCCTGGTTCTGCTGCTCACACCATGTTCAATGCAGACCAGGATGCTGCTGGCCTCAGCTACCTGGGCACATGCTAGTTCATGTTCAGATGGCTGTCAACCAGCACCCTATAGTCTTTTCCCATCAGGCAGCTTTCCAGCCACTCTTCTCCAAGCACTGTACGAGGTTGTTGTGACTCAAGCACAGGACCCAGAACCTGGCCTTGTTGAACCTCATCCCATTGGCCCAGCCCATTGATCCAGCTTGTCTAGATCCCTCTGTAGAGCCTTCCTACCCTCGAGCAATCAACACTTTAGTCAATTGTTCTCTGCTGACATATAGGAAAACCTCAGCAACATGCCTATGTCAAAGATCTGCTATCCATTTGGGAAATAAATCTCATTTAGGGGCTTTCAGATCTTGTTCAAAGGAAAGAACTGAAATAACAGGAGACAGAACTCCAAATATGCACCATTTTTCTTTATTCTCATTTGTTGCTTCCTGCCAGGAGTCGTGATTAAGGCTTTATCTGGCAAATGAGCCACTCAATTGATACCAGTGCAGTGCCTCCCCATGCAGGGCTGCAATGAAGCAGAAGGTGCAACCCTGCCAAATCTCACCCTGCCAACCATTGAGAACGCTCCTCCAGCTCATAAGGACAAGTGATTTGCCTCTATGCGTCTCCTCAGCTGATCTACTCCCTAGCACGGGCTTGCTGATCAGAGGTGGATGTGACCAGCTTCTGAAGGTTACTGTTTTCTCCTTTCTTTGAACTTTGCTCTGAGCATAAAGCTTCTGTAGCTGTAAGGTCAATAGTTTGAAAGAAGCACCAGTTGCCGCATGAGATAAGAAGATAGGGGCATGGAAATATGACAAGTCTGTACCAGACAACTGTCACCTTGGTTATGCCCAGTCCTGACAGACTCTGAGTGCCATCGAACCAGAATTTACTCATCACAATGCATACAACACTTCTGGGTGGAGACAGGCTCTTAAACTCTCCACTGCTATCACTAGCAGTGGCTTGCACAGGAACTACTCTACCTAACCAATGAACATCTTAAACCACTGCTGCTCTACAACCCTGAAACAACTTACAACCAAGCGATTTTCCAACACCCAGCTATGTGAAGAGCTGCTCTGCCACCACTTCTGAACTAGGCTGCTTCACTGCTGGATCAGTAAAACTAGATGCTGAAAAGCAATCTTGTTAAAATTGGTCAGGTGTCTTCTGGGACCCTGCAGGAACCTTTCCATTGATTTGGATGTCATCCCTAAGGGCCACCAGACCAGTATTTCTCCACTTACGAGTAAAAACAAAAGGAGGAGGAAAAGGGCAAGATAGTTCAATCACAATTACATGAAGCTCACAACAAATGGATGGGTGCTGTCAGGGACCTGAGTGCACTAATAGGCCATGACCAGCCTACCAAACTCCACTTTGCATCTTCTGTCCATAGATCCAGAGGCTCTGTTTCTGCTGAGGCTTGGGCCTCAGTCCTTGCCAGGGGCAAGTCTGTTTCTAGTACTGCCCCTGGCCCCAGCTCCTAGAAGGACCTCAACCCTACACTGTAGGTATCTTCTTTAATGAATAAAGTCCTCTGGCAAACTCTAGCTTGACCCCCAGCCCTGTCTCCAGCCGCTCCTCACTGCACTCCCTAGATGAACCTTAGACCCGATTCATTGCCATGCCTGGGGCTGCTGACAGACCCTGCTACCTGCACCCAGCTTTGGCCTGTGTTCAGCTTCCACAGAAATTGCACCTCAACAGTGAAGGCAATGTAAGTGCTGGGATCACTCAGGACTCCCATCTTATCATTCCTCATGAGACAACCCTGCCCTTACTCCAGAAGAGATGCTGGCTCCTTACACCTACAAAAGGCTCTTCAGTCTTTCTACATCTCTCTATACATCATTAGATCTGCTGGAGTGAACTGAAGAGCTTGTTGTGCTACTACTCTTACATTGCAAAAGCAGCACCTGCTCTAAAAGAGTGCTAGAACCGAGTCACTTTTCTTCACAAAAGGTGAAAATTCAGAGTTTTAACTCCTGTGGCAAAGACACTGATCACCAAGGCATCACCAGACAGAGCTCGAGAATGGGGTTTGGTTTTGTTTTGATTTTTTTTTTGTTTGTTTTAAACCCTGTTGCTTCCTTATGGGTTTAAAACAGTAAATGATTGACTTGCAAAGGGTGTTGTTTGAGTTACACAAACACATCATAAACTTAGATAACAAATGCAATTTTATGCCATTTTCCACATGAACCTGAACCTAACACGATCCTGGCTTTTAGTCCTATTTTTCTCCTTCACTTCCTGAAATGTGTTTAGGACTGGCAATGTTTACTTAGAAAAGAAGCAGGTTATTACCAATCTTGGTTGGAGCAAAATGGATAAAAACAAAGGTGCTGTTAAACTAAAAACATCTCATCTCAACTGAATTTAACAAGCAAAGGAAAACAGAGTCCAGTATAATTCTGGGAAATGCTGGTGCACTTCAGTCTTAGGATCTAGCACCCTTGCATGCTCTCCTGAAGCTTTCAAGCATTGAAGAAAGGTCTATTCTATAACATCAGCTCCTGAGATCATAATAATAGAATCATTAAGGCTGGAAAATACTTCTGAGGTCACTGAGTCCAACTGCTAACCCAGCACTGCTAAGTCCAGCACTAAACCATGTCCCTCAGCAGCACATCTACACATTTTTTTAACCACCAGTGGCCTGGGCAGTCTCCTCCAGGGCTTAACCACTCTCTCAAGTGAAGAAATTGTTCCTAATGTTCAACCTAATATTCCCCTTTCAGAACTTCCTTTTCTATTACTTGCTACTTGGAACAAGAGATCAATCCCTATCTGGCTCCAGCCTTCTTTCAGGGAACTGAAGAGAGTGAGAAGGTCTTTCTTCACCATCCTTTTCTCCAGACTAAACATCAGTTCTCTCAACTGCTCCTCACCAGATCTGTTCTCCAGACCTTTCAACAGCTTCATTGCCAGGATGAAGATGCCAGGCTCTTTTCAGTGGTGCCCAGTAACAGGACAAGAAACAGTGGGTACAAGCAGGAACACAGCAAGTTCCACCTCAACATCAGGAGACACATCTTTACTGTGAGGGCGCTGGAGCCCTGGATCAGACTGCCCAGAGAGGTTGTGGAGTCTTTTCTGGAGACTTTCAAAAGTCTTGTGGATGTGCTTCTGTGTGACCTGCCCTATGTGACCCTGCTCTGGCAAGGGGGTTGGGCTCAATGATCTCAGGAGGTCCTTTCCAACCCCAAACATTCTCTGATTCTGTGATCTCTAAAGCAAGGGTGGGTCTGTAATACAAAGCAGGAAAGCTGTGAAGAAACATCACAAGCTATAGTCAGTTGGACACCACATGCATTGACCAGCTCTTCACCCTCATTACACCACCTCAATGCTAAAGATTTCCTTTTCTTGCATTCTCCTTGATGTCCTGACACAAACTGGTCTATAAATTCTTGTGCTTTCTGCTCAGCCTTATTTAGACCGGTTTAGCAATTGGAGTTGCTGTTTAAGAACAGAAATCCTGCCTGGAAATTGCAGCACACATATTCTGCATTTGCCAGAAGTTTCTTACCTGACCTTACCCAAGAGATCCATATAAACATTTCAGATTAATAAACACATTCTAAAATTGAGGAAACTTTCCATAAGAAATCACAGTGCCAGTTTATTTCCTTAGACCAAAAAAAATATTTCAATAACCTCCTCCCCAAAATCCCATGGTTTTTTAAAAAGGAACAAACAAATCTACAAGAGCTGTTACACAACTAAAACATATGCTGAAATCAACAACACTCAAGGCTCTATCATGGCATTTTGTTCTTCATTGGTGTTTACATTAGTACAGCTCTTATGTATTGCCCTGGAAATCAGCTTTGAAGTGGAATGATGAATAAATGAAGATTTATCATTACTATCCTTATTAGAGGGATTTAAAAATCATTAGAGACCAAGAAAACATAATAATCATATTATATCCAATCTTCTCTAGAACATCTCCTTTAATAGGGCCTGCTAATGCAATCACTTAAATACATACTACTGCAAACATGGCATGCCTTCTACAGGTTGGGATGAGATGGAAATTTCTGTGTCTTGGGGTTTCAGTTAATCAGGATTTGTTCCTACAGAATTCATGTCTTTCATGGTGGGTTTCTCCTTTTTAAACACCAGACTTTCAAATTTACAGTGAACACCTGGTTTGATGTGCCTGCTCAACTGAAAGAAAGGTTAAAAGCTGGGGAGGAAATAAGGCACTGGGGTAAACAACCTTAACCTGCAGTGACTTCTAACAGTGAAAAATAAATCCTAAGAGAAGTGATGATCTCTGAAATGCTCAATAGACTTGGATTCAACGAATGCCACCAGGTAAAGGGGAGATAAGCATCTAGAGACTCTGAGGAAGAGCAGAAGCAGAATTGCACCACTCTGAGCAATTTGGAAAATAGCTTCTGGATCCAAAGTGACATTTGCAGCTGAGCAAAAACTACTGATTAGAAAAAGAACCACCCAAGCCAGTCATGTCCTTTTCTTCCAAGAGGGGTGGGTAAACTCCAAGACAAGCACATCAACCCCTGAAGAAAGCATTGGAAATGTTAAGTGATCTTCTAGACAGGCCTCTTTCTGAGGGCTTGGAGGGAAGGCTGAAAAATAAGCAGAAGGCTTTTGTGGCATGCAGATGGAGTGACAGCAAAGAGGCAGAGGGCAAAGCTGCAGCCATGCTGGTGCTCTTAACACCTCCATGGTTTCTCTGCCTGCATCTCCCCTGAAAGAAAGACTAAAAGGTGCTGAAGGACTTCATGGGTCTTCATAGCAAAGGAAATCAAAGCTAGCAATGCAATAATGATGCTGTTCTGGCAGTTTTGGCAATATGAACAGAGAATTGTTAATCAAGGCACAGAGAGCAAAGAGGAATTACTTAGGTCCTTCCCATCCTTCCTTACCCATGAAGTACCAGAATCACAGAATTGTTTTGGTTGGAAGAGAGCTTTAAGATCACCGAGTTAAACTGTTAACCCAGCACTGCCACGTCACCACCTAACTGTGTCACTCAGCACCACATCTTCTTAATTCCTCCAGGAAAGTATCCCCTCAGCCTCCTTTTCTCCAAGTGAAACAACAGCAGTTCCCTCAGCTGCTCCTTGCAAGACTTGTGCTCTAGACCCTTCACCAGTTTTTTTGCTCTTCTTCAGACACAGTCCCTCATCTCAGTCTTGTGCCAGGAGCTTAACTCAAATAAGAGGCTTGGAGACATCATCATTTACACAGTTCTGACTTCTTCGGACACGGAAGATGCTTCCCTGCCTCTAATAAATACACAGCAGACCTCTTTCATAAAAAGAATCCATGTTTAACAAAAATCAGATAGATGCTCTCCCCATAGAAAATACCCTCATCATAGTTACAATCCTTTTCCACCAGTTACAAGAGGGAACCTTATAAGCCCAGGCCATCATTAACCTAATTATTCTCTGTTCTCTGAACCTCCACTACTATTCAATCTTGATGGCAGAGATGGTACAGAGTAGCCAAAGGGTCTATTTTTTAATGCCCAAGGAAGTGGTGGCCTCATCCATGCCTGGAGGGACTTAAAAGCTGTGTAGATGTGGTCCTGTGGGACACAGTTTAGCGGTGGACTTGGCAGTGATGGGTCAGTGTTTGGGCTTCGTGATCTTAAAGGTCTCTTCCAACCAAAATTATTCTATGATTCTGTGCTACTGCAGGCAGTTCTTCTTGCCCAGCAGGAAAACAAGTGCAATGACACTGATGACCATCTAGGAAACTCCTCAGTAGCTCCATCTGCTACTTGTGGAACTTCAGTTATAGCAGGGGAGCAAGTGGGAAGGCTTTGAACACCAAATACTGAACTCAGAAAAATCACATGAAGATGTGATACCATGTTCACTCAGATGTCAGGCAATCAGTGAAGGCCAACAAACTGCAAGCCAGGGAAGGCAGCACGAGCACTGAGGTATTTTTCTTTAATTCTGTCATTGATGTTGCAAGTCCTTCAAGATTTCCTTCGCTTGTGATCTGAGGCATATATGGACTACTTCAACTGCAAAACTCATACCTGCTACTTCTGCACAGGCACTCCATGTCAGATTACTTCATAGATGCAAACACTGCAAGTGTTCATCACCTGTGAACATTACAATATAGGCATACTAACACTCTTAGGATGTTATTGATGCTGTTGCTACACCAGCCACCTTCTGAACCCACTTGTCATCTCCGTATCCTTTACTTTGCTGCCTTCTTCCCCAAAACTGCTTCTCTTACAGACTGTCTCTAATTCCCTTTCCATTACCCTCCTGTTCCTCATGAACCATCCAATTTCCCTGCCACTCACCTCAGTCTTGTTCTGCCTAGTCATTCTGCAGAATATATCATCTCCACATGCTGCAAAGATACTCTGCTCTTGGCTACCAGCTGAATGAAACACTTCTGTCCTGTCCCAGAAATAAGGGAGGAGACACTCAGCAGCTGTTGACACCTTGAATTGGGTAGGCAAATGCATGATGGAAGCGCTGCAGTGTCTTACAACCTGTGTTGACTCCTTGGATCCTCCTGTATCTCTCTGGGAAGTTCTTCTGCTATGATTTGTCATTCTAGGTGAGATCATCTGTTCAAATCTAGCATGACTATGCTTCCTCCTTGAAGGCAGCTGATTATGACAACCCTCTGACACAGCACTGACTTCCTTCTTGAAGACTTCAGGAGTAAGTCTGCAGAATGTATTGATTACATGGAATTAATTTTGGAGGAACAACAAGGAAATTACACAGAAAATGAAGTGGGTAGAATAGTCTGAGCTTTCAGATCTAACTCGTAATGAACAATGCAATCACTACTATGATTTCCAACAGGGAAGCTGGAACAGAAATAGCATTCACACTCCTGTGAAAGAGCTCTAGGCTTTTGGCAAGTCCAGAAGATTGTTTAAAAGGATGACAAGTATGATGTTAAGGTGGAGTTTTTCTCTTCCTTCACTTTTATATTGAAAAATTGTGTTTCAGGATCTATGCAAGGCACTATGTATCTGAAGCATGCACCTTCCTCCCTCTAGGTATCTAAGCATCCTGTGGATCATTTCTAGGTCCCAAAATGACTGCAGTAAAGCCAGGTATGCTATAGCTCTCCTTTCTCACAAGATCAATTCCTGATCTATTGGCTATTCCTCCCCAGCAACAGAAAAACATGGCTTCTGTGCTCATTCTGGTTGCCATATGACAAATCAATTAAGTGACAGACTCAGGATCAGTCACTGAACTGGATCTTTAGCTCAATTAAAATCTGTGTACCTAAAGTATGTACTAGGAAATGGTTAACAGCAGGTAGTGTTCCTGATATTGACAGGTTTCTGTAAAATAGGGAACAATTAGCAGCCCTAAAATCCCAGAATACTTAAATGATACTGCTGACACCACACCAGCTCCATGAAGTGGAAACCCTTTAAAATCATAGAAACATAGAATTGTTTTGGTTGAAAGAGACCTTTAAGATTATCAAGTTCAACCATTAACCCAGCACTGCCAGGTCACCACTAAACTATGTCCCTCAGCACCACATCTGAAATCCCTCCAGGGATGGGGTCTCCACCACTTCCTTGTGCAGCCTGTGTCAGGCACTGACCACTCTTTTAGGGAAGAAATTGTTCCTAATGTCCAACCTAAACTTCCCCTCGCACAACTTGAGGCTGTTTCCTCTTGTCCTATTGCTTGGTACTTGGAAGACATGACCAACATCCACCCGGCTCCAACCTCCTTTCAGGGAGTTGTAGAGAGCAATGAGGTCTCCTCTTAGCCTCCCTTTCTGCAGACTAGACAACCCCAGTTCCCTCAGCCACTCCTCATAAGACTTGTGCTCTAGACCCTCCACCAGTTTAACTGCGTTTCACTCTTCTCGATTCTTTGCCTCCAGAAGTTACTTCAGGTTTCATGACATTGAAGTTACAATCTTTGGCCCACAGCATGCAGTTAAACCAAAAAAACCCTAGCTGGCCTACAGCATGCAGTTAAACAAAAAAACCCTAGCTGAGACACACATATTGCCAAAAATAGCTCCCTCGCTGAATGTCAGCTGAAATACCAACTCTAATTCCTTTGAGCTTTTTGTTCATGACAGCACTTAAAGCCTTTTTTAAATAAAAGCAGCAACATACTGAACTCACATTTCCAAACCCAGCATCTCCTAGGTTAGTGCAAGCAGAGGAAAACCACCCATCAGTTAGGCCTGACCTTTGCTAAACAACTGCTTTCTCTTCAGATTACTCCACTAGCTATTCTTGCTTTGGGATCCACTGTTGGGAGCCAGCTAGTACCCGGGAAGGATGAAGAAATTAAATATCATTGCTTTTGAAATTAAAGGGTGATATTTTTTGCTGCTCGATGCGTCACTCCCACTATGACACAAACAACTGCTATGAAAGCCACCAGAGAAGTTTAGTGTGCTCAGTAGCACCTATTTTAAGAATAACAGATCCAAGTTAGCTTACTCACAGCTAAGTTAACCTTCAGATAGATAACTGGGCAGACCTAGACATTTAATTTCTGAAGAGTCTTCCTGATAATTCCTAACATTTTAAAAACTGAAATTATTATTTAGATCACTAGAAAATGCTTAGTGTATGCTATCAGCACCTGCAGGGAGGAAATCATGAAGCTGACTGTGCATTTCATCTCCTGATGCACAAGTGTCTGTGACAAGACCTGGATCACAGACCAGTCTTTCCACATGGTGAAACAGATGTTGTCATCCCACATTCAGAGCTTCCCAGTATCACTGAATCTCTCACAGAAAGCTATTTCTAGTTTCGTTGTACCTTCAAACTCTGCTTGCTACAGGATTTCAGAACTGATGTTTTACAGCTTTACTAGGACAGCAGTGCTGAGGAATTACTTTTCTTACTGAATAGAGTTTTAATTTTAGGAAATGAGTCAACTCCTTTGTCTCCTAATGACAAGTCCATAGCAGAGACACATATATAAATAGGAGGGGGCTGTGCACCTCATTGGCTTTGAACTATTCCAGGATGTGCAAAGTTAAAGTCGGTGTAGTACTGTACATCACTTAGAATGTTAATTTTCCACTGAGGATTTCACCCTGACCTCTGTTTCAGCTGTCATGGCACTGTGCCTTGGAGGGGCCCAACTGCACTATCATCATGATTTATTTTAACATGCATTTTCCTTTACATTTTGTGAAAGGTTAAAGCTCCCCAATATACCTTCCCGAGCACTCACAATGTTGGAGAAGATGAAATCCTGCAACACTTACCACCAAACACATCTCCGTTCTGATAGTTTTTCCCCTTCTGAGTTTCCTCTTCGTTTTGAACAGTAGAAACATGCTTGGCGGAGGCACAGCCCATAGCTTCATTCAGACAGCTCCAGCTGGGCCCAACCACAAATCATGTCTAGAGGCACACGCTCATTGTTTGCAAAGGAATCCACCTTCCTGCGTGGCTGTCAAGTCACTTCTACCTAAAGAGGGCAAAACAAAAGGCAGAGAGCAGACTTTAACTGTGCCCGCTGATGAAAGCTAGCATCTAAATGTAGAACTTCAAGAAAACAAGCAGCAGGATTTGTGAAGAGAGGCGCAACAGCACAAGTTGTCTTCATCAGCTGTGGTGTTTAACACCATATATTCAACAAACACAAAACACAGGTCTGGTCTTGTGAGGAGTACCTGAAGGAAGTGGGGTTGCTCAGCCTGGAGAAAAGGAGGCTGAGGGGAGACCTGAAAGGAGAATGCAGTGTGGTGGGTTCCTTGTTCCTAGTAACGAGATAGGAAGAAATGGTCTGAAGTTGTGTCAGGGGAAGTTTAGGTTGGACATCAGGAAGAATTTGTTTCCCAAAAGGGTTTTTAAGCCCTGGAAGACGCTGCCCAAGGAAGTGGTGGTCTCCATTGCTGGATGGATTTCAAAGCCATATATATGTGGTGCTGAGGGACATGGTTTAGTGGTGACCTGGCAGCGCTGGGTAAATGATTGGACTGCATTATCTTAAAGCACTCTTCCAACCAAAACAACATTTTGGTTCTATGCCATGATACAGGTCCAGGATGATATGATATAACTAGATTATGATATAGGCAGATCAACTCTGCCTTGGAACAGGAGTACAGTAATTGAATTCAAGTCTCTTCCAACCCTTTTCTTTAATCCATGGCTTAAAGAAAGCAATATGCTCACAGATGTTTCCCACCCACCCAGCTATTCCCAGAGAACATGGGCTTATCTGGGAAGAAGATAAGAAACTGGCAATATCTGCTCCTCCTGTTCCTTTCACCAATCTACCCATCAAGCCATTTTTTTTATGAAGTGTTTTAGCTCCTAATTGCAAGTGTTCAGACAAGATCCTCCCCCTAAATCAATTAAAGATCTTATGTTAATAGATGTGAAAGAGGATACTCAGCTGTATTATCTTTTTTTTTTTTTCCTGTGTTCATTGCTCTGCTGGATCCATTAAGCCTCCACTGCTCAAAAAGACAACTATCCCCATCTTGAGACGGAATAACATTCCCTGAAAAACTCCAGATGTCACATAAAACAAAAGGGGGGAGAAAAAGCTAATTTAGAGCTGCAATCTTTTATGTTAAAAAAGAAAATTAAACCCATTAACTGTTTAATGACGAAATGGTTCCACGCTCAAACACAATCAACTTCAGAGCTGGCTGAATGACCTGTCTTGCCTCTCCAGTGGTCAAACCCTTTAAGAGAGGACACGAAAATAAGAGCCATCCCTTTTTACTGAGTTGCTTAGTTCAGCTATAGCATAAGATCACACACACAAATTCTTAACTCATTACTTCTGGGTACTTTAAAAGCATATGGCTGATTTTACTCCATGTTGACCACAAGAACTTCACAACAGAAGATGGAAGCTATTACCTGGCAGTATCCACCCCACAGAAATGTGAAACATCAAAGAAAATCATTAGAATTTTATTTCCTTGTGTGCTCAGCACAAACAATATACCTGCCTGGGCCAAAGCAGCACCATTCAGGACGTGGCCTAAAAGGCCTTTATAGTGCCCTCTGTGAGGGATTTTCCTGCCCATCCCCAAAGTCACAGAAATGAGAATGTAGCCAGTCAGGCTAAGACTGCAGCTACTGCAGCAGTGGGTTTCGTGAGAAGCAGCTTTTGCCACACAAAGGGAAGGACTCTGGATACAGAACCAGCTCTCACATCTACTCACACACCAGCTTACACCTGGCTCTGTACAGGAAAGTGGCTTCCTCCACTAAACAAGGGTGTCCCACTCAAAGCATACAATACAGACATGCTGAGTCCCTGTGGCAGGCAGGTAACCCTCTCAGTCACACCTGCAGCTGTGTTTTATGTTCACTATATTCCCCTAGATGTTTTCTCCTTTCTTCCTTCCTTCTACATATGAACACCTGAGTGTAGATTTCTAATTACCTCATCCTCTTCTCCTCCCCTAGCCAAAGATTGCTACTAACCCCAAACCACTGGATTTAAAACTAGTTAGTGGATGGGAGTGAGTAGATCCCTCTTGAGCTATTTTTGAAGCCTTTATGGCTACTTTTTTTTTTTTTTTTTTAAATAAACCTCAGGTTTTGCAGAAGTCAGTATTAAGCTGGGGAAGCTTTCTGCTTCCTCAAGCAATCACCAGGGCTGTTCTTCAAAGAGTTTTCATCCATCTGCTTGTCAGATGTATAGACAAAGCCAGAGGCCCGCTAAGAAACAAATCATTCTCCAGATCCCTCTGTGTACATCCGAGCAGTCGATATCCCGAGCAGAGCATGGTAATTACACTGCCACGTGTTGCAAATACTGATACACCCGCTTTATGGAAACTATAGCAGTTACAGACTCACAGAATTACAGATTCACAGACTCGTTTGGGTGGGAAGGGACCTCTCAAGGTCATCCAGTCCAAACCCCTGCAGTCAGCAGGGACCTATTATACTAGATCAGGTTGTTCAGAGCCCCAGATAACCTGAGCTGGAACAGTTCCAGGGATGAGACTTTTACCACCTCTCTGGGCAATCTGTTGTTCAGTTTTTGCAACACAGTGAGGACCAACACAAGGAAAATCTTCTTTACTATAAGGATGACAAAGCTCTGAAGCAGGCTGCCCAGAGAAGTTGTGGAGTCTCCTTCTCTGGAGACTTTCAAGTCCCATCTGGACACAGTCACGTGTGACCTGCCCTAGGTGTTTCTCCTTTGATGGTGGGTTGGACTCAGCGTTATCTCCAGAGGTCCCTTCTAATCTCTCCCATTCTATGAGGACTGCAGCTGTCAATTCATTTTCATGTGTGTCCAAAGAGCACAACAGTTTGTGTTAAGGTAACAGGTCTTCAGTCTCAGTATGTTTTGTTCGAGTTGATCATGAGTGATTTCCTGGGTGCTCTTAGACCGAAGGTGTTATAAGTACTATTTGAGGCTGTATAACAACGCAGGATTTGTTCTAGTGTAACACTAGCATCTTGCTTATGGGGTGTGGCTAGTGTTAAGGTAACAGGTCTTCATCTCACTGTTGCGTGGAAAAGGAGAACCCATAAGGATTTCAACCATCAGGCACACTGTGCTTGCTCAGGTGATATAGGTGAAGGCACACAGAGATGTGGGAGATGGTGGAGAAATAGCAGACTGGGAAGGGCAGCTGCTAACTGGCCTGTAAATCAAACGTGGCAAACTGTTTTTCTTAGATGATGCAAACTTGGTTAAAGTCAACAGCTTTTAACAGACCAGCTGACACAAATCAGGGGGGCAAAAACAAGCAAGGTTTTCATCACTGAGTTCCTGTTCCAAATTTCAGACAAAAGCAGGAGTCTCAACATAAGCAGAGCCTGGAAACAGCAACTCTTTGATTTCCAATTTCAAATATAACCAACTACTTTATCCCAGGGAAAAAGGATGTGGCCAGCTACGGGACCAAAGCCAAGGGGAGACTCAATGTCACCTCAGAAATGACAAGGTGCTGTGTAGGTGGGATCACTAAGAGGCTGCAGAGGGAAGAAACCACACCCAGCATCTGTCACAAAACAGCCCACCTGCACTCACAGAAGTACCTGATGAATGGATCATGCTGCTGTTTTATTCAACTATTTTCCCTCTTTCTTTTCCTGTCTCTCAGCAGGGAACGCTTCCAAAAGGGGAACAGCTGCTTAGCAATAAAACCCAAATGCATTTCAGAACATAGCAGTGGGCTGGGTTTTGGAAGAGGGTTTTTGGTGAAGCCTCACATGCAGCCAACATGAAGCAAAACCAACTGCAAAATATTTAATGGCTGATTAGTAGTCAGGAGGGTGATAGTCTCATCGCCTGGGACCAGCGAGCTGTAGAAGCAATTGAGAGCAAAGAAAAGCAGAATGTGAACACAGAAAGATAAAGCTTTTGGGGGAAGAAAAAAATATCCACAGTTAAATCAAGTGCTGTCCCTCACAGGTCTGTATTGGGACCAGTGCTGTTTAATACATTCATCAAAGACATAGTGGGATCAAGTGCACCCTCAGCAGGTTTGCAGGTGACACCAAGCTTAGTGGTGTGGTTGACGTGCCTGAGGGATGGGATCCATCTAGAGATTGAGAAACGGGCCCATGTGAACTGCATGAGGATGAACGAGATCAAGTACAAGGTCCTGCATCTGGGTCAGGGTAATCCCCAGGTTCAATTCGGGCAGGGAAACGAAGGGATGGAGAGCAGCCCTGTGGAGAAGGTCTTGGGGTTCCTACAGGGTGAAAAGGTGGACATGAACCAGCACCATGCATTGCCAGCCCACAGCCATCTGTGTCCTGGGCTGATCCCCAGCAGTGTGGGCAGCAGGTGGAGGGAGGGGATTCTGCACCTCTGCTCTGCTCTTCTGAGACCACATCTGCAGTGCAGGGGCCAGCTCTGGAGTCCTCAGCAGAGATATGGACCTGTTGGAGGCCTGAAAGTCCTCTGTTGTGAGGCAAGGCTGAGAGAGCTAGGATGGTTCAGTCTGGCAAACAGAAGGCTCCAAGAAGACCTTCTTGTGGCCTTCCAGAGCCTAAAGGGGCTGAGCAGAAAGCTGTGGACAGACTTTTATCAAGGCCTGTTGTGACAGGAGGAGGGAGGATTCTTTCAACTAAGGGAGATTCAGACTAGATAGAAGGATGAAGCTTTTTACAGTGAGTGGTGAGATACTGTCCCAGGTTGTCCAGAGAGGTGGTAGATGCCCCATCTCTGGAACCATTCCAGGTCAGGTTGTTTGGGGCTCTGAGCAATCTGTTTTAGATGACCTTGAAGGATCCTTTTCAACTCAAACCAGTCTGTGATTCTATGAGGAGGATTCTTCACACTAGTGCTAGTCCTTTATCACATAGCTGTGAAGGCCAAAACATTCTACAGTTCAAACTTCTCCTGCAGCATTTTAGAAGCGCACACCAGAGTCACTGAAATTGCAGCCACGTTTGAAGGCACACTGTGTCTACAGGAAACAAAAGGGGAACACAAGGACTGGAAGCTTTACCTTTCAGTAATCACAGCAGCACTCCAAACACTACACAACTGAGAGTCGGATTACAGAGGCAGTTTCTCCTGGTGCCAACAAACTGGGCTGAGAAAGCTCCTCCAAAATTACCTCTGAGACAAGTCTCACACACATTTCCAGGCACAGTGCAGCAGTGAGACTGATGACACTGTGACACAGGTAACTAACAGCCTAGAACCAGCAGAGAACTAAAAACAACAAAAAAAACAAGAGTGTGAGAGAAAAGCAGCACTCATTTTCCAAGAGACAAAATCTGAGACAGGCAATGCTCCCCAGCCTCAGCCTCAGGCAAACTGGTCTCACTCCAGTATGGAAGTCCATGGTGAAGAGATTCAGGAACCACTCAGTATCCTTCAAGAGGATACTTGCAGAGAGGCTTGAGCCTCTGAAACGCAGTACTTCAAAGAGCAGCAGAATAACCCATCCGTTCTGCCTCCTCCTCCACTTTTGCACAAATAGAATTTTCCCTTTTGTCTTCCTGAGCATTTTGGGGGCACACTGATTTTTCAAAGCCAGAAATAAGAAGAATGAGAAAACCTCAAAGCATTTGCAGTTCATGTTCACCACCCACCATCATTAATTATCAGGATTTGAGAGGCAATTTACAAGCTGCACTCTGCAAAAGCTGGTGAGAAAAATCTCTCAGGCAGATCAAAAGTGTCTACACCACCCCCAACTTAAATGTGTGTGGGGTTAATCTCAACATCTTGCATGCAGGTCAAGAGAAGACTAGCGACACTCTCAGACGCTGTACTTTGTACCCCAAGTTTCTTCTGAACTAAAAAGAGGGGAGCTTAATTCTTAGAATAGAAATTGATGTTGGAAATCTTAAACAATTCCTTTGTGGTTTGGGTTTGTTTTTTTGTTGTTGTTGGTGGTTTTGTTTTTATTGATGCATGTCTCTCTTGTGCTTTTTCTTTTACATGCCCTTTCGTCACTCTATCAATCCACTTCTCATCCCCTCATTGTTTATTTCACATAATCACAGAATAGAAGGGGTTGGAAGTGACCTCTGGAGATCAAATCCAACCCCCCTGACAATGCAGGTCCATCTAAAGAAGGTCACAAAGGAACACATCCAGGCAGGCTTTGGATGTTCCGAGATGGAGACTCCACCACCTCTCTGGACAACCTTAAATTAAAGAAGTTCCAGTCCTCTGTCACCCTAAAATTAAAGAGTCCTTCATCACCCTAAAATTAAAGAAGCTCCTCCTCACGTTTAGGAGGACTGGTCCCATCCTCCTGACACCCACCCTGTAAGTACTGATAAGCATCATGAGATCCACCCTCAGCCTTCTCTTTTCCAGACTAAAAAGACCAAATTCTCTCAGCCTTTCCACTTAAAAGAGATGCTTCACTTCCCTCATCATCTTTGTAGCCCTTCACTGTACCATCTCCAGCAAGTCCCTGTCCTTGAACCAGGGAGCCCAGGACTTGATACAGTATTCCAGATGAGGCCACACCAGGGCAGAGTAGAGGGGAAGGACAAACTTCCTCGACCTGCTGCTGGCCACACTCTCCTTTATGCACCCCAGGGTGTCATTTGCCTTCTTGCCATCAAGGGCACACTGCTGACTCACGGTCATTCTGTTGTCCACCAGGGCTCCCACGTCCTTTATCCCAGAGCTGCTTCCAACCTGTGCTGATCCATGGGGCTGTTCTTCCCCAGACGCAGGCCTTTATATTTGTCCTTACTGAATTTCATTCCATTTCTGATGGTTGTGTCCAAGGCTACGGCCTTGACAAAACACATTTAGCTTCTACAGATGAAAAATCAACACTCACTAGTGAATGTTTTACAACAAATGTATGTTAATTCTTGAGTTTGCACAGGTGTATTTGTTTTCATCTTTATTAAACTGAGATAGCCAATCCTTCATCTTCTTCAGGCTGCAGATGTATCTAAAAGTTTCCTTCCATGCTGACCACACAGGAAATCAGGTTTCAATTTCACAAAGACTGAGAGATCAAAGCAATAAGCTTTATGCACACAAGGAAATACCGTAAGAAAAACCACAGTAGCTTTTCCCATAACACAACCCAGTCCAGGCAGACCCTAAGTGGTTAACTTGTTGTTACTAATTATATTTATTTCCTATAAGGAATAGGCCTGCTTGATTTCCATTTGACTTCCTTCCCCTAAAAGAAGAAAGCAGCAATGTCTTCTGAATTTGTCCACCACGAGGGTCAGGGAAGTTAGAACTTGGGAGTCCCCTATTGTGACATCCCTCTGCCTCAGATACCCTTCACCACCTTTACATGAAAGATGGCTTTTTCCAACTGCAAAAAGGCATTTTGAGCCAAAAGGATGGGAGCTTTTGAAGTGCACCAACGGCCTAAGGAAGAGGGAAAATGTTAAAAAAATAAATCATATAAGCTCTCTTTCTCCTTCTTTAAGTTATTCAAATTGGCATTGCTGGTGAACAGCATGCTCATATTGAAAATTAACCCACTGACTTGCTGAAGGAACAGGGCAATGTTACAGCAGGATGAGTGCTGCAAACACTCTGGAGTAGAGTCACAAAATGGTTTGGGTTGGAAGAGACCTCTAAAGGCCACCTAGTTCAACCCCCCTGCAGTCATCAGGAACAGCAGGAGGGTAGATTTAGCCTAGATATTAGGAAGAAATTCTTCACAGTAAGGGTGGTGAGACACTGGAACAGGTTGCCCAGGGAGGCTGTGGATGTTCCTTCCCTGAAGGTGTTCAAGGCCAGGTTGGATGAGGCCTTGAGCAACCTGGGCTAGTGGAAGGTGACCCTGCCCATGGCTGGGGGTTGGAACTAGATGATCTTTGAGGTCACTTCCAACCCAAACCATTCTACAAATCTTCAGCTAGAGCAGGTTGCTCAGAGGCCCTAATAAGCTGACCTGGAATGTCTCCAGGGATTGGGCATCTACCACCTCTCTGGTCAATCCAGGCCAGTGTCTTGCCACCTTCAGTGTAAAACATTTGGTTCTTTTATCCAGCGTAAACCCACCACTGCAGTAACATGTTAACAGCTTGTAGTGGCAGAAAGGGAAAAAGTCAGAGTGGTGATGCTCTTTCTAGAGGCAGAACATGCTCCCCTCCACCTGCTGAAAACAACAGCTATGAAATTAAGCTTGTTCTCCCCTTCTATGAATTGTATGTGTGAGGGATTGAGCTTTCTGTCTTTATTCCCGTATTTCAGCATCCTATTGGAAACATACTGAGCCTGCCAGCTGGGTGAGCACAGCAGTAACCTCACTGAAAGGGAAAAGAATGAGTGCAGGGCTATAAAACCAGTAACATACAAAGAAAAGCAGAAAACACACACCAAGAGTTTATAGCATTTTACTCCAGCTGCACTAAAAATACCATCAACAAACTAAACTAGCCCAGTCAGATGGTGGAATTTGCATGTTTCCCCCCTTGGGAAGCTGTGCTCAGCAGAAATCCTCTCTGAAGCACTCACTTTTCAAAGAGCAAAAAAGAATGCTGCAGTTTGACAGCTAAAGAGACCAGACAGAAAACCCACAGAAGCTCATATACTTCCTTTTTCCCATCAGGGAGAGTCTGGGTTGAATTAAGACGACTAATTTGTGTCAGAGAATCATAAAATGGCTTAGATTGGAAAGGACCTTAGAGATCATCTACTCTGCTCCTACCCATCGTGGGCAGGGATGCCCCTCAACTAGACTTGGTTGCTCAAGGCCTCATTCAACCTGGCCTTCAACACCTTCAGGGAGCAGGCATCTACAACCTCTCTGGGAAACCTCTTCCAGTGTCTCTCCATGCTTGTACTGAAGAACTTCTTCCTAAGATCCAGTCTAAACCTGCTCTCCCTCAACTTAAAACCATTCCACCTTGTCCAGTCTCTAGACAACCTTATGAAAAGTCCCTCTTCAGCCTTCCTGTAGGATCCCTTCAGGTATTGGAAAGCAGCTCTAAGGTCCCTTTGGAGTCCTCTCTAGGCTGAACAACCTCAGCTCCCTCAGCCTATCCCCACAACAGAGGTGCTCCATCCTTTGGATCATCTTTGTGGCCCTCCTCTGGACTCACTCCAACATATGATCCTCAGGTTATTGGTTCTATCACAGGACAGACTTTGCCCCACTGAGTCTTACCTTACTTTTTAAATCAGCAAAATTAGCCTATTTTGTTCGCAATCAGCATTTCTGCTGATCCAACACATGACTTAGGATCTATTAAAGCAGCAAATTATTTCCAAGTAGAACAAGGCAATTCTTCTAAGCATCAAAAATCCTTACTCAGTTTCATAAGGAGAAATGTCACTAGTGAATCCCTGGGAAGAGATTTGACACATCACACAGGAAAATACAAATGAGGATGGGAAGGGGAACTGCACTGCAATTTTCCTCTTCAGTTATACAGAGTGAGGTTAAATTAACACTAGTGTGAAAAGCTCAGCAATCCTGGAGTGAGCTATGGCAGTCACAGGACCTCTTTCCAAAGAAAATAAATTACATTTTATTCTAGGGTTTGGATTTGGTTTTTTTTCTTCAGATTTTTTTTTTTTTAAGCCTCAAATACTTTAGAGTAGTGTTCAGAAGACTACTACCACCATTACAGCATGCAGCTCCAGCATCTAATTATTTTCCCCCTCTTTCCAGGAGCATTAACAGGCAACACATTGAAGGCAGATGAGACATTACAAGACTATGGGCTGCCAATATTGTAGAGTTGTTTTGTTCCCCTTGGCCACAGAGGAAAAACACTCTAGAGATGGTCTGTTTCTAGTAAGAAAGCAAAATTTCCACACATTTCATCTGCACAGTCTCTTTCAAATCAGTAGTAGCAGTGCCACAACTTCTCTTCACCATTATAGGTGATGCTACTCAACCAGAAGTTCCAAAGAGCTGGGATATTTATCCTACATTTATCCCTTTGCATACAAAACAAACACTTTACATCAAAAATAAGATTACACAACAATAAGCTTAAGACACCTAAAGCATTTCTTGCTTCTATCTGAGTGATAGCTAGAGCTAGGATTTTACAGAATTGCAGCAGAGGTTTCCACAGCACACAAAAAAATGCTTAGATGTATATTTGTTCTTGAAGACCAGTCCTCAGGAACATCAGTCTCTAGAAGCAAGGGAGCAGAACTGGAAGGAAGAGGACACTCCGCTAGTCAGTCAGGACTGGGTTGGAGATCACTGGTGCCAACTAAAGACACACAGATCCATGGGCCCCTGTGGTGGTTTCAGGGGTTCCAGGTTACTCTAGGTTCCCTGAGAAAACTACAGAGACCAAGATCCGTCCCAGGGATCATCCATGGATATCATAATTTTGTTACTCAATTCCATAATCCTGACAATAGTTGATTAGTGGGCAGCAAAGTCAGTTCATTCTCTTTTCTCCCTTTTCCTTTCAGGTCTCTGAGGGATTCTTGTCTAGGTAACTATGTAGGAGAACTCTGTAGGCTGTGGCCTTCAGGGCTGCAACTGCAATGAATTTTGGCCTGTTTGGGGACTAACTGGAAGACAGTGAGGGGAGGTGAGGGTGAGAAAATGAAACTGGGGTTTTAGTGATTTTGGTTTGGCTGGGGGAAGGTTTTGGGGGAATTCTTATGTACCCTTTATCTATATTAGGTGTTAAGGATTCATTTATGCCATATATTTTCCTGCACATCTTTAACTATAACTTTTTCTCAGTTTCATCTCTCCGTCCCCAGAAAGTACATAATAGAGAAACTTATCCTCGATGCTGCCCTTAAACATAAGAGTGGGGTCATTAGGATCATTCAACATGGTTTCACCAAGGGGAAGTCATCTCTGACCAACCTAATAGCTTTTTATGAGGACATAACCAGCTGGATTGA
Source organism: Psilopogon haemacephalus (assembly GCA_013396835.1). Classification (NCBI taxonomy): domain Eukaryota; kingdom Metazoa; phylum Chordata; class Aves; order Piciformes; family Megalaimidae; genus Psilopogon; species Psilopogon haemacephalus. The sequence continues at coordinate 401,738 of VWZI01009160.1, forward strand.
TGATGGTAGAGCAGTGGATGTGGTTTACCTTGATTTCAGTAAAGCATTTGACAGTGTCTCCCACAGCACCCTTCTGGCTAAACTGAGGCACTGTGGTCTGGACGATCAGGTAGTGAAGTGAACTGGGAACTGGTTGAAGGGAAGAAGTCAGAGACTTGCAGTCAAAGGGATGGAGTCTAGTTGGAGGCCTGTGACTAGTGAGGTCCCACAAGGGTCAGTACTGGGACCAGTTCTGTTCAATATATTCACCAATGACCTGGATGAGGGCACAGAGTGCACTGTCAGCAAGTTTGCTGATGACAGCAAATTTTGTGGAGTGGCTGACACACCAGAAGTTTATGCTGCCTTTCAGCGAGACTTTGACAGGCTGCAGGGCTGGGCAGGAAAAAAGTTAATGAAATTCAACAAGGGCAAGTGTAGAGTCTTGCACCTGGGAAAAAACAATGCCAGGTATCAGTCTAAGTTGAGGACTGATCTGTTGGAAGACAGCAAAGAGGAAAAAGATTTGGGGTCCTAGTTGATGGGAGGTTTGCCATGAGCCAGAAATGTGCTTTTGTGGCCAGGAGGGCCAATGCCATTCTGGGGTGTATTAGAAGGGCTGTGGCTAGTAGATTGAGAGAGGTTCTCCTGCCCCTCTACTCTGCCCTGGTGAGGCCACATCCAGAGTACTGCATCCAGTTCTGGGCCTCCCAGTTCAAGAGGAACATGGAACTGCTCGAGAGAGTTCAGCACAAAGCCACAAAGACAATGAAGGGAATGGAACATCTCTCTTACAAGGAGAGACTGAGGGAGCTGGGGCTCTTTAACTTGCAGGAGACTGAGAGGTGACCACATCAGTGTTTATAAATATGTAAAGGGTGAGCGCCAGAAGGATAGAGTCAGGCTCTGTTTAGAGATGCCCCTTGACAGGACAAGGGGCAGTGGGTGGAAGCTGAGGCATAGGAAGTTTCATTAAAACATGAGGTAGAATTTTTTCACCGTGAGGGTGACAGAACACTGGAACAGGCTGCCCAGGGGAGTTGTGGAGTCTCCCTTTCTGGGGATACTCAAAACCCTCCTGGATATGTTCCTGTGTGATCTACTATAGATGATCCTGATCTGGCAGGAGGGTTGGACTGGATAAGCTTTTGAGGTCCCTTGCAGACCCTGGCATTCTATGATTCTGTGATTCAGTAAGAGCGTTATTATTTTACTGATCTTTTTCCTTAAAAAGAGTAAAGTAGAATAATCTCAGTCTGTTGTGCTCTTAAACAAAAAAACTACGACAGCCCTGATGGGCTTCATCCACCAGTGCTGAGAGATTTGGCTGATACTGTTACTGAGTCTCTCTCCATAACTTTTGAAAAGTGATGGAGAACAGGACTGGAAGAAAGCCAGTGTCACTCCAGTCTTCAAAAAAGGCAAGAAGGAAGACTCAATCAACTACACACCAGTCTGCCTCACCGCTATCCCTGGAAAGGTGATAGAACAGCTCATTCTGGAGGCCATCTCTAACCACATGGAAGAAAAGAGGGTTGTCAGGAGTAGCCAACATGCATTTACCAGGGGAAGATCTTGCTTGAGTAACCAGATAGCCTTCTATGATACCATGACCAAATAGGCAGACGAAGGAAGGGCAGTGGATGTCATCTGCCTTGACTTCAGCAAGGCTTTTGATACTGTCTCCCACAACATTCTCATAGATAAGCTCAGGAGACGCTTAGTCATGGCATAGACAGCTGGTCCAGGAGGTGATTGAAAACTGGCTCCATAACAGTTGTCATCAGTAGTACAGAATCAAGTTGGAAGCCTGTAGACAGTGGTAGACCCCAGGGACCAGTATTGGGTCCAATTTTGTTCAGTGTTTTATCAATGACCTAGATGAGGGCACTGAGTGTACCCTCAGCAAGTTTGCTAATGATACAAAACTAGGGGGGGTGGCTGACAGCCCAACAGGCTGTGCTGCCATCCAATGAGATCTGGACAGGCTGGAGAGCTGGATAAAGGCAAACCTGATGAAGTTCAGTAAGAATAAGTGCAGTGTCCTCCATCTGGGGAGGAATAACAACAGGTACCAGTACAGACTGGGGTCTGCTCTGCTGGAAAGCAGCTCTCTGGAGAAAAAACTTGGGAGTCCTGGTGGACAGCAAGTTCACCGTAGGACAGCAATGTGCCTTTGTGGCCAAGAAAGCCAATGTCATCCTGGGGTGCATCAGGAAAAGTGTGGCCAGCAGGTTTAGGGAAATTCTTCTCCCCTTCTACTTTGCCCTGTTGAGACCACACCTGGAATACTGTGTCCAGTTTTGGGCTCCCCCGATCAGCAGAGACAGGGACCTGCTGGAAAGAGTCCAGTGGAGAGCCACGAGGATGACTGAGAAACCTGGGGCTATTTAGTCCGGAGAAGACTGAGAGGAGATCTCGTCAATGTATATAATATCTAAGGGGTGGGTGTCAAGTGGATGGGGCCAATCTCTTTTTGATGGTCAGCAGCAATAAAGATGTTAGGAACAACAGCTACAAATTAGAACATCAAAGGTTTCACCTCAATATGAGGAGAAACTTCTTTACAGTGAGGGTGACAGAGCCCTGGAACAGGCTGCCCAGAGAGGTTAAGTCTCCTTCTCTGGAGAATTTCTAAACCTGCCTGGATGTGCTCCCGAGTGAACTACCATAGGGGATCATGCCTTGGTAGGGAGGCTGGACTTGATGGTCTCTGGAGGTCCCTTCCAACCTCTAAAGTTCTATGATTCTGTGAAATACATCTCCAAGCCAGATCCAGAGCTGATGGGTCACAATAGTATCTCAGGTCATTGAGCAGTACTTCTCCTTTGGGTCACAGTTAGCATTAAGAGGATTGAAACCCCAATAGAAAGAAGCATGAAGGACCTGACTAAAGGCAGTAAGACCCTTTCCACTTACTTTAGGTGAATTGAGGTCACTTCCTAAAATTCAAATTTCACTGAATCATAGAGCTGGTTTGTTTGGAAAAGATCTTTAAGATTAGCAAGTGAAATCATTAACTCAATACAGCAAGGTCACACTAAACCATGTCACTCAGAATCTCATCTACACAGCCTAGAAACTCCTCCAGGCATGGGGACTCCACCACTTCCCTGGAGCAGCCTGTTCTAGGGCTTGACAGCCCTTTCAGTGAGGAAATTTCTCCTCATGTCCAATCTAAACCTCTCCTAGCACAACCTGACACCATTTCCTCTTGTCCTGTTACTTGCTACTTGGGAGAAAATACCAAACCCCCATTATCTCCAACCTTTTTTCAGGGAGTTGTGGAGAGTAAGAAAGTCTCCTGTCCCATCTCCTTTTCTCCAGGCTAAACAACTCCAGTTCTCTCAGATGCACCTCATCAGACCTGTGCTCTACACACCCTTCACCTTCCAGTCACTCTAGCTTCAAACATATGCTCTCCAGTGACAGTGTGTTTCAGTCTTTCACCTGGAGACCTTTCCATGCTCCCCAGTAAGTTTGGCCAAGCAGCAAGTTTGGCCAAATGCATCACTGCAGAGGAATAGGGGAGCAGCTGCAAGCTGGAAGGGGGTGGTTGGACATCTCTGCACCAATACAGAGCTCAGGATGCTTCCAAAGCATTTTTCATCTGAAGAGCTGTGGCAGGAGGTACTTTTCGTATGCCACTTAGGCTGAAATTAAAACAAAACAACTCAGCTATGAAGGAGCCAAAAGTGTGAGGTGCTGGGGACCTGCTGCTAATGTGACAGCAAGGAAACATCTGCCATATGCACCTGGGATTTTACTGTGCAATTAAAGCATGAAACAATTTAAAGGGACCTCCCAGACTCCTTTTGTAGATGAACTAGGAAAAGAAGAAGCCTATCTTCACTAACCCAGTAACACTTAAGTGACAGAATAAGTGCAGAGATGCTGCTCAAAACTGTGGGAGGTAGCTCACCCAGGCTAGTGAAGAGCAATCATAGAATGGCTTAGATTGGAAGAGACCTTAGAGGTATCTACTCAAACTCCCTCTGCCACTGGCAGGGATGCCTCTCAACTAGACCTGGTTGCTCAAGGCCTCATCCAACCTAGCCTTAAGCACCTTCAGGGAGGGGCCACATTCACAGCCTCCCTGAGCAACCTATTCCAGAGTCACTCATACCGAAGAACTTCTTCCTAAGATCCAGTCTAAACCTACTCTTCCACAGCTTAAAATCATTCCCTCTTGTCCTATCAGTAGACACCTTTATGAAAAGTCCCTCTCCACCCTTCCTGTAGGTTCCCTGGTACAGGCAGCAGTTCCCATGCACAGCTGAAACAACAGCTATAATCTATTTAAAAATCATCACTGAAGTTAACAACAAAAGCTAAGAAAGAGGCTCATGGCACTCATAGCTTCTGCGAACAATTGCACAGGGGTCAGCATCACTACTGAGGATTTTTTCCACACACTCAAGATCCTTCCTAATCACAGTCCCGCGTCAATGGCACAAGTCAAAGTGAAAGGGGTGCACCCTGCAGCCACTGTTCACAAATCCACAGACTGCATCAGGTTGGAAGAGACTCTCAAGGTCATCTTGTCCAACACCCCCTGCAGTCAGCAGGCATACCTCCAACTAGATCAGGTTGCCCAGGGCCACATCAAGTCTGACCTTGAATGTCTCCAGGGATGGGGCCTCCACCACATCTCTGGACAACCTGTTCCAGTATTTCACCACTCTCATTGTAAAGAGCTTTCTCCTGACGTCAAACCTAAATCTAACTTGCGCCAGTTTCAAACCATTGCCTCTTGTTCTGTCACCACAAGCCTTCCCCAGCCTTCCTCTAGGTCCTGTTCAGATACTGAAATATAGTTGTAAGGTCTCCCCAGAGCCTTCTCTTCTCCAGGCTGAACAGCCCCAATCCTTTCAGTCGATCTTCACAGCAGAGAGCTTTCAGCTTCCTCTGGACCCACTCCAGCAGATCCATGTCTCTCCTGCCCTGGTGACCCCAGAGCTGCACAGAGCACTCTGGGTGAGGTCTCACCAGAGCAGAGTAGAGGGGCAGAATCACCTCTCTCAGCCTGCTGGCCGTGTTTATTTTGATGCAGCCCAGGATGCCATTGGCCTTCTGGGCTGCAAGTGCCCACTGCTGGCTCATGTTCCCAAAAGACAGAACACACTGCTCCCTCCTGCTTAGCTGGGTTATTCCTCAGGGTGAAAGAGGAGGAAGCAGGATTTTTAGTGCTGAAGGCCACAGTACCCAAATGCTTGCATTGGTATGGCTTGATCAGAGAGCCCTGTAAGACATCCTACCCAGTAAAATGCCCTTTCACACAGGTTGTCCCTGGAAATCTGAGCTGGGAGGGCAGCTGAGAAAGTAGGCTGTGCTCAGAAGATCCTCAAAAACCCCTGGCCATGAACAGGCAACTGAAAAAAACACAGGCTGACAAAAAGGAAGGAAAAGCAACATGTTACCACTCCTGTAAAACCTGTTGGGATCCATCCTCTGCTTTGATCCCATGTCCCCATCCAGCGCTCAGGCATGTGTGCTTCTGAGTATCTTCACTGGAGACTCAGTGCTTGCAAACAATGCTTCCTTACTCCATTCCCTCAACCTTTGGAACTTGGAGTTGAAGCTTTTTCCTTTTTTGTTTTTTTCGTTTGTTTGGGTTTTTGGTTTTTGTTTTTTAACAAAAAGCCTAGCAGATCCCAAGTTCTATTTCCATTCTTTACAATTATGCTATTAGAGCAAGTAATGTAGAGTTTTCCTTTCAGTGGTGAGATGGCGACCAGCTCCAACCTCCTTTCAGGAGGCTGGTAAAGACTGAGAAGATCTCCCCTCAGCCTCCTTTTCTCAGGGCTGAAAAACCCTATTCCCTCAGCTGCTCTTCAGATGACTGTGCTCTGGACTCTCAAGACCTGTTCTCTAGACTGTCCCAGTCCTTGAGTCAGTTCCAGTTTCAGGTTTTGATGGTGAACAGCACTGATTAGTTTACAATCCTCAGTGCTCCTCAAGAGACATGAAGGCATGTGTACACTCTGCAAAGACAACACTATTTAATACCTTCTGCAATTAGAGAGTCCCTGCTGTGCATGCAAGAGTCACGGTGTGGCATTTGCCTCGGTGCTGCACTAAAGGTACTGCAACAGTGGTTTCAAACCAGGTTTGGATGAACTGGATGAGTCCAAATATACCCATCCCTGTGAAGTGCATTTTGGGACAGCACCTGGATCAGTCACTCAAGTCTTGATTGAATCAACTGTAAATAGCTTTGGATTCACCCACGTGGAAAAAGAAGTCAGGGCAAAGACTGACGTGACCTTGATGTCTTGAGTGGAGTGGCATGGCATGAGCTCTGCTCACTGTAGGAATTTAAAAGCTGTGTAGATGTGGTGCTTAGGGACATGACTAGTGGTAACCTGGCAGTGCTTGGTTAGCAGTTGGAACTCAACAACCTTAAAAGTCTTCTCCAACCTAAAGGTTCAGTGTCTCTATGATTCTAACTATCCAAAAATACCTCAAGTGCCGCTCCTGACTTCCTTCATGCAGCACACAGAACTCATCTAGGGAGGAGCAGGTGATCATACATCAGGCTAACTGCAGGACCATGAAGTGTCTCAAGTCAGGAAGATGAATTGCTGGCTTGAGGTCCCGCAGTTGTGGAAGGTGTGTGACTGAGCAAGAACAAGCTGGAGGAAATAATCCTGAAAGGAAATGGCAAATGAAATGTTCTCCCACGCCCCCTCACCACCGCCTGGCCACACAGATGAGCTCTCCCTGGGATTTTTCTGCAGAACCAATACATGAATAGAAGGGAGGGGGGAAGAAAGCCATCTGAAACCGTTACAGCTTCACAAGAATCAATGCAAGGAGAGAAACCCATAGAGAGCAGGGAAAATAACACATTCTGCTCAGCTGCAGGATCAGAGAAGAAACATGTAATAAATAATTGAAAGTGGTTCCAAATAGCATTGAATACAATCAGTAGGAACTGGAGTGTAATAGGAACACGTCTGAGGCTTTGTGCTGCCAGAACAATGCAAATGGCCACGGGATGATAACTCATGTGGATAACCCATGACAAAACATGCCTGTGTAGACATCCAAAACCACCAAAGCTCTGCAGATGCTCAGCCAGGAAGATAAAATTGATGGGAAGAAAAGTTAACATGCGTCAGTTTGCAAGAGTGGAAGAAAATAGTATGGGTTCCCTGGAGCAACCAGAAATACAGGTTACCAAAATGAAGAAGACTCAGGAAAGGAAGAGGAGAGTGAGTACATAACACTGGATGGCTTTAAGAAGGGGCTGAGTGAGTAATGCCTCTGAGGAAACAATTTCATCACCCAGGATAGCTCCAAACTGGTCCATACTGGGCCTCTCTCACATCCAAGAGCAGAAGATGTTAAAGTTTCACCCACTGCACCATTTTCACAGAATCACAGAAACATTCAGTTTGGAAAAGACCCCCAGGATCATCAAATCCAACTGTTATCCCTGCTCCACAAAGTTCACCCTTAAACCATATCCACAAGCACCTGAGACCAAAAGGACAGACCTTCAGGCCTTTAGTTATTACACACCATCACTAGTACAAAGGGCCAAGGAAAAATATGTACCTCTCCATACTACCCATAGAGCCACAAAAAAAAATTGCTGTAGCCATCTCAGCAGCCTTCAAACATGAAAGAAACCTTTGCAGAAACTACAAGAAAAACTGGCATAGCACTGGCTTCACTCTTTTGATAATGACTCTATAAGAGATGTCCTACAGTTGTCTCATCTTCCTTGGGAGTTTATCTCAAAGCCTATGGCCCTGCTGAGTGTATTGTTTGGAAAAGCAATGTACTGTAACCATCCAGAGCAGACTGCCCAGGATCACAATGTCCAGGTGGGTTTGGAATGTCTCCAGAGAAGGAGACTCCACAACCTCTCTGGACAGCCTGTACCAGGGCTCCCAGCACCCTCACAGCAAAGAAGTTTTTCCTGTTCATATGGAACCTCTTTGGTTCCAGTTGTGACCACTGCCCCTTGTCCTGTCACTGGACACCACTGACAAGAGTCTGGTCCCATCTTCTTGCCCCTCATCCTTTATCTCTTGCTGAGCATCCATGAGATCCCCTTTCAGGCTTCTCTTCTCCAGGCATCTCAGCCTTTCCTTTTCACAGGGATGCTCCAGGCTCCTCAGCATCTTTGTTCAGTTTTTTGTTTTTCTTTCCCTCCTTATGTTCAGCAAGGACTCACTGGAATAAGCTGTTGAATTGAATGATTCTCATTTCTCTAGGTTCATCATACTCAGCCAGGTCAGGTCCAGCAGGACCATTTCACCAACCAAAGTCCACAATCCCCTGCAACCATGAATCTTCAGCGCAGCTGCTTCTGAAGTTCAAAGACTGCCAACCAACAGCTGTACAATGTTAAGCTCCTTGGCCTCTTTACTCCCACATTTAGCTTTTTGCACATGAAAATGGCAGCTGCTTTCCTGAGAGTAAATTCTGCAGTATCTTTATAGCCTTCCTCTCCTCCTTTCAGCTTCAAGTGTGATATGGATTTCTTTTTAAAAATCAGAGGAAAAAAAAAGTTTATGAATTCTAACAGCAGGCAGGCTCTCTTGGATATACTTTTTTCTCATGTTAGTAAAGCAATAGTGAGACTAAATTCAGATAATACATTGAATTTTAGGTTAATTAAGAAGAAAGAAAAAAGAAAAAGGAAAATTATTACAAGCTGCAGTATTTCTTGAAAAGCTAAAACTCCAAATCAGAGTTTACCAGAAGTTTCAGACACAAATCCACTTCCATTAGAGCAAAGCAGGGCAGAGTAATGCAACTAAAGATGTCCTGCTGGTGTGCACACCTGACAGCAAGCCTGTTCCCAACCTGAAACACACAAATTGGTTTTAGCTGACTATGTAAAAATCCTTCAGCTTATGGGACAGCCTGAAAGCTTATCCACAGTTTCCTCAAATCACAAGGAAGATCAACAAACAGAACACAGTTTCACAGCCCACTGCAGGAGACCTGGTCAGACATACAAGCTCACCTGGTTCTGTTCTGCTACAACCCTCCCTCAGACAAAACTCATTGCACATTTCAATCAGTAAATAAACAACCCCTCCCCCCCCTTTTTTTCCCCTNCACACACAAGTTCCATCCAGCTCTCCAGTTTTGCCTTCCCCTTTTGCAACCCTTTAAAAAACCCACAATAAACCCAGGTTTTTGTTGTTTTTTTTTTTTGGTTTTTACTACAACAATGTGATTGCAGCACACAAACCCAGCTTTTGAACAGTGCAGCTATATGGCCCTAAGTATCAACCAGTGCTGTACAAGGTCCTTCACAAATCATGCAACCCTCTCCCAAAAGCCCAGGAAAGCAGATGGTCATAGCTGAGCAAGGAGCCTGTATGGGGAAGCTGGGCCAACAGCTTCTCAGCTACTCAGACAAGAAACTCCATGACCAAGTTCAGCTCCCCAGAAGAGTATTTGACTCAAAATCATAGATCCATAGAATTATTTTGGTTGAAAGAGACCTTTAAGATCATCAAGTCCAACCATTATCTAACTCTACCAAGTCTGGCGCTAAACCATGACCCTCAGACCTCTTTGCCTCTTTTAAACACCTCTAGGTCTTTCCTCAGCCTCCTTTTCTCCAAGCTAAACAACTTCAAATTCCTTAACTGCTCCTCACAAGACCTTTTCTCCAGACCCTTCACCAGCCTTGTTGCCTCCCTTCTCTGGACCCACTCCAGCACCTCTGTGTCTTTCTTGGAATGAGGACCCGAAAACTGGAGCACTGGGTGTAGTCTCACCAGTGCTGAGTACAGGGTAACAGTCACTGCTCTGGTCCTGCTGGTATAATAATAAATAATGTAGCTATAAATGCTGGTATTCTTTATAGCACCCATAAATCACATATTGCCAGACAATTGATCAGCACAGCCTCATGAAAATCAGTTTTCAGAGCAATGTGCACCAAACCCACCATAAATCCTTCCTCAGTCAGCATCGCAGTGTTTTTCCACCCTCATGTTACATGCAAATCCTGCTCAATGGAATTATGATGCTGCAGCTGAGAACTTACCAATTATACTTTTAAAAGACTTTTAAAAGGTGCCTACATTCCACTGCAACAACAAAAAAAGTCATTAGGCTAGAGACAGCATAAAAGCCATCAACCTCCGAAGCTAATAAGAGGATTCTTCTCTCTCTCATTTCTCTTGGATTGCATTTTTTTTCTAATAAAAAAAAAATACATGACGAATAGCCACTGTTTTGTCATCTACGGTGAATCATCCAATGCATATGTCAGTGCTCATAAATAAACTGTACTTCCATCAGGGCAAAATTAAGATTCTTGAAACTCCAAAAAACTAAATCCAGAATGCTATCATGAGAGCCTGAAGCTAAAAAAGTCTAAGGACAGAGACAGTATTTGTGGTTTGTAAAGGCTTTGTGAAGAACAACATGGAGAGATGTTGGGCATGCAAAGGCCTTCATAGCGGCATGGTAAGTACCAGCACCAACAGGGAGAGTCCCTTGCATAAAACCATAGAATGTTTTAGCTTTAAAGGTCAACCTCTTGCAGGCAGCGGAGACATCTGTGACTACAGTCCCAAACAACTTGAGCTGAAATGGTTTCAGGGATTGTGCATCTACCACATCCCTGGGCAACCAGCACCAGTGCTTCACCACCCTCAACATGAAAAAAATTATCCCTCCCATCTAGCCTAAATCTCCCTCTTTTAGTCTGAAACCATCACTCCTTGTCCTGTCACAACAGGATCTGGTAAAACATCTGTCTCCAGCTTTTTTATCAGCCCCTTTAAGTACTGAAAGGCCACAAGAACCTGAAGTCTTCTCTTTTCCAGGTTAAACAACCTTTCAGCCTGGTCTCACAGCAGAGGTGTTCCAACCCTCCCATCATTGCTGTGGCCTCCTCTGGCCCTGCTCCAGCAGGTTAACCTCTCCCTGTGATGAGGACTCCAGAGCTCGACACAGGACTGTAATGACTGTTATCTGTTTGGAAGAGTGACAAGTCTTAAAACACAGTGAAATAAAAGCCAAACATTTCTCAGTTATCCTTTTCTTTTTCTCTTCCATTTACTAAAACAGAAACGAAGTCCAACTGCTCAAGTTAACCAACTAGAATGAGGAAACTAAGCAGCAAGAAGCAATTTTCATAAGGAAATAGGTGAAACAAACTTTGTGTTACCAATGCCATCCCACCTCTTCACAGTGGGGAATTTATCAGCTGTCTGCTCAAATGGAAGAAACCCTCTCAAGTCCCCCAGAACTGAGGAAGGAGAGAAATGCCATGGTAATAGGGAAGGAGGGAAGAAGTTACTTAGCAACTCTCTTAGGTGAAAGAAATTCAAATTATAAGGGTGAAGGAAATAAACATAGAAACTTTGTTTTCTACAAAGTCCTCACCTAACATCAGTCACAACTTTTGGATAATATCTGAAGGACCAAGTCACCCTGTGCCAGCCACCAACAGCTACCCCATGAAGAAACAAACCAGTAAAAAAAAAAAAAAAAAAAGGGGAAAGATGCCTTGAACACCTTCAGGCTCAATACTAAAGACACACAAAGCAGTCATTTGGATTTCATTACCCCAAAAGCCAATGATTCCCTGCAAATATCCAAAAAATGAGTTTCTGAGCAAGCACCAAAGATCAAACTTTATATGCAGCCAAGATACAAAAGCAGAAGCATCAATTCCTCTGGTTTCTGCCAGCCAGCACACACAGATGGTCCCAGCTGGAACGGAAGCCACAGCCCTATCAGCTTGGTTTATCCTCTCTTTTCAGGCAAGAAAAGGATTTTATGCAGGTCTCTGGATTCAAAGGACCAATTATAATGTTAAGCTAAAATGTGACAAGAGGAATGAGGCAGATGCTCATGCAATCTGGGATTTAAAGCTGGGCTTACCTATGGCTTCATAACTTCACTCTGGGCAACCCATTGCAAACAAGCCTTTCCGTAGACATAATGGTTTTAAAAAAACAGAAGTATTGATTTTTGCTATTATTTGACACAGAAGATCAATCTGCATGTGACCAGTGCATTTCAGCCTGTAACACAACTGATAAAAGAGTAATGGAACATTAATCTTCATTTAATGTTGCTTAAGTGCTTTATTAAGGAAAATAAAAATAGAATATTTGATTTTATATAAGCTGGAGTACAGATTCAGAGGAGGATGTTAACAGATCTCTCACTTATGTACAAGAACCAGGTCTGGTATTTCAGAGCTCATCAGACTTTTTCAGGAAGAGAGGAGCAGGTAATCTGATTTTTACATTATAAACTCGAGCACTTTCGTATTTTCACTGGAGCACTCTGCTTTCTTTAGTGGTTTACAAGCGAAAAGCCAGCCCAAGCTGGCCGTCTCCCCCTGAGCCCCAAGGATTTCACTCCTGCGAGCGACCACGCACCCTTGCAGAATACCAATGACATGGGATGGCACGCCTGGGAATCAAAACAAGGGGCTCCAAAGCAGGCCAGCAGATTGCAGGCAGGAACCTCACCTTCAGCAGGAACAAATCCTGTTTGCTTTTGCATATTGAAGTGAAGGCATAAAACAAATTCACCTCCCTGACTGCTTCTCACCTGCTGTGCAGCTGGTAGCTAATTGGAATATTACAGACGGTGTTTGAGGTATGAAGCATGCCCATGACATCCTCCTACTCCTCAGTTTGGAAAAACATTAAATGTTTGTCTTGCTCAAAATTTAGCAGGGAAAGATATTGCATTTTCCATCCAAGTCAGCTACAGGAAGGAGTAGGAAATGCTTTGAAGTTATGTTGAAAACTAGGAATCCATCAGACTTACAAGTTGTTTGACATCAGAACTAATCATAGTGTTTGAAAACAACTAGAGAAGTCATAAAAAAATTAACCTGGCTTCAGTCACAGAAGTCACAGTATCCCAGGATGGCAGGGGTTGGAAGTGACCTCTGGAGATCATCCAGTCCAAGCCCCTGCTAAAGCAGGGTCACCCACAGCAGGCTGCCCAGGATCACAATGTCCAGGTGGGTTTGGACTCTTCAGAGAACACTTCACAAACTCTCTGGGCAGCCTGCTCAAGGACCCCAGTACCCTCACACCAAAGTTTTCCCTTCTGTTCAGATGGGACCTCCTGGGTTCCAGTTTGTGCCCAATGCCCCTTGTCCTGTCACTGGGCACTACTGAAAAGAGTTTAGCACTGGCCTTTAGATACTCATAAGCACTAATAAGATCCCCTCTCAATTGTCTCCAGACTAAACAGACCCTGGTCTCACAGCCTTTCCTCATTAGAGAGATGCTTCAGGCCCTTCAGCATTGTCACAGCCTCCCCTGAACTCTCTCCAGTAGTTTCTTGTCTCTCTCAAGTATTGTGCTTGGTTTCTTTGGGTAAAGAAAATGTCACTGTTATTTGAACCTTCAAAAGCCACCAATGGCATCTTAAAGGGACTTTACACTAGAACCCTGGCAAGTGGTTTGGAAGAAACCTTAGGAAGTCGCCCAGTCTGCCACAGGGAAAAGATGAAGGGAGAGAAGGAAACCTTCACAAGGGCAAATTTATCCTCAAAAGGCTCCACTGAATGTCAGCACAGGAGAACAACTCCTACAGGAATGTTTCGGAGCAAGAGCCTAACTTATGAGAGCTCAGCAGCCCCACAGCCTCTCTGCTTTCAATTAGTCCTCACTCATTAATTCCCTTCCAGTCACATAGCAATAAACTTCAGTACTTGAAAACCCCCCCAAACACCACATGAGCATTCTTCATAAACACAGAGATGGGCTAAATCACACGTCCAGAAAACAGAGGCTAGGGATAAGCTATCCATGACGAGTGGCATTAACCTATGCAAATTCACCAACACGAGAAAAAAATGGAAAATCCCAAAGGGCCAGAGAAAAGCCACTCAATTAATCTGCCTGAAAGTAGAATAAACTTACCTTGACAGGCACAAGGTAACAGATTAGAAGGAATACTATACAGCTGTGACCTGGGCTTTACTGTAGACAGCTCAATGACAACATCTTTTGGGACTCAGAAAGCACTACTGAAATTGTGACAGAGAATAACACATAAAGGTTTGGCAGCACCAGAAATCCTTAATTTCTTGCCTTCATTTCATTATTTACCACACAACATTCTGCACAGAAAGACCAAAAAAAAAAAAAACCAAACAAAAACCACTAAATCAAAATAACAGAAATATTAATAGATATTTCTACAGCAAGATGAGATATAAAAAGATACTTCTTTTGGGGGAGGAGGGAGCAGGATGGTATCTCACAACCACCCTCACATGTGCTTTGTTTATACACAGGGACATTCAACTGGTCTTACTTCCAGAAGGTTTCAGTTTGATAGTCTGTGATTCAGCTGTTCTCTCACAACTGGTGCAAACTCTTCTTGAAGGCACAACATCACTTCATAGCAAGTTTTACTCAGTAGAAAACACTTGGAAGAGCTGTCATGATGTGGCATAATAATATGCAAGAGAGTTCTTGCATATTATGCCTGTCTCTTGTATAATCTTTGATGAGTGCCTTGTTGCTGTGCACAGTTAGTAGACTCCTGAGCTGCAGGTCCCGTTCCATAGCTTCTGCAGAGCACGATACAGAATAACAGACTGGTTTGAGTTGGAACACACCTTGAAAGGTCATTGAGCATAACTGCCCTGCAGTCAGCAGGGCCATGTGCGACTAGAGCAGGTTGCTCACAGCTCCAGATAACCTGATCTAGAACGGTTTCAGGGATGAGGCTTCTACTGCCTCTCTGGGCAATGTGGGACAGTGACTCACCACTCACAATATAAAAAGATTCTTTCCTGTGTCTCACCTAAATCTCCCTCCTTTAATTTGAAACCATCATCCCCTGTCCTGTCACAACAGGTCTATCCCCAGCTTTCTGACCCCTTTCAGCACTGATAGGCCACAAGATCTCCCTGGAATCTTCTCCAGGCTGAACAACCTCAACTCTCTGTCTGACCTCACAGCAGAGAGCTTCCAGCCCTCCCATCATCACTGTGGCTCTCTGGCTCCAGACCAACAGGTCCATGTGTGCTGTGCTGAGGACTCCAGCACTGCAGGTGGGGTCTCAGCAGAGTGGAGCAGAGGAGCAGAATCCCCTCCCTTGACCTGCTGGCCATGATGCTGGTGATGCAACCCTGGAATACAGCTGGCTTCTGGGCTGCTCTATCTCGCTTACCAAGATTAACTTTTCATGCTGAACATGACAGACACCGTATGCATATTGAGATGCATTCCAGAAGAAGGATGAATCTGTACTCATTGACTATTATGCAGTCAGCTTATGCTACTAGACAGCTCCTTGCTAACATCCCTTCATTAAGTCTTCAGTTCAATGCTAAGCTTCCCATTCCACAAGTTGCCCTGTCAATAGATGATTTCCCTGTAAATAGGCATCATATTTTGTACAAGGAGGCTCAAATAAAAAAAAAACAGAGGAAGGAGAACAGAAAAACAGTTCTGACTCCTACATATTTATCCAGTTTCCCTAGCCTGAAGGCAATATGCCCTTCTCCCTTAGATCACTTTCTATTGGTCCCACACCCCTAGTCCATACTTTTTCACTTATCTCACAGTAAGAGTTTATTGAATTCTCTGTTTTCAAAGTGTATTTTGTACTGGCTTTTTAACCTAGAAAGGCTCTGGAGAAGACTCTAGTTCAGGGGGTGTTTCTTCCCCTCAACTGGTTGCTAGAGGTAAGAGCATGGCCATCCTCGGTATCCCTAAACACCTCCACAGCATGTTTCAGAAAGAAAAAATTCTAACTTCCACATCCCCGAAGTAAACTAAGTAAATCTGTGCATGAGCAAGTGAGCAGAAGCTGTGCTAGAGACTACCACGCTCCACACTGCAGGGTGCAACAACACAGTTTCCACAGTGTATTTTCAGGCATTTCTGAACATGTATTTGTGCTCTCCTTCACATCCTGCCCATTGACATGAAAGTGCTACAAAAGTGTATGAGCATGTATTTCTGTATATGATAATGCAGAACCACAGGCTGGTTTGGGTTGCAGTGCACCTTTTAAGGTCATCTAGTCCAATCCTCCTGCAGTCAGCAGGGACGTCTTCAACTAAATCTGGTTGTTCACAGCCCTAAACAACCTGACCTGGAATGGTTCCAGGAATGAGACATCTACCATCTATCTCCCTGGGTAACCACCGTTAATATAGAAGGGAGAAATTTTTCATCTCACTCAGTGCTTCCTCTTTTAGTTTCAAACCCTCATCTCTTGTTCTGCCACAACAGGCACTGCTAAAAATCCTGTCCTCAGCTTTCTGACCATGCCCTTTAAGCACTGAAAAGCAACCAGAAGGTCTCCCTGGAGCCTTCTGTTTTGCAGAGTGAACCTCAACTCTCTCAGCCTGACCTCACAGCAGAGAGCTTTCAGCTTCCAGATCCACGTCGCTCCAGAGCAGGCCCGAGCACTGCAGGTGGGGTCTCAGCAGAGCCAAGCAGAGGGGTGGAATACCCTCCCTCAATCTGATAAATACATGGGCCTATACACACACACAGCCTATAAAGCCAAACACATTATTTAAAAGGTACAAAATCACAGATCTTGTTATTTCAAAACCAAGATTATTAAAAATGCCTGTCCTTACCTCCTCATCTCATGCTGTTAGGCTCTCCCAGCTCAAACAGATTCAACAACACTCTGTCCCAGAGCATCTGCCAGTTGGATTTGAGGACAGAAAATATCTCTTGTCCTCTTAAACATTAAAATTGCTTTCCAGAGTTCTCTTAAGGCAAGCTTGAAAATACTTTTTTAATGTTATTTATCCTAAGGCTGTTGTTCAAAATAATTTTCAAAATTGTTGCCAATGCTTTCTATAATTATAAAAGCCCACTAAATTACATCTTTAAATTAAATCTTCAGTGACCGTGATTAATATTAATCCAGCTGAGCCCTTCTGCCACAAATAATAATACTGTGTGGCACTTCTGGATGAGACTAAGTAGGGTATTCTGTTACTCTGCAGCTTTCTGAGAAGATTGTGAAGAAATGCTTGCAGGTTAGGGAAGAAGGGGAGGAAGAGTCCATCACCTTTGCAACATGTGCAGATCAAACTCCTTGACCCATGGGAGTCGCCACAACCCAAGATAAATTTTCAGTAAGCCTGAGGAACTTTTATTTTCAACAGAAACAACCCAAGCCTGCAAATCTATGTAATTTCTTCTGGATGCCAAGCAACAGTCATCTCAGCTGAGTTGTGTTCTGATGGGTTAAGGAAAAGCCATGAATTCACATCACGAAGTCTACATGCAGAGAAACGTAAGGTAAAGAATGCTATAGGAAATTTCGGCTACTACTAAATCCCTTATCTAACTGTGGCCTTTTACTGCTAGAGCTTCACAATACAGTGGATAAAAAAGTATAAAAAAAATAAAACTGTCTGCTTGTGTTGTTCATAACTATTATCTATCCTACCCCCTGAAGAAAATAAACACTTACTACTACCAAACCAGCAGAATAGTTCAACTTAGATTAATTTTTTAAATATGGAATTAAAGGGTTTTCCTTGCCTGGTTTTACCCATTTTAAATTTTTCTCTCATCTGCTAAGCAAAATCTTCTTTTCTTGTTCTAGGTAACAAAAGAGATGAGAATTTTGATGGAAAGTTTCCATGCGATTTCTCTCTGCACCTAAAAATATGTCTCTGAGCGCACATATCTTAAAATCTTTATTTTCTTTGCTTTGGTCTCTACCAACAACAGCTGTTCTGAAAGGTGAAGAAACAGTCACGAAAGACCTCCATGATTCTTACCTGCAGACAGGAGCAGCAGCTGCTCAGATTACAAGCAGTTGGGTTTTAACAACTACAAATCTCCAAGTAACTTCACAGAAGCATGGAATGATAGGAGTTGGAAGGGATCTCTGGAGATCATCAAGTCCACCCCTCCTGCCAGAGCAGATTCACCTACTGCAGGTTGCAAAGGAGGGCATCCAGTTGAGTTTTCAATGACTCCATAGATGAAGACTCTGCAATTTCTCTGTGCAGCCTGTTCCATCACTCTACCACCCTTGAAGTAAAGAAGTTCCTCCTCATGTTGCCTCATTTCTTTGGGTACAGTACCAATGAATGTCTAACACAGAATGCTGAATTGAGGAAGTACAATAAAGATCAACCATACCACTGAATGAGATCAGCTTCAAACAGTGACCTCCTGTGCTAATCAAACCCTAGCTTGTCTCCCACACAGTCTTCTGAGGAGAGGTCAGATTGGGATCACAGCTCTGCACCAACTGACCACATCCACCCCACTTCTGAAGCTCTTGAAAACAGCAGATGATGTTTTTGATAATCCTTTGAGACAGTTCCTTTTTTTTTTTTNTGCTATTTTAGCATTTGGGTTTACATTTAAAATAGCTCTGGCTTGAGAGAAAGCTTCTCCCAAGCCACAGCTCACTGGACAGCCAAACCCTGATTCTGTTCAGCATGCTTCCTGCAGTGCTCATGATTGTCACCAGAAGAGATGCTACAAGGATGATACAGCATTTCCACTATAAATAACAATTTGAGTTGTGTAAATGGCTGATACAAATCCATCCTCCTCTTACATATGGATGTTGTTGGCTTAAAAAAGTCTGTTGACCTTGTAAAAATCACAACTCTTCCAAAACAACGTGGGCAACAGAATAATTCCAGTAAGACTTAAGGATTTCCCTCACAAAGAACATCATTATGATAGGCAAAAACATTGTGAATTTTTGACCAGAGGTGAAGAACACCCCTGCCTCCACTAGACAGCATCCAAGCCAACCCTGTGACATGAGACACATTCCCTTGCAATGCCACCCAACTGTGTTTGACCAGCACTGACCCCTAGAAACAGCTGCATCATAAATCCTTGGTGCTAAGAAAGTTGCTTCAACGCTTACCTCTGTTTGCAGGTGACAGCCTGGATCATCAAAGAGATGAGTTTTATCTTCTTGAGCAACTAAACAACAAAAGGTTAGAGGATGACCCCATAGAAAGCAGCTCTGTGGATGGACCTGGGCATCCTGCTCTAAAGTTCACCATAAGCCAGCAATGTAGTCTCATGGCTAAGAAGACAAATGGTCTCCTGAGGTGCACTAAGATGACTGTGACCGGGAGGTCAAGTGAGGCTCTTCTTTTCCTGCTCTGCACTAGTAAGGCAACATGTGGGGTACTGGGTCCAGTTCTGGGCTCCCCAGTTAAATAGAGACAGGGAACTACTGGAGACAGTCCAGTGGAAGCTACGAAGGTGCTGAGGAGACTGAAGAACCCCTGTGAAGGGGAAAGGCTGAGAGAGCTGGGGCTGCTTATAGCCAGGAGAAGAGCAGCCTGAGAGGAAATATGATCAATGCTCAGCAAGAGCTAAAGGGCAGAGGGCAAGGTGGGATGGGGCCAGACTCTTCAGTAGTATCCAGCGACGGAACAAACTGGAACCCAGCAGGTTCAACATAAACAGGAGGAGAAAATTCTTTTCTGTGAAGGTGCTGAAGCCCTGGAGCAGGCTGCCCAGAGAGATTGTAGAGTCTCATGCTCTGCAGAGATTCCAAACCCACCTGGACACTGTGATCCTGGGCAGGCTTCCATGAATGTCCCTGCTTTAGCAAACGGGGTGGACAGGATGATCCCCAAAGGTCCCCTTCCAACCTCAGCCATGCAGGGATTCTGTGAAATAACTCTTCTCTGTGTTCCAGAGGAATGCTGAAACCCATTTGAAACAGCTTGTGCAAACCAGTGTGGAGGGGATCACACATGCAGAGTAGGATTAGGAGCAATATTACTCCTACACATCTCTCCTCCCATGAAAACATGGTTACTCTGTGCATTCTTAAGAGCCCAAAAATTTGCCATGCAAAAATGGAAATCTCTACTAATCCCTTGGATCAAAGAAAAGCTCAAAGCTTTAGGGATTTGCCTATCCTAGGAATGATATTCTTACAGAATTGGATCCACGTTAGACCCCTTTGCTTATGCCTTCCTTTAAATGGCATGGTTAAAAAAAAGAAAAGCACTCTAGGTCTATCCTTTAGAATGGCAACATGCTGCATTTGAAATCGGATGTTCTTACACAGATTATATAATTAGTGCTTGGACAAAAAGATCAAGAACAATTTGTAGCTTTTTTATCGTGTAAGTGCAGATAAAATTTAAGAAACACAAAAAAAAGAAGCCTACTTCTACTATAGTAGAAGTTTTTTTGGGGCAAAAGTGCCATGTCCTGCTCAGCTTGTAACATCTGAAGTATTCTGGAAGGTTGGGGAGCATCAGTTAAAGGTGTTAATGCTACTGTGATATAAACGGTAAGCCAAAATTAATTTCATTTTAGCAGAATAAGTAAATTGCATTTTAACACTGTGTCTTAAAAATTGCTACCTATCAGGAGGCCTTGAGTGACCTGTTCTAGTGGGAGATGTCTCTGCCTACATAAGGAGGTTGTTACATGATTATCTTTGAGGTCACTTCCAAGCTAAACCATTCTATAATACTATGATCAGACATGTCAATAGCAGTTTACTCATTGGACTTCAGAATCTCTTACGAGCCACTGATGTGTAAGGAGTCAAGGGTTAGGGCTGGGCTGGCTACTAAAAGAATGACAAATGCTCCCTAGCATCCACTCTCCCTTCCCACAGGAGAAGAAAGGGAATAAGTAGAAGATATTTATAAACTGGAAAACAAAAATACTTTAATGAAAATAGTAAAATGAATTATAGACAAATATACACAAACCCAGTATCATAGAATCATAGAATCATAGAATGGTTTAGGTCGGAAGAGACCTCAAAGATCATCCAGTTCCAACCCCCCTGTGCCATAGGCAGGGACACCTCCCACTAGATCAGGTCACTCAAGACCTCATCCAGCCTGGCCTTCAACACCTCCAGGGAGGGAGCAGCCACAACCTCCCTAGACAACCTGCTCCAGTGCCTTGCCACCCTCACTGTGAAGAACTTTCTCCTCACATCCCATTTAAATCTCCCCTCTGCCAGTTTGAACCCATTGAAACCCAACCACCCTGACGGTAAATATTCACCATCACTACTAACACTGCGGCAGAACTCCCAGACTGAACTCAGTGGCAGACTGAAACGAGATTTAGGAGCTGGATCTGGAGCTTCAGGAACTCTCGGTTCAGGATCAAAGGTGGAATGGACAGAGTCATCCTTCGATGCTGGCCATCAAATAAGAGAAAGAAAAGGAGTCAATCCTGATGATCCCTCAAGTTTTATACTGAATATGACTGAAGGGATAGAATCCCTTGTTGGTCAGTTTAATGTCACCTGTCCTGCCCTCTCCTCCCTGCGGGTGTGAACTTTTGCTCTGCACCCCCACAAAGTACACACAATTTAGCAGTGGCCTTGGTGTGCAGCCCAGCTCTTGGCAGGAACTCTCTCCCATCAGCTTCTCCTTGTTAAAAGCAGCCACTGTCTGTGCAAATCTGCCTTGAACTTCAAACAGTGCCAGCAATGAGCAGAGATTGAGCTGAGAAGTCAGATTCTGAACAGAATTAGTGCTGGTCTAGTTCAAACCAGGACAGGAGTGCAACCTTTTAATGTAGTAAGAAAGCACTTCTACTGCAAGTAACAGTGATTTCAGACCTGATATAGTAAGCTGTGACTCTGCAAAGATTACAAGTTACAGAATCAGAGTGCTTGGGAAAGACATTTAAAATCATCCAGTCCAACTATTCTCTAACTCTACCGAGTCTGGTGCTAAACCATGTCCCTCAGCACCACATTTTGTGTCTTTTAAACACCTCCAGGGGTAAGGATTCAACCACCTGCCTGGAACCAAGCCCTTTATATAACTGCAACTGCATATGAGGCATGTCAGAATTTTTCAGCCCTTTTAAAATTTGTATTTCAGAAAACAACAACGAAACTAAACAAAGAAAACACCAAACCAACAGAAACCAAACAAAACCAGCCCTCCTCTCCTCTACAAAAGAGCCATAACATCAACTGCAGAGCCAGAGGCGCTCAAGTTGTGAGAAGTAAACATGTAACAGGAAGGCAGCCCAGAGAATAAAAGCTCTGCACAGACAATGATAAATTGAAATTGCAAATTAAATGCCTTCTCCAGGTCCTGAAGCTACCTCAAAAGCTGGGGTATGAGCCCATTGAGGAACTCCGATGGTGGCATTTGGATTCTAGGCACAAGCAGGAAGGGTTTGCTGCCAGTACTAATGGGGTTTGACGAACAAAAGCAGAGGGAAGAAAATACTATTAACTTCCCAACTTTTAAAGAAAAATAATTTGGATGTTGAATATTTCCATTATCCCAAATGCTCAGGGAAGTACAAGCTTCAGATTCCCTTGAAAATGTAAGCCTTGAAGTACGGCAGGTTCTACAATTCAGATAACAGCCTATTAATCTACTTAATAGCTTCTTAAATATTTATTCAGCAAATGAAACAGTAAGAAATAGAAAATCAACTTCGCTTTTCTCACACTTCTAAAGTAAATTCAGAATTATCACAGAATCACAGGACTGTTGGGGTTGGAAGAGACCTTAGAGACCATTATGTCCAACCGCTCATCTAGAGCTCACAAGCCCATCACTACCACTAAACCATGTCACTCCCCAACACATCCACGCATCTTTTACGTCCCTCCAGGGATGGTGTCGCCACCACCTCCCTGGGCAGCCTGTTCCACAGCCTGAGAACTCTTACCATTAATTTTTTTTTTTTCCCTAAATGTGGTAGTTTGAAGGGTCCCAAGCGCCCCTTAAACATAGCCATAGAGACATATGCACATCCCAGGGGGATGGAGCTGCTCATCCCAGAATATCATAGCATTGTTATTCGATTCCCTTTCTGGTATCACAGCTTAAACGATAGTGTTGGCTGCACTTCTCCCCCTTCTCATGCCTGCCTCTCTCCACGTCACTTCTCTTACCTTATGGCCACTGAGACCTTGTAGGACCAGCAGTGGGGGAGGGATTTTGGCCTACCTTACAGGCCAACTGGGGGGGTGGAAGGGGTGGAGCATTCTAGAAGCCCAATTTGGGTCTACTGGATTTTACATTTAATTCTCCTGATTGCCTCATATATATAAATAGAAATTCTCTCTAAACTTCCAATCGGTGTCCAGTGTCCTCATTCTTACCCTGAAAAGGGGTAAGAGTCAATTCTGATCTCCAGAACTGGGTATGCTCCTGGCCCAAACTGGAACAGAATTCTAACTGGTGCCCAAGGTGGGGCACGAAGCCACGACCCTTAGATTAAGAGTCTCATGCTTTACCGACTGAGCTGCCTGCATTCTCCACCATCATTCTGTCATCGTTTTTTTGTGCAACAGCACAACAGACCGAGGTTATTCTACTTTACTCTTTTTTTCTAAGGACAAAAAGGGCAGTAAAATAATAACGCTCTTGCTGAATTGGAGATGAAAATACAGAAAAGTTGTATTTAAAGATGTGCTGGAAAATATATGGCACACATGAATCCTTAACACCTCATACAGGTACAGGATACATGAGAATTCCTCCAAAACCTGCAGTACTGTGTACAGTTCTGGAGCCCCCAGCACAAGAAGGACATGGAACTGTTGGAGAGAGTCCAGAGGAGGGCCACGAAGAAGCTCAGAGGGCTGGAGCAGCTCTGCTATGAGGACAGGCTGAGAGAGTTGGGGCTCTGCAGCCTGGAGAAGAGAAGGCTTTGAGGAGACCTTGTAGTGGCCTTCCAGTATCTGAAAGGAGCCTACAGGAAGGCTGAGGGAGGGACTATACACAAGGTCTTGTAATGACAGGACGAGGGGGAATGGTTTAAACTGGCAGAGGGGAGATTTAAACGGGATGTTAGGAAGAAGTTCTTTACAGTGAGGGTGGTGAGACACTGGCACAGGTTGCCCAGGGAGGTTGTGGATTCTCCCTCCCTAGAGGTGTTCAAGGCCAGGTTGGAGGAGGCCCTGAGCGACCTGATCTAGTGGGAGGTGTCCCTGCCTGTGGCAGGGGTTGGAACTGGATGATCTTTGAGGTCCTTTCCAACCTAAACCATCCTATGACTCCCCCCAACCAACCAACCAAACAAAAAAAACCACACCAAAAGCCCAGTGCTCATTTTCTCCCATCCCCATTGTCTCCCATCTAGGCCCTAAACAGGCCAAAATTCACTGCAGGCCGCAGCCTGCAGTGGCCTATGGGGGTACCTCCTACATGGCTACTTAGTTACCCAGGTATGATCCCTCTGGAGAAGCTGGAGAGGCAGGGAGAAAAAAAGAGTGAATTGACCTTGCTGCTTACTTTTGGAGTGTTTGCAGGATGATGGGATTGAATAACGTAATTACAATACCTGGGGGTGACCAGCCTGTGCCCTGGGACGGATCTTGGTTTCTAGTTTGCTTAGGGACTCTGGAATAACCTGGAACCCCTCAAACCAATCTGAACCCTCCTCAGCACAACTTGAGGTCATTTCCTTTTGTCCTGTCGCTTGTTGCAAGTGAGAAGAGACTGACCCCCACCTCACGCCAACCTCCTTTGAGGAAGTTACAGTCTAGACTACATAAATTATAACCTAGACTACACAAACTCCCATTATTGTGTATTTGTTCACCTGCTCAAGGATTACCTGAGATTTTTGCCTCATCCAAAACCTTGCTGTAACAACAAATTCATATCCAGAAACTTCAAATACTCACACACACTCTTCAGCATTCAGACTCAACAGGAACCTTCTGTAGGGCTTCCTTTTTGACAGAAGTGTTTGAATTCTTAGGAGGAGGCAACCAACATGCTCACTGAAGTGGCAGTCCCCTCGGGAAAACATTCAAATGAGCTCCTCTGTTAAACAAAGAAATCTATCTGCCCGCAGTTGTTTAACATGCACTTGAGTTCCTTTTACAACAGGGCATCCATCAGTGTTTAGAAAGAGCATGTTCCCATGCTGCTCAATTACCTTCTTGCTAAAGAGAAATCAGACCTCTGAAATGCAGGTTAAGCACCTTCATGTACAAAAGCAGTATAAGAAGATATTTAGGACACCACTCAGATCATTAATGTCAATATTGGACTCATATATAGTCTGCAAGCATGGAATTCATAGAAGAAAAATGACCGTAGGCTGCAAAAGCCTGATTAAAAATGGATGCTATTCTAATGCAGCATTATTAAAGTCCAAGTGAGGAAAAAGCCTCACCAATCTTAACTCTGTAGTCTGCTTTTTACTCATTTTAAAGCATTTAATGGCTGGGTACTCCTGCACCCAGGATGACCTGCAGTAAAGACAGGCTCATGCATCGCTGGCAGGACCCACAAAGGCATCCTGGCTCTCCTCTCTTTTGCTCTAGAAACATAAAGCAGGTTTGGCCAAGACCTTTTTCAAAACTATGAGGACGGCTCCTCTACAGAAAGGTGGGGAAACCTCTTCTTCCATTTCTTACCAATTTGTCATCCCCTTACATATTTTTTTAAACCAATGGGTTCAGTTTCATGAGATGTAAGTGTCTCCAGATGATGCAGAAATGTCCATTCAGGTCATGATGACACATTTATCAGCCTGCCCTAGGAATCCTAATACCAGAATGGTTGGGATCATGGATTTATGCTCTGAGTGTCCTGTCCCTCACATAAACAACAATCATTACACTATGAGCTGTCTGCACAGCTGGAACTGTGACCATCAAACTCACAGTGTAGAAGCACCAAGGAGTAATGGATCAGGAAAACTGCATCCAGGGCTGTGACAGAGCAAAGCAGAAAATGACAGGGGAAAAAACATTTAGCAACTAGGAAATCTGCTCTTCCACGGGTCAGGAAGAGAAAGGCAGTGCCATTTTCACAGAGTACAATCAGGGGTGGGGGGGAGGGAGGAGAGGAAGTTATTTTGATTCAAAGGGGAAAGAAGCCGATAAAGTCAATTATCACTGCTTTGATAATCTTTCAGTCCCAAAAAGCAAATTTTTCCCTTTGAGTGTGCATGTGTTTTCTTTAGAATAAAGAAAAAAACCTCTCTGTTAAATAAAAAATTCATATATAAAAATATATATATATGTGTGTGTGTGTGCGTACATATATATGACTCTCAGCCTTTACTATCAGCCCCTCATGAAAAGCAGCATCCTGTGTAATTCAAGCGCACTGGCAGCAAGAGATTTCATGCCAGTAGTACAGACAGCAATTGGCAAAGCACTGCCAGGCAGGTCAGTGATAACTGAAATTAAACAAGCTCCTCCACTAGCCTCTCCGCAGATGTGCAGGACAGCACACTAGGTGCTGCAGTACTCAGTCCCAGAAGGACTGACATTCACACCATTATTAAGAAAGCAACTGAGAACTATGTGCAGTCAAGGCTACATTCACAGATGTCTGCAGAAACAGGATCTCCAGTGTTTGCTTCATTCTTGTGCTTGAAAGGAGGAGTTTCAGATGACAGAAGAGCAAAAGAGACTGACATTAGGAAGCAAGAATTTGCTGGGGAATAATTTAAATGAGAAACTGCTAATTAAATATACAAAGTACTTCCAGAAGCAGCCACAGATAGATAAAACTGGTGTTAACTATTGTGAATGCAGAGAATAAATACATATCTACCTTCCAAACTGTGATCTGACTTTCTAATCTCTTGTCTACAGATTTTGGATACATCTTTTACTTAAATACTTGTTCTGTGAAGGATGTCTTTGCAAGACTAAGACAAGAAGTAAATATTTCAGTGTTTAGAAAAGAGGAAAATTGTTTGTTGTTCTAAGTTTTCTTTAATTCCTCTGAACACAGAAAACAGCTTCTTGCTCCTCTTTATATTAAAGGATTTACCAATGTGAAAGCAAATAGAGCTGCTTGTTACCAAGCAGGCAGCAGAGAGCTGTGACAAGCTCTAAACCATTTCTAGGCACAATTCACAGGGTTGCAGATAAGACAAGCAAAAGGAGGAGTTTGAAGCAGCTCATGTAGGAGAGGAGAGAGAGCTGCATGAAATTTCATTATTACTGAAATATCTGTAGTATGTAGGAGTAGCATGGGAAAGAATCCCACTGTGCTGGACACTGTGTAAACACTCAGCAAGAGCAGGCTCCACCAAAAAGCCTATCATTGAAGTATAAAACAGAAGATAAACAAACACTAGCACAAGGTCAAACAGAAAACAATTTGCATTTCCCACTAAAACTAATTTTATTTCTGTTGAACCCACCAGAAAACTCAAAAACTCAGAACACACACCATGGCTGTCTACCATTCAGTCCTTGTTTCAGGCATCAGGACCGCTGTACAAGAAGATAAAGAGGTTATCACCCTGGGGATGGTGAGGCTACCACAATT
This sequence comes from Psilopogon haemacephalus, assembly GCA_013396835.1. Lineage (NCBI taxonomy): Eukaryota > Metazoa > Chordata > Aves > Piciformes > Megalaimidae > Psilopogon > Psilopogon haemacephalus. Next base: position 428,922 of record VWZI01009160.1, read on the forward strand.
CCTGTATTACATACAGGCAAACAGACAACTCAACATAACTGCAGCAGGTTCCAGACTAAAATAGAGCAGCCTTCAGCCCCCCAACGCAGTGAATCAGCCTCAGCTTGAAAGAAGATCCAGTCAGCTGAGGTCTGAGCAGCAAGTCTGTAGCATCGTTATAACAAATGCGTTTAGGACACTGTCAGGCACTTAGCACAAGCAGCTTTGTGGGGGTAAAGGAGCAAAGGCCTTTTGGGGGGAGCTTTGTGGGGAAAAGGGAGATGCAGACAGATTAGGATGATTCTTACCTACACAAACTGACAAGGAAAGACACACCATGACACATCCTCACACATTCTGGGATTGATTGGTACGTCGAGCACATCTAGAGAGGATCTCCTCCCCCTCTACTCTGCCTTAGTGAGGCCACACCTGGAATACTGTGGATCTGCTGGATAGAGTACAATGGGATCAGCTGGATAGAGTACAACGGAGAACTACAAGGATAAAGAAGGGACTTCAGCATTTCTCCTATGAAGAGTGAGCAACCTGGGGAAGAGAAGGCTGAGAAGGGATCCTATAATTGTCTGTAACAACCTGAGGGGTTGGTGTCAAGACAAAGGTGCAGTCTCTTTTCCATGGTGCAGAGCGACATGAAAAGAAACAAAGGGTACAAGCTGGAACAAAGGAAATTCCACTTCAAGATGAGGACAAACTTTTTTTACTCTGAGGGTGCCAGTGCTGTGGAGCCAGCTGCCCAGACATGTTGTGGAGTGTCCTTCTCCAGAGAATCTCGAAACTGTCCTGGATACATTCCCATGTGACCTGCCCTAGGTGATCCTGCTTGGGCAGGGCGTTGGACTCAATGTCTAGAGGTCCCTTCCAACTCCTACCATTTTGTGATTCTGTGGCACTATATGTAGTAAGTAAGTGGTAAGAGTCTAGACAGGCTTTTAGTAAATATCAAACCACATGAAAAATACTGGAGGGGCCCTGCAGCAACCTCTAATTTTAAGACTCTACCTGAAGTTTAAAAGAGAGACAGCAATACCCCCTAGCTCCTCCCCCAAAGAGTTTCTACTCAGTTGCCTAACCAGACAAATCAGATAAACCTGTGCTTTAGAAATACTTTTCAAGTTTATTCTTAATAGGTTAACTGAGAAAAACTATGGGTTTGACTTTTCTCCCCAAAGGGGAAGGAGGACTGAGAGAATTGGGTCTTTATAGTCTGGAAAAGAGAAGACTGAGGGGGGATCTCATCAATGATGATCAATACTTAAAACAGAGACATGCATCAGGAAGATGGGACCAGACTTGTTTCAGTAATGCCCAGTAACAGGATGCAATGTAGCAGGCACAGACTTGAAGATAAGTTCCATCTAAATACGAGGAGGAACCTCTTTCATTTTAATTAAATTAAAATTAATTACTTTAACTAACGGTGACAGAGCCCTGGAGCAGGCTGCCCAGGGAGTTGGTGAAGTCTCCAGCCTCTGAGACATTCAAAACCTACCTGGACATGTTCTTGTGTGACCTTCTTTAGGTGAACCTACCTTGGCAGGGGGATTGGTCTCCATAATCTCCAGAGGTCCCTTCCAGGCTCTACCATTCTGTGAGGGAAGTCCCTTTCCCTGTGTAACCTACTCACTCTTGTTCATTCTAACAGCAAGCTATAGAAAGGAGTTGTGCCCAGCACAGTCACTATCCTGCTTGATGCACACTAGAGAGCTCGTTTTATCCCCTGAGAACAACATGAAAGTAGTTTCCTACTGTGTTGTTCCCAAACATATTTGCCCAAACAATTCAAACCCAGAGTAAACTGCTCCTGTCACAGCCCTTCTGCTCTGTAAAACCTTCACACAAAACACATCTCAAACGTTAATCCTTTATCATCTGTCTCATTTCGGGAAGTATTTCACAGGTATCAGTACTGCAGTCAAAACTCCTCATGTACTCCTGTGATGGCTAACAAAGACAGAAGGTGCTACATACATTGCTCTTGTAACCAAAAGAGTCTGGGGTCTGATTTTTCACTCAGTGAAGCAACTCACAGCACAAATGCAAAGAGAACTGCAGAGGGATGACTAGACTCAGATCATGGAATCACAAAATGGTTTGCAATGGAAGGGATCTTTCAAGGTCATCTGGTTCAAACACCTTGAAGTCAGCAGGGACCTATTATACTAGATCAGGTTGCTCAGAGCACCAAACAACCTCAGCTGGAATGGTTTTAGGGATAGGGCATCTATCACCTCTCTGAACAAACTGCCAGAACTGTCTACCTTCTAACTAGTCAAAATCTTCTTCTTTTAGTTTCAAATTATCATCCTTTGTCCTGTGACAAAATATCTGGCCACAGAAAGGTCTCCCTCCCTGGAGCCTTCTCCAGGCTGAACAACCCCAACTCTCTCAGCCTGGCCTCAAAGGTTAGGCGGCTGGAGCGCCTCCCCTATGGAGTCAGGCTGAGAGAACTGAGGTTGTTCAGCTCTGGGGAAAACTTAGAGCAACCTTCCAGAGGGCTACAAAAAAGCTGGGGAGGGACTCTTTACAAGAGCTTGTAGTGCTAGGATGAAAGGGAACAGACTGAATCTGGAGAAGGGCAGATTTAGAATGGATTTTATTAAGTTATTTACAGTGTGGCTGCTGAGACACTGGAACATGTTTCCCAGAGAGGTTGTGGATACCCCCTCCCTGGATGCATTCCAGGACAGCTACATGAGGCCTTGAGCAATCTGGTCTAGTGGAAGGTGCTCACAGGATGGGGGTTGGTACCAGATGATCTTGAAGGTCCCTTCCAACCCAAACCATTCTATGCATCTATGAGAAGGATTTAGGTCATTGCTTTTACTTTCTTTTTCTTCAATATTTTCTCCTCAAAAATAATCTATTGTTTTTGAGAAGATCTTTATTGTCTTTGTGACACTTTTTTTTGGTTGTTCTTTGAAGGTTTTATACTTTTTTCCCTATTTTATCTTCAGAAAATTTAGTCAGGTGTCCAGCCAATGCTTTTGTGACATTCACAGAATACATGAAATAGTGGTAGAACAAAACCATCCAGCAGTGAAAATCCCTTATCTACAGAACAAGTTGTTTCTGAGAAGAGTTGAGTAATGCTTGATTTGATTTTCTTTCTGTTTTGCTTTGGTTTCTTGGCTTCCAAATGAGTGTTGAAAAATACCTGCCAACTCCAGTTATTTTCCTAGAAGCTTAATTTGAGATTTAATTTTATTGGGAGCCTGAAGGAGGGGAGGAGACCAGAGCTGGAGAATGTCATCTGATGTTGGATGAAGGCAACGTCAGATATACTGAAGATAAACGAACTTACTGCTAATAAAATAAGTAGTGACGCTTTTGGCCTAGCATGGTGAACAGTCTGTGAAAGTACTTGGAGCAAGCTGACTGTTTTTGCTGCTGGTCCAAAAGCCTTTGCTGGTAGTTTTGGTCATCTTTCACCAGAACCTCTTGGTAGATATGTAACTCTGAGCTCACAAGGTGATTGTGGCTGAAGTGTGTGTTTGAATTGCTTTGGCTGAAAACAAAGTCAGCTGTTGTGACAAGGAGATTGAAAGTATTAAGCTGCTTTACATAATAACCTCCCATAGTGGGATTCAGATTTGCTGTTTCCCATTGTTAAAAACTCACTGCCGTGCTGGTATCTTTCCACCAGGGAACCTTCTGAAGGTTCCTCCTGAATTCCAGCATTTCCAGATGGGCCTGCTAACACCTTCATTGTCCAAGTTTTCTCTAAGGAAAGAAAGGAAAGAGAGAGGGAGGAAAAATAAATTTCAGAGTGAATCAGCCCAAAGAGCAGGCTGTTCAGAGATGCATTTAGTCTTGCTCACATTTCTTACTTCCTTCCGCAGCTGGAACATCACAGATGTGCAAGCACAACAAGCAGCTTGTTGTTGTCAGATACCTGATGGCTTTGAGTCAAGTGAAAAAAAGCCAAAACTGTGATTTACCGTCACACCTGAGAGAAATTATTTGAGATGATGCATCTCTCTCTTTTTTTTTTTTTCAAGGGAGGTGATTGTGACCCTCTGATCCAAGAGCTAGAAACCCTTGATCATCTTCATGGCCTCCTCTGGACCTGCTTCAGCAGCTCCATGTCCTTGCACTGGGGGCACTAGAACTGCAAACAGCACTCCAGGTGGGGTCTCACCAGAGCAGAGGGCCAGAATGCCCTCCCTGTGCTGCTGCTCCCGCTGCTTTGGATGCAGCCCAGCACACAGTTGCCTTCTAGGCTGCCAGTGACCAGTGCTGGCTCGTGGTGAGTTTTTCATCATCCCCAAGTCCTTCTCCTCAACATAGCTCCTGAGCCGCTCCTAGCCCAGCCTACATTTGTGCTTGGGATTGCCCAAAGCACATCTTCTATTGACTGGTGTGGGAAGAGAACTTCTTTGTAGACTTTCTTCACATCCACCATCTGAGAAGACAAGGCACCCTGTCTCAGCCTCCTGGCCAAGAGATGGATATATGGAGCTGGACAGGAAAACACTGAATCTACCTCCAACCTACTCAATTATCTCCACAGTTGATAAAGAGAGAGCATGACTTGTTACTCACAGTTTCTGCACAAAGTAGGGTATGCTTATTTAAAATCAAGTAATGCAAATTCTCCATGAGGCAACTCAAATCTTCTCCATTTTTACTGGCAGCTAGTTTATTGTAAAGAAAGTTCTCTTGTAATCAGTTGGTAACCATCAAATCATGTTGATCTTCATGCAAATAGAGCTTTCTCTTGCTAAAAACAGAACATCTTTTTGCAAACCCAGAGGTTCCTAACAAATAATTTTGTACCTCCCCATACATTTAGGAACAATTCCCAAGGGTTTGTTTCTTCTTGTTAGAAAATGCTTCTTATTTAGGACCTCATTATATTATTTTGATACATGTCAAACTAACTGAATATGACATTTTACCCTAATTTCCAGCATGAGGCTTCTAAAATAAGCCCTTTCTGTGTCACTGTGCAGATCTTTAAGGAACAGTCCTTCTGCATGGGGACAGACCAACATCAAAAGGTAGAAGGGACATATGTGGAGTGGTTTTCCATCAAAGTTTTTTGGTTAAATAAATATCCTCTTTTGTCACAGACTACCCCTGAGATTTCACTGGTTGCTTCTCTGTCACAAGTTCTAAAGGCTGAGACACGCAGATGAGTCTGTATCTCATGATTCAGCTCTTCCTTGCTTGGAGAAAAACACATCAAACTGCCCCATTCACAGTGATGGAGCCTGGAGCAAGACCTCAGATGAGGTCCAGATGACATTTCCTTTTAGGAAGGAGCTGCCATAGTACAGTTTCTTCTCATGCAGACAACCTTTGCCAAAGACTTTGGAGTTCTACGCTTCAGGGTTTTTTTTCCATTTGAAATGTGAAACCACAAAACAGCAGAAGAGTTCTCTGGTGGCCCTATCTCAGCTTCCTCATATCCCCTGGCCAAGGCTGACATTGTCCTCCGCATTCACAAGACAAGACACTCTCCTCTTACCCAGACCTTCACAGTAGACTCATTAACCATGGTGGATCTTGATTTATGGGTTAACTCATTTGAACATAACAGAGAGCCAAAGGCCACTGCTCATCCTCAGTAATATGCTGCTTCTGAAGAGGAAAACATCAGGGCCATATAGAAGAGTCGAGTGCAACCACGCTGACTACCCAGCACCTCCATGGAAGGAGCACATGGAACAGCTGACAAATCAAGGCAGTGCCTTCAGTCCCTTGGGACAGGCTCTGTAGCTCTGGAAAGGCAGTAAAGTGGTAATAGGTTTTCACATCTTATGTTACACTTTGCCATACATTACAGTTCTCTTTTTCTAGCAATTCCATGGAGGAATATTACAGAGGGAAAAAAAAATCACTCCAGCAATTTATACAATATCTGGAGAATGATACAAGGGAGAACAAATAAGAGCTGAGAGGAACAGCAGTAGCTCTCTCATGTAGAAAAACAACATACAGGAGCCAGTTCTTCATCTGATTTCCAAGAAGCCTCAGTCACCACCCATCTCTTCCTCTGCATGCAGATGATATACTAACATATCCTTTACATAATTTAGTCCATATATACTTTGTGTCTGCTAAAACTCGCTACAAGAAAAACACAGAAGTTCTGAAGCAGGTCCAAAGAAGGCCAATAAAGCCGGTAAAGGGTCTAGAATGCAAGTCTTGTAAGGAGCAGCTGAGGAACTGGGGTTCTTCAGCCTAGAAAAAGGGTTGAGGGTAGACCTTCTGGCATTTATAACTCCCTGAAAGGGAGGTTGAAGCCAGGTGGGGGTTGGTCTCTTCTCCCTATCAACAAGTGATAGAACAAGAGGAAATGGCCTCTATTTGCACTAAGGGAGGTTTAGGTGGCACATCAGAAGCAAAGTCTTCACCAAAAGTTTTTTCAAACACTGGAACAGGCTCCCCTGAAGGTGTTCAGAAGATGCAGAGATGTGGTGCTGAGAGACATGGTTTAGCACCAGCCTTGGCAGAGTCAGAGAATGTTTGAACTTGATAATCTGAAAGGTTTTTTCCACTAAAAACAATTTTGTGATTCTAAAGCACTAGTGCCAGTACCCAGTGAATACCAAGGGCACTCTGTCTACCTGAGTGCATTAAAAAGTCGTTAAAAGAGGTCACAGAAAACCACAACAGGAGCAAGAACTCCATTCTCAGGAGTATTTCAAGCCAGTTCACCTCTGGTTTGTTTTCCATCAGAAGCAAGGCTGCCGTCAGAAAGCCGTTTCCTTTTGGCACTGCTAACTCAGCACTCACTTTATTCCCACACTTTATCATTCCCCTTTCCTGTTTTCGTACTCATTGCTGCCTTTGGAGGACGATGAGTAGGGACAGGAGGAAAAGTGAGATGGGGGCCCTCAGCTTTTTGAACGCTCACTTCTGGAAGCAGAACATTTGACAAACACATGAAATGCTGAGCTTTAGTTTTCAGGTCAGTTAGCCAAAGATGTGATGTGCAGAAAGGAAAAAGTGATGTCCCAACAGCTCTCCAGGTTCCAAAAACAACAACTCTGTCCATCTAGAAAAAGAAAGTCACACCTACCACTTCTCCCTCTATCCATACATACCTACTCTTTCTCATCCCACACTCTTAAAAATGTAGCATGTTCAACAAAAAATGAACAAGACTTGACTGCAGACATCTTTTGCCAGCACAATTCACAAAACTGCCTAAGGGCTCAAGGTACTCAGATGCTTTAACTGCTAATTGAACAGGACATTGCATTTCATAGGTGGCTCTGAGACCTCTGTCGCCGTTTTCTTTCCCCACACACATCACATAGTGAAGCCAATGGATCATTCTACAGATGAGTCACTACTGAAACAACAGAATAAACTCTTCTGAAATACTGTGAGGTTTGTGTTTAACATTCTACAGTTCCTTTTTTTGGAGTATTTGGCAAGGTTCTGGTAAATGCTCCTCCTGCAGAAATCAAGCAGTGATTCTTATTTGTCAGTGAAATAAACCCAAAAGTGCTTAAATATTCATTTCAGCCTCCACTTAGCCTCTGCTTCAAGATTGCTCACTCACAAAGCTCACAGAGGAGAAGGGAGAGCCAGCAAGAAGAGGGCAACTGCTGACACTGAAAATTTGCATTTCCCAAGCTCCAGACCACAGGAGATGCTTGAGCAGATTTGCTGCTGCAGCTGCTGCACTCTTGAAGATCACTCCAGACAAAGCACCTGAATGATGAGATTGACTTTCACTCCTGAAAGGTTCAGCAGCAACATCTCATGGCCAATAAACAGGTTTAATATAGGAAGAAAGTGAAAGTTAAGGGTGAGTCTTTGGTGTTCAAAGCCAAGAGAAACCAAAGCTAAGCCCAGCGCTTAGTGCTGCCACGGTCTATGTGCGCTATACCCACGTACCTCTCCAACAATCTTTGCAGTCCTCTACATGCTTCCTTAAGTGCAGGCACCACAGTCATTATTGTGCTCCAACTCCATCTGCATCTAAGTCTAGAGGAGAGACATAGCAGTGATGGGAGGGCTGGAACCCCTCTGCTGTGAAGACAGGCTGAGAGAGTTGGGGTTTTTCAGCCCAGAGAAAAGAAGGGTTCAGGAAGACTTTCTGATGGCTTTTCAAGACTTAAAGAGGGCTATTGGAAAGCTGGGGACAGACTTTCGAGCAGAGCCTTTTGTGACTGGACAAAGGATGATAGGTTTAAACTAAAAAGGGAAAATTTAGACTAGATAGAAGGAAGACATTTTTTAGATTGAAACACTGGCCAAGGTTGTTGAGAGAGGTGATAGATGCCACATCTCTGGAAATACTCCAGGTCAGGTTATTCCGAGCTGTGAGCAACCTGATCTAGTTGCAGATATCCCTGCTGACTGCAGGGGGAAATGACTTGATGAATTTTAAAGGTGCTTTGTAACCCAAACCATTCTCTGACTCTAAATCACTAACTAACTCAGAACGTATAGAACATACCAAACCTGGAATCACATGTAGGGTCTCTGTCACCAGCACTAATCTCAGGACTTCAGGGGACACTGAGAACTCTTTAGGGCTGGGCTGCTCTGCACATTGCCCTACTGAATCTTCATATGTACTGATACTTATTTAAAAGCTACGATGAACACTAGTATTATTATTATTATGAACATTACAAATACACCTTTAGTTATCACTTAGCCTTTTACCATGGACACTTGTGCCTTTGATTCGAGAGACTTTTCAGATGCCTGTGCATTTAGGAAAAACTCACCTGGTGCCAACAATGGTCACCTGCAGCCCAAAACACAACTAAGGGCTGGGCTGCATCAAAAGAAGCATGACAAACAGAACATGAAAGGTGATTCTGCCCCTCTGCTGAGAACCCACCTGGAGCACTGTGTTCAGTTCTGGGGCCCCCAGCAAAAGGAGGACATGGAACTTCTGGAGTGGGTCCAGAGGAGGCCACAAAGATAATCAGAGGGCTAGAGCACCTCCCCACTGGGGATAGGCTGAGAAAGTTGAAGCTGTTCAGCCTAGAGAAGAGAAGGCTCTGAGGAGACCTTACAGCAACCTTCCAGTACCTAAGAGGGCCACAGGAAAGCTGGGAAGGGATGCTTTACAAGAACTTGTAGAGACAGAATTAGAGCGAATGGATGGAAGCTTCAGAAGGGCAGATTTAGACTAGATTTTAGAAAGTGGGGGTGGTGAGACACTGGAACAGATTGTCCACGGAGGTTGTGGATGCCCCATCCCTGGAGGTGTTCAAGCCCAGGCTGGATGAGGCCTTGAGCAACCTATTCTAGCAAAAAATGTCCCTGCCTATGATAGGAGACTTGGAACTAGATGATCCTTAAGGCCCCTTCCAACCCAACCCATTCTAGGATTCTGTGATTTTATTAGTGGTCCTCCCACATTTGCACAAATTGCAAAGTGCACTTCTCCTGTGGTGGCAGCTGCTAGTGTGAGTATGGAGGCTTGAGGGTGAGACAGGGATGTCAGCAATCTGTGCCTACTGCCAGGAGTCTGCACAGCCCCATGGTAATGGGTGAGCAGCAGAAACGGGTGGGAGATGCAGATGGGTGTCTGCAGCCACAAACCCCCATCCAAGTGGTGCATAGCAGATGGCCATCCACTGCTGACTTCAACACCCAGGCAGACACCATTCCTTATGGCTACCAAGTGATATGCAGCAGTTTCTGTGATGAAAAAATTCCTCTGTGTACACACACAAATAACCAATGCTTTCCTTTCACTCAAACCAGAATTCACATAAGGAGAAACTTAATTACAGGTGTTCTCTTAAGTAGCTGCATTTGTCTTTTGGTTTTTCACTCGTATTCACATCACATGAATAAAAATTCATTCTGCTTGGCTTAACAAAGCATTCACTTACAAAAAGAAAAGCTTTGAAACAGAAAAGAAACAGCAGAGCTTTAACCATACACTAGACTCACCTGTGAGCAACTACACACCCAGCACAAACCCACAACTCTTGAGTCCCCAAATCCTACAGCTATTTTTGTCACATAAACTGAAAGCAAACCTTGGTCAGGTCTAGTGCTAATCAAAACTGAGGAGGGGATGTTGAAGGGTGGTGTGCAGTCACAGGCTGCAGGTTCTGTTGTGATAGGATAAGGAGTGACGGATTTAAACTAAAAGAGGAAGATTCATACTGGAAAGAAGGAAGAAACAGAGTACACTGAAACACTGACCCAGGGAAACACTGACCCAGGTTGCCCAGAATGTGGTAGATTCCACATCCCTGGAAACATCCCAGGTGAAGTTGGGGGCAGGGGCAGACCAACCTGATATAGTTGCAGATGTCCTTGCTGTCTGCAGCAGGGGCAAGACTAGATGACCTCTAAAAATCTCTTCCAACCCAAGCCAATCTGTGACCTTAAAAAACATAGGCATTTTATGTGCCTGGACATTACGAAAGCTTTCTGCTTGAAGAGCTGCTGGCTAATAGCATCTGTCATTATATGCTGTCCTCAGCTAAGGAGAGAATCTGATGCAGAACATAAGAGATGGCTAATGAACTCTGCAAGTCAAATTCTGATTTAAAAAAATACAATATTCTGCACATACTATTAGGAGGCAGGAAATGAGGAAAAATGTTACTTGAAGGCTTTGGGGGAAAAATGTGCAATCTTAAAAAATGTGACCAACTCTAAAAGTAGATTAATTCTTCCATTGGCTTAAAGCAGACCAAAACAAATCATTAAGAGTATAAAAATGAAACTGAGTTTTACTACTAGCAAGCATCCATACACCAAAGCCACTAAGTAACAGCACACATCGAGTAAGTGCACTCACATAGTGCTCAAAATTTACTATTTCAATTAACAGTGCATCCCTTAATGGATAATAATCTTCAGTTCTTGCAGACTGGTGGAAAAAAAAAACAAACAAAAAACCAAAACCCAACAGCAGTTCCTTTAGCACTTTCATTAGAGGAAAATAAAAAAAACACTGCAAAAAGAAATTCAAGACAGACAGTCCCATCTTGCAAGCTAGCAGAACATTTACTGCTTCTTACTTTGCAATGTCATTGAGCTTTTTTTCAGTCAACCCCATGTCCTGTGGGGAACCAGGTCCAATTCTGGGTTCCCCAGTTCAAGAGAGATAGGGAACTACTGGAGAAAGTCCAGCTGAGGCTATGAAGGTGCTGAGGGGCCTGGAGCATCTCAATGCTGATCAAAGGGTAGGGGACAAGAGAATGGAATCACTCTTCACTAGTGTCCAGCAACAGGACAAATGGCACAAATTGGAACTCAGGAGGTTCCATGTGAACAGGTAGAAAAACTTGTTTGCTGTGAGAGTGCTGGAGCCTTGAAGCAGGATGCCCAGTGAAGTTATGGAGTCTCCTTCTTAGGACAGATTCCAAACCCACCTCGACACTGTTATACTGGGCAACCTGCTGTGGGCGCCCCTGCTTTAGCAGGGATGTTGGACTGCATGATTCCAGGATATCCCTTCCAACCCCCAGCATACCGGGATTCTGTAAAGCATGCACTTAGTGCTGGATACGAAACCCTGCTTCAGTAGGCACAGAGTTTTACCTCCATTAAACCTGCTGGCCTACAAGGCAGCTCCTCCTTCTTTGGTGTCCCGCCAATACTTCCCCCGTCAAATATACTGTGTACCAACACAAGTGGCAACATGAAATTCCAGAGAAATTCATGCTGTTTTCGATCTACAGGTCAGTAACACAACAGTAGACTGTAAGACTGGTGGACAAAAACCAAAAGGAGAAAGCAGACATCATAGCAGGACTGCTACTCAGTAAGAGGCACTGAAACTGAGTCACTGTATTCCCACCACCAGTGTCCACAGGATCAGCCACAGTTCTCTTTCCCAACAGGATGTCAGTGTCATGGTGAGTCTGATTTCTTCCACCCAGGTTAAAAAGCAAATGCTCATCCCCACTCTAGCCCTCCTTCAAAGGCACCCTTCCCACTTGCTACAGTGCCATGCTGAAGTGGATTTTAATCATCTACAATTTATTATTTTGTTGTTGCTGTAGCTTTGCCTGTTGTGAGTTTGTGCATTTGTCTGCCTTCAAACTCCAGAGTACAAACCAGCTCTGCCGCGAATCAGGAAACTAACGCAAGTGGTGATTATTTAGCCATTAACACCAGTTATTCAAGTGGTTTGTGACAGAAAGAGAGAAGGTTTAGGGAACAAACAAGAGAAGCAACCAGACATCAGAAGAAACACTGCTCCTAAGTGGGATATTAACATTTCCACCAGGAAAAGATGACAGGAAGAATCATTAAGCAAAATCACTACCGTTCACAACTGGAATATTTATAACCTTTCTGACTGACATTTAATACTTCAGAGTTGTAGAAAAACCTCAAAATGGAGACTAAATTATTTCCTTCTCTTCTCCCTTGCCCTTAGCTAGTGATGCTGCTCAGCATGAGTCAAACAGCTAATCTGGCTGAATCCAGCCCAACTCCAGCTCACCCATTAGAAGTGCAGTGTGCACAGAGAGCCAGACACCACTCGCTGCTTCCCACAAGAACCTCTGGTGTCACTGGCACCGGGGGATGACCAGCCCAAGATCCAGCTTTAGGATGTAGCGCCACCATCCCTGGTTACAGCCTGCTGCTCGAGAGCAGGCTGTGTCCTCACTGTTTTGGCAGGCACGGTTCTTGCACTGACACCCATAAAAAAGAAAAGCAACGCAAAGCCCAGCACCCTGCATCACGGCCTACAGAAAACAACCTCTCACTCAGAAAGCTTTTACTCAGTTGATCATTCCTGTCCCCTCAATTACACACCTTGAGACAGTAGTGGGAAGCACACGTGTGTCCTCACACAATTTCCTTTCCAGCAGTGAGTGCCTTTTGGTTTTGTTAGTCTGTCTCATTTTCTCCTGCTCACGTTTCCAGCCTTGTGCCATCAGCTGTTTCTTTCTTCACATTTCATCTCCAGCTCTCTACCTTGCCATCTCCTTTAATACATTTATGAACAGACATACTATTCCTGCTCTCAACACCTTTCTCTGCTTACTGATGCTTGCTCTTGACCCAGAAACAACATACTCAGGCTCTGCTCCTACCCCAAAATGAAGAATTAGCCACCTTCACTTGCAAAGCAATGTGAAGAGCAAGCCCACACCATTCAAATTGCATCAGGTTGGAAGGGACCCTTCAAAGGTTATCTTGTCCAACCCCACTGCAGTCAGCAGGGACACCTCCAGCTACAGCAGGACCACATAAAGTTTAAGCTTGAATGTCTCCAAAGGTGGCCTCGACCACATCCCTGGGCAACCTGTTCCAGCATTTCACCATTCTCATTGTAAAGAGCTTCCTCCTGATGTTCAACCTAAATCTACCTTGATCCAGTTTCAAACCACTGCCCCTTGTTCTATCACCATAAGCCCTGCTGAACAGTCCCTCCCCAGCCTTCTTGTAAGTCCACTTTAGGTACTGAAACGCAGCTCTAAGGTCTCCCCAGAGCCTTCTCTTCTCCAGGCTGAACAACCTCAATCCTTCAGCTTGCCTTCATAGGAGAGGTGTTCCAGCACCCTGATCATCTTTGTGGCCTCCCTCTGGATCCATTTCAGCAGGTCTATGTCTTTTTTGAGTTGGGGGTCCCGTTCTGTGCTGGGAATCATGGCAGCCAACCATTACTCTGAATCTCTTTTTCAACAGTAATTTGTGTCCATGCTAAACCCAAGGTGCCAGCACGCTCCAGTCTGTACAAGGAAGGTGAAGACAGTGGAAAAGGGTGAGGGTCAGTTGAGGTTGGGAAAAGCTAAATGTGCAAGGGAGCTGTGCACCTTCTAAAGAGGACAATCAGAAAGCCAGAAAGACACAGCTTCAGCTTACTTTGTCCTTTCACAAGTCTGTGATTATAGCGTTAATGGTAATGTAAAGCCACAAGAATCCTTCTTCTATGGCACTTAACAGTATTAAAAACCATTGTGTCTCTAAACACTCAGAAGCTAAATCCTAGACTGACTAAGCTCAACAGTGAAATTCTCCCTGACTTCAGCAGTACCTAGTTTTGGCCTCAGGGTGTTGAATGCAAGCTCACACAGGGGCTAAACCTAATCTGCACTGGTATTTACATAATTTCCCTATATGTAAACAAATTAACATAGCCACAATATTTGATTGTGCTTCTGTCTTCCATGACCAATGAGTCAGAATTGCTTGTTTATAGATATTAGCAATATAAACCTGCAATCATTCAGCGCTGCTTTCACCCTGCAGAAGCAAGGAGAAAACAGCCACAGAAGCCATCAGGAAATAGCAATGGACATCCCCGCCCTAGAATTCAACTGGGAGCATTGGCACTTGGCATAGACAACAAGAGGAAACGCTCTTCTTCATAACTATGAACTTGAAAATAGTATTTGGAAAGTAAATCTGTTATGAGAACAGAATTCAGCTGCTGAGGTTCAAGCTCACCTACAGATTCAGAGAAACAATCCAGGTTTCACTCTATTTTAAATTTTTTTCTAACAGTATGTTTCAAAGGTGAGAAAATGGACCTGGTTTTACGTTCCTGACAACATAACACAACAAGATCGGAGCTATGCCACGCTGTGTGTCACAGAGGTACCACTGCAGCTGCAAGCGTCTGAAAGGGCAACTCCAGCAGCAGCAGTTCCACAACATCTCAAGGAAAAGAGCCACAGTCTGCCAGCTCCCACCCTGTGCACCATTCACTCCACCATGCCATTTTCCTCCTGTTCCAGCAATACCGAGAAGCATGTACTTTTTTTTACTCTTTAACACATGCTGTGAAGCTGTTTTTTGGTGCATGCTTGTTCTCCTTTATATTTCTTCACAATATTCCCTAAAACTTGTTTCACACACTCATTCCATGCAAGACTTTCTGTTCTAGATCTACAACAAAGCATCAAATGGGATTAAAAACCAGGGGAATCACTAAAGGCAGCTGCACGCAGCACCAAGGGTATACCCCTAAACTTTCAGGTGGATGCACTGAACACAGCATTTTAGACCACTGCAATTCCCATCACTTTTAAACTTTGTCCTAGAGGAGATTTAGCGACTAACCAAATGCTCAAACCTGTTAGCTAATGACCAGGTAAGAATGATGAACTACAGACTGGCAAACCAGCTGGCCATGCCTACCACCAAGAGGCACACATTACCTTATGGGTGAAAGTCACTCCCATCTTCTGTTTTCCCATCTCCTCTTTGACATTCAAACTGAGACACAAAACAAGTTGTGCAGTCTAATGATACAGAAAGGTCACTCTCTTTTCCAACACAGTTTTTTCTCCCTCGACACTGAGATCAGACCAGCAAATCTCAGCTCAGTTTGCACTCGGGAGACACCTTACAGATACCAAACCTAACCCACAGTTTGACTTTATTAGCACAGAAGCAGCTGATTATAAAGTTCATTTGATACTTTTTTTTTTTTTTGCACACCCAACTCACACTTCCTATTTTTAGATCAATGAAACCTTTTCAACAGAAAGCACAATTCAGGTATGTTCATGAGATGCAGCAGGAGCTAGCAGGGGAAAGTATGGAAAAATAAAGGTAGGAAAGAGAGGAATGGGAAATTAAACACCTGAAAAGCACAGAGGTGTGGAAAAGGCATCCTTGTGAAGACTTTTCCCGACCAAATTAGAACCCAAACTTAAACCAATTTACACACAGATTGTGGATGAGGCTTTTGGAAATTATAAAAGCTACATAATTTGTAATTTCTGCCTCTTCAATCGCCCACAATCAATACAAAAGGTAAACAATTTACTCATAAAGAGAATCTGCCTGCAAACCAGACAGTGTAATTCACCAGGTAGCAACCACCAGAGTGAAACCAAGAAGTCCTCAGGGCTACCTACACTGTAATTGTGTCTTTTATTTTGGAGGTTATTCAGTCATGACCAAGATCAAAAGTGGAGCTGATCTCACAAGTTAAAAAAAATCCATGGCAATTTTTTTGGTATGGCTTCCATGGTAAGGCTAATTCACCTGGGGTCTTCTATCCCACCTCCATCTCTCACAAGCAATGCATTAAAAGTCATGAGAGACCAGGTCTCAGGAAGTGGCCAACACTGATTCTGGCCAACAAGAGCCTTTTATGTGCCTTTCCAAAGCATAAGTGAATGAAAAAGTGCCCCAGAAATAAGTTGTTTCTACTGCACTTGGCTTAAGGCTAAAAAATACAGGAATACAACAATCATCCTGGTATTTACCCTTCACCAAAAAGATAAGGGCAAGAACAGCAAGTGGGTTCTTCATGTGCTTTCCCAGGATAGCAGAAAGCAGGAGGCATCATCATTAAGTTGCTATTCTCCTTTGACATCAGTAGGATCATTCCTGAACCTGAAAGTGTTTTATTTCAATATCAGGTACCTTGGGGTTTCTTTTGGAGGAGTGTGGGGGTGGGGGGGAAACAGCAGTAGAACAACTACTTGCCTTACTCATATTAATAACATGAGCACAGAAATTCCTCCTTGTGTTCTACAAGCCAACATAAACCACCGACAAAAAAAGAGCTCTCGACCTGTTGCATTTAATGCATTGAATGTCCTTGGTGAACTTCACCTCCTCTGCAGTCTCCTCTGGCCCCGTGCTGCTGCCCAACCTGTCCTGCTTACAAAAGAAAGCCAGGGCAGGGCCTTGAAGGGTTTGGACCAATTTTTCACCCAGCAGCACCAGCGCTATGTGCTGATTCTGCCACATTTGACTATTGCCCCAAGCTGAGCGGCCTCAGAAGCCCGAGGCCCGCAGGCTTTGCGCAGCTCGTCTGCCCTGACTCAACAGCAACGCCATCCAAATCCCAACGCTGGCCTGCACCCCGTGTCTATCTGCAAGAACAGGATCTCTGCTCGCAGCCCCACTGGGCCAAGCTGGCCAGCAGTCAAAGCACGGGGGAGGCAAGGCTACGTGTCTGTTTACAGCCTCCGCAGCCGAGGGGTGGGAAGGGAGCTGGGAGGGACCCGGGGCAGGCAGGGCCGGGGCGCGCAGATCCTTAACTACGGCTTGGGAGCGGCTGAATCAGCGGCGGGTGGATGGCTATTTACTGCTGACACAGACCTGCAGTAAATCACCACCTTTCTGGAGCAACAAGGAAGTTGCAGGGGTGACTGAGTCATCTTCCCTCCTGACGCCATTCCAGGAGCCAAGCCACGTACGTCCCCTCGGCTTTGGGCTGTGCCTGTGGCCCAAAAATAGCTTTTAAGCCAAATCCTGCAGTCATCATTCAAAGCCGAAACACTTTATTTACACTCAGCAAGAATCCATGTATGTTTTTGACACTGCTTGGAGTAACCGGTGCTTAAATTATTTGCTTAACAAAGGAGTCTATTTAACTACAAGAGTTACACTAAGCACACGATGTTTTCTGACCCACATAGAAGGTAATAATTTGCATTTTATGGAAGCACTTTGCATAGACAACCCAACTTCATAGCCAACAGCCCGCTGGAGAAAAATTAATAATTGAAAAGCAGTCGTCAGCACTGTTATTTGTGTTACAGGTAACTCACAAACCTCATTAAATTGTAGTATTAAATTTCTAATGACCTTCTGGAAAGCTCTTCACATCGACAGTCTTTTTTTAAGGCATCGGTTCACAGGATGCCAAGCAACTGTGGAGGAAGTACGTGACAGCTACCCGGAGTCTGTGGGAGAAGCCAGGCAAAAAAACCCTGTCACAAAGATGTCAGCCTGATCCCCATTTGGCTGTAGAGGTGGCTTTGACTTCACCAATCTCCCTGTCCGCAGCCAGACGTTTAACTGAGCTTCTCTCTCACCAATTGCTGCCCTAATGACAGATTAATCCTACTTCATCCAGTCCCCTCACGTCTAAGAAGCTCCAGCCTTTTTTCCTCTCAAATCACTGACTTCCAGACTATTTCTGTTGCAGCACCCAAGCATTTGCTGTAGATGAGAAGAGACTCAAGAACTAGCACAGAAGTGTAAAGGCAAATAAAAATTAGATGTCAAAGCCTGGGATTTTCATGGTCTTAGGGAAATGACATCCCCAGAATCCTACTGCAGCTCAGTCAAGAGTCAAGTGCATAATTTTCCATTATGCCTGTAAAAATCCCCAAATAAACATACAACTAAAGGTAGCTTCACGAGGCTGAGCATTTATTATTCTCCTAAATGCTGTCACTATGCCTGAAGCCTCCTATTCCATTATAATTTTCTTTTTTAGGAAATAGCCTCATTCTTGCCTACATGTCAAAGATGCAGAAGGCTGGTTGTAGGAAAATACACCTCCGAGTCAGCTCCCTTCGTTGGGGAAAGGACAAACAAACCAAGCCTCCATTCCCAGCTGACAGTCACCATCATCTGCCCATTAGCGTTGCGTCACCCGCGGCCGGTCTGTCGGGCTGCTGGAGTCTGTCTGTTTGTGCTGGGGACGGCACTCACTCCTCGCTGCTGACGTCTTTGCTCAGGGCTGTGCGGCGGCCTCCGGTACACAATCTGCTCCACAACACGCAGACTGCCTCTTGCCGTTTCAGAAAGCTTTCCTGGCATCTTTCTGCCCCCTGAAATAAGAAGATGTGGGGCAGCCAGGAGCTGATTTATCTCTCTCTCTCTCAATGCCTGTGGGTTTAATTCCCACAGTTCTTCCAAACAAAACAGTTTTCATTGTGATACCGAAGGCAAACTCCCCTAAACCCAATTTGTTTGGTGGTTAATTAGTATCCTCTGCTGCAATGTTTGAGACAAAAGAAAGAAGCACTCCCCTCCTCCCGCAATCATCAAGACTTTGAGATTATAAAGAAACACCTTATCTGACTTGACCAAAGCAGAATGGGCACAGCTTCCTCTTACTTTTTCTCTTCTTCTTTTNAAGCTTGTTCACTGGGAGGTTTTGATTTACATCTCAGTAGCACTAGTCAGACACTTCAATTACAGGCTCCTACACCTGAAAGAGAGGTAGTAATTTTAAAATGTACATCAGAAGGAAAAAAACAACTATGTCCAGAAGAACGTTGAGTAATAGAAATAACAAAGACTGCTAGAAAACCCCGGTTGGCTTTTCTTTCACCTGCTAATAAAACAAGTCCCTGAAGTACCCATAGGAGTCTCTCCTCTGTGCATTTCTGTGGTGGGCAAGAGGGAGAGCTGCCAGATCTGCTCCCCTGGATTCAGCTGGGCTTATTCAGCAGCTTCAGTTCTGCTAGTTCAGATTCCTGCAAAAATAAAGGCTCAGAAGAGAAAGCAGAGCCTCTGGGCATCCACCAGACCACAGCTACTGTGCATACATAACAAGCGCAGCAGCGCTGGAAGAAAAGGAACGGTAGCCTGTCCTCCAGCATCACATGGCTGACCACCAGCAGCAGTCCAAACCACAGCTTTAACCATCCCACTTCAGCAGACACCCTGCTGCTGAAGGCAGCTTCCTAAGGATGGAGTATTGTGGAAATCCATCTATGACAAAAGACCAAACTTCTGCACATTTTGCCAGTACATTTATTGCACAACTCCTTTAAGATGCAGCTGAAATGAGCAGGCCTGTAGACAAAATTAAGCAGCAGGATCCAAAATGGGTATTGTCAGAGCAGAGAAACATCTTAGTCATCCTTCAAAGTTGAATGTGAAATAAGCTTGCAGCCCGTTAGCAGCCCTTAAAAAGACAGCATTTGTTTCGTTTCACCAGCTGATGCTTAGGACACAGAGTCATTTCACATGAAAAGACCTTCAGGATCACCAAGTCCAACCATTATCTCACTCACCAAGTCTGGTGCTAAACCATGTCTCTCAGCACCACATCTCTGATTTTTAAATATCGCCAAAGATGGGGATTTAACCACCTCGCCTCCCAGGAGAGCCTGTTTCAGTGTTTGAGAACACTTTCAGTGAAGAAGCTTCCTCTAATGTCTTCTTGTTCCTAGAGAGAAGAGACAGACCACCACCCCCACCTCAATATAGTATCTTTTCAAGGTCTCCCCCCAGCCTCCTTTTCTTCAAACTAAGCAACCCCAGTTTCCTCAGACACTCCTCACCAGACCTGCTGTCCAGAGCCTTCACCAGCTTTGTTGCCTCCTCTCAACCTCAATGTCCTCCTTGGAGTGAGTGGCACAAAAACAGTTCTCAAGGTATGGCTTCATCAGTGCTGAGTACAGGGGGATAATCACTGCCCTGGTCCTGCTGATCACACTGTTGCTGATACAGGTCAGGACACTTTCTGCCTTCTTGGCCACCTGGGCACACACTGGCTCACATTCAGCCAGTGACCAACACCCCCAAGTCCTCTGCTGGACAGCTTTCCCTAAGTGACGAGTTCACGGGGCTGTTGTGATCCAAGTGCAGGACGTGGCACCTGGCCCTTCTGAAACTCACACAACTGGCCTCAGCCCACGGATGCAGCATGTCCAGGCTCTCCCTCCGTAGAGCCTTCCCCAGCAGATCAGTACTTCCTCCCAGCTTAATGTCATCTGCAGATTTACAGAGGATGCATTCAATCTCCTCATCCAAACCACTGATAAAATATGAGAGACAGATTCTTGCCTCAGACTGTTTCCTAGTGAAGCCATGCAAGTACCCGATATTCAGAACTTTAATGACTATGACTTCAAAGGAACTCTACAAACACTAAAGTGATTTTCACCAAGCCTGTTTCCCCAGGAATGGCACACCAACAGCAGTACATCACCTCAAAACCTGAGAGCTTCACAGAAGATGCTGCTGCCACCAGAAAAAAAGTAAAGAGAGCAGTTTGGTCCTTCCTCTGTCTCCCTGCTAAAACAACCTCCCTACCTGGTATCCTAAATTGCACAGGCTCCACTAATCTAGTTAGCCATGACTCTAGAACACAGGTCTGTCTGCCAAACATGAGTAATCACATTAAAGTTGCTTTGCTTTTATCAATAAAGCAAACTAGAATGGGATGAGACAAAAATCCTAAGGAGAGCAGTTTAAAAGGTGAGTCCCTCTGCATGAACGAATCAAGAACTGCCTTTGTGTGGATAAGCTCCTCCATAGGGCAGCTTGGATAAACTTTTCCTTGTTTATTATAAAAGCACAAGCTCCCCAAGGTCCTTTGATGTCCTGATGTATGAAATAATTCCAGCTATGTATCGTTTGATGGAGTCAAGGCAGTGAGGCTATGGTATTTATAGGTACGTTCAGGGCTAGGATTTTGGTTAGCAACAGCATAGTTACAGCCTCAATGCCTTACACACGTTTGGGAAAATATCCACCTGAATACAGAGATGCTGGGAAAATGTTCTTATTAAATATCTATTTCAAGTGAACTTGCTTTTTATCGTTTTCCAAGCTCAATGGATAAAGGCTATGGCTTTCTGTTAGAAGACAAACTGAGGCCACATCCATAGTAAGAGGCAAAACTTGGCTCTTGGAAATGTTCACAGAATTGTGGGGGTTGGAAGTGACCTCTGAAGATCATCTAGTCCAACCTCCACACTACAGCAGGATCTCCTAGAGTAAATCACACCAGAGAATGTCCAGGTGGCTTTTTAATGTCTCCAGAGATAGCAGACCCAACAACCTCCCTGGGCAACCTGGCCGAGTGCTCTGTAACCTTCAAAGTGAAGATTCTTTTTTCCTTATGTTTATGTGGAACTTCCTGAGCTCCAGTTTGTGTCCATTGCCCCTTGTCCTGTCACTGGACACCAGTGACAGGAGTCATTGAGGAGTGAGCTCCACTCTTCTGACAACTGCCCTTTAGGTATTTCACAGGTTTTTGTTTGTTTTTTTAATAAGCAATAGCATTTCTTTCTCAAAGTGAGGCCCGTTTTACTCAGCACATGCCTCACATTAAGAGATGAATCTCTGCACACAACTCAAAACATAGATGGACAGTGCTCCACAGAGGAGATTCTTTGATTCAGGTATCAAATTAAGAGCTTGTAGTGGTTTAAAAATCTATTTCTACAAGCTTCTAATCCAGAGCCCTACCTAAAGGCTGTTCAAGACTAGACCAACACTCCAGTTAAATCACTTGCCATCGGCATCTCTTTATTCCAGAATCACTTTCCTTTGAAGGATGCAACAGCAGACATGCAGGCAAGGGGATGCTGTTGGGTGAATACTCTGTTGCAGAGATGCATATGCATGCACTGTGGTTGTGTATATGGCATCATTATGTAAGTGTCTCTATTTTTAAAATGAACTAAAAAATCCATTTGTCTGGTCACCCTCTACTATTATCCCACCCATAAACCAGTAAGCTAAAATTCCACCCACTTTAATCATAACCTTACAGGCTTAAGTGTGGAATAACAATAGAAATTACATGATGAGGATTTTCTGTTTGTTTTTAAAATGTCATAATTTTACCCATTTTTATCATCAGGATTTCAGAAACTGTCATAACAATAAATAAATTATCAAACTTTGGAGAGACAGATTATTTTAATACATTGAAGTTCTTGGCTGTACTCAATCTTCAAGGTCTTTTCCAGCCGAAAGGATTCTGATTCCATGACTGCTCTTACCACCAGTACCAAGGACCAGCACAACAAACTCTCTATAGCCCAGATGGTCTCTGTAAGCCAGACTGGCTCTTGAGCCACCAGTACAAATGCAAATACAATTCAAAGCCTAAAGATCCTGCTTCCCCATCTCACAAAGAAAAGGTGGAATTTTGACCATAACATTTTAGCACTCATCCATTCCTGAAACGTTTCAGTATGGCATGTTGGAAGCTAACTTGAAGAAAATTCAGAGACCAGGTCATTGTTCTCACTGCTTGAAATCTGTATTTCATAACATCAAGCTCTTGAACTAATTTCTTAAGTTCTGTTCCCTGTATCTTTCCACAGCCCCTAAAATGCTTCACCAGGTACTTTTCAAAGAAGACCTTCAAACAACACTGCTGAAGTCACTCCTTGGCTTACAGCAAGTCTTTTGTGGTACAAATAATTCCGAATCAAGACCTACTTCCATCCACGTATGAGATGTATAGCAGCAGAAATTGCATCACTTCTTGTATTTCAGTATTTTTTTTTGCATGTGATCACCCAAAAGCAACAGCTGTAATGGAACATGTCTAGGAAAGGTGACTACAAATGGGACTGAGAGCATCTCTTACTGCAGACATTAAGCAGCTATCTTGACATACCTTCTAAGACCTGTTAGTATCTCCATACATAGCACTTTGCGATGTCAAAATCTAAGAAGGAAGCTATTTTTCCAGAGGGCAGGCACTTCAAATATCAAGCCATAAACCAAATCAAATCCTTTACAGAGCACACAATCATACCAGAGGTTCACTAACACAGCATTTTGGTAACACTAAAGCCATGAAGTTTTTTCAAAACAAATTAGACATTTTTGAGAAAAGACAAATCCATCAGCAACTGTTAAATACAGCAGCCTCCATGGAACTGCCAGCCCAAAGATTTCCTTGAACCACGACCCTGGAAAGGGTTTACTAGGAAAAGAACTCTGTAGTCACAGGTTTCCTATGCACTTATAAGTGACCCCATCAGAAAAGATACCAAGCTAGGCCTGTCTCTAGGCTGACTGAGAAAATATGCTCTTACTCAGTTTAAAAAAATTAAGACTAAAGCTGAAAGAGAACCAGACTGGAGCAGACTAGCAACAGTAGAAGGGTACTAGAAGCAGACTAGCACCAACAGGAGTCTTAAAAATCACTGCTTGTGTATCACATTCCACACACCCTCCTCTCTCAACATGCTACAACAGCACAGCTTTAATAACATTACCTATTCCCAAAAGCACCTCTTTAGATTCCACTACACCCAAAACGTTCCTGTGCACATCTAGTCACATTTATACAGCAGTGAGATGTGTTTGCAAGCACCTGCAAAAATCCTTTGCAATTAAGTGCCTGATGTATAGAATTAAACACAGTCAGCAAGAATATAATAATAATAATAATAATAAATAGTAAACCCCTTCTGAAGTAGTTTTGAATGTGTATCCAAAGCATAGTCCTGTTCCATCACTTTCTGCTGAAGAATGGAAGAGCAGCATCTTCCCATGAGCAAGGGAGGGTTGTAAGGGCTTAGGCTCCACACCAAAATGAAGGCCTCTGGAAAACTGACTGCCAGAAGCCAGTTATTCCTCCTTTTCCCCAAATACTTGATGTCATTGCATACCATAATAACAGCAGGAACAGTACAGTATTTTTAGAGTAGTGTCCACTTGTACAGCACCAGAGCCCACACAAGATCCTGTGCCCCAAGCAAGGATGCACTGTACATACAGATGCAAAGAGAAGACTGTTACAATGCTGATGAGCACCTTTCCTCTCCTCACTGTGCCTCAGCTGCTTCCCCCACATCTCAGGCTTTCAGCTTCCCTTGTCTCTATCTGCTCATCTCTTCCAGCAGGGTCTCACCCTGATACACCAGCAATTCCCACAGCAACTTTTGCAGTGCAACATGCATGTCATCACCTCCTCTCCAAGAAGATTCGGGGAGACAGCCTTTAAAAAAACCTCTCCTGCAGCACCACTGCTTCCATGACAAGGAGAAATGGCCAACTAATAATAATGGACCGGTTGAGGGGCTGCCAGCTTCAGTAAATGTGTCTGGAATTGTATCTTTCTTAATTTAAAGAGCTTCCAGTTGAGCATTGGTCACCTTCTTCAATCCAACATCTGCACTGCAATTTGCACTGAGACCACACAGCACCCCAGGTACCACCAGGCTTTGTACAAAGACGTTCACCAAGGCCTTTGCCTGTCAACTAAACGAAGCTGAAAGTAAGTTGGCTCATGCATGAGGCAGCACCTAACACATTGCAGGAGCTCTTGAAGTACAGACAATCAATAGCAAGTGCATTATAATCCCAAGAAGTTGACCAAAAGCTTATTTGCAACGTTATTGTGTCCCGTTGCTGTGGTTTTGTCCAACATTTGCAGTATGCAAACTGCAGCACACCTCTCTGATGTAAACAGCTGGCCTAATCCACCACCTTATGTGTAGCATTTGTTTACCCAGAGTTGAATGATCATTTCAACCTTTGTTAATCTGATTGCATAACAAACTACAGCAGCCTTAAATAACCAGGCTGCTCTCTTTGGTGTGCATCAGTTGAAACCACTCGTTTCAGCACCCCGCTTCTCTTAAGAAACAAAAGGAAACAGATAAAGGAAAGAAGGAAGAAAAGGAAGGCACCTGGGCACTGCTTTTCCAGCAGGCAGGACTGCGTGCAGATGCAAGGTAGTAACTTCACATCTGGAGCAGGCTGTGAGCACAAGGTAAAGTGAAATGTTTCTGAGCACTGCCCAATATTGCACAATTAAAGCATTCTCTGCTTGATTCACAGCTCCAGCACAGGGGATTATGCAAACCATACAGCATGGATTTTCAAAACAAGTAATTGCACGTATATAAACAAAGGCTATAATTTCCACAGCAGATCCCATAAAAGCTTATCTACCACATGATGTCACACCCAGAAATTACCACTTCAAGTTGCCAGCTCCAAACTGCTCCTGCCCTCCCACCCCAAAATGAACATGATTAGTATCAAACACTCCTCAACCATGCCTGTGCCTCTTGGAAATAAACATACATGGAGTACACCTCCCAAGACAGGATAGTATTTAAAGGTTCTAGCGACAATGAGGAGATTTATAGTTATTATTGCATTGCATCATCATAAAACCTTAAACAAATCACACTGCCTCATCATGCAACGCTTCAGATAATCTCAGGTTAAACAACATCAAGCAGTATTGGTGCACTCCATTTGTACCACAGGGCAAATACCTCCAGCCCCCATACATGGGAGGTCTTCAGAAACACATTGCCTTGTGGCTGTTACCAAATAGCCAGCTCCAAGAGCAAAATCGAAACACATACATTTACTTGAAGAGACTCAGAACTAGAATTTTTCCACAGAAATCCAACCAACCAGGGAATGGGGAAGATGAAGGGCAGACAAATAGGAAACAGAATAAGGTGAGGAACATGGTTCAGCATCTCTCACTTTTCATTCACCAGTCCGTAAGGAGCAAAGAAGCAGTATCAGGGGCTAATATGAAACCATCTATTGATCGCAGCTGACTTTCTACAGCACACAACTAAATTCATCCCCTGACTGATACCCATGGTGGCAGCCTCATCACAGAAGTTACAGAAAAAAGAGGCATCAGCAAATGACTCTCACCCACACACGTACCTGAATATCTTTGTAAGGGAAAGCAAACTAAGTACCTCTGCTCCAGGCATAAATATCTGCTCCTTCAAGTCCACAGTCACCCACCAAGCTGTAACAATTATGCCAGTGCCCCCAGGACCTGCCTGAGCCAGGGGACTACCTACACAGCAAGCTCTGCACCAGGAATAAAAGAGGCTATAGTGAGTCTGACCACACCAGCTGGGTCTGGGCCGTCTCCATCAGGCTCAGCCCGCACCGAATTCACCATTTCTGCATGTTATTACGAATCTGACATCACAGCAGTGCAAGCACAGTCTGACATCTACAGTTAACTCGGTGATGGTGTAAGTGCCGCTCAGCTTACAGGCGTTCGCTGTTGCAATACGCTCGCTGCTGAACCCTTCAAAGAGAAGCCAGATAGGTATATGTGTATAAAACCTGCCTCGCAGTGACTCGCTTCTTCTCCAAGAGGCCGGCAGACCTGCAGCGAGCGGAGGGAAATGCAGTAGGAGCAGGAGACACCCACCACCACCACCACCCCCACCGCCTCCCGCCTCACTCCACTTCTGAACCGCGGCCACGCCAGCCCTCACCAAAAGCAAACAGATGCCGTTCGAGCTCCG